>VMKM01000983.1:0-199561 GCA_008360985.2 Macquaria ambigua
AATCATGTCACAGGGTCTGTGGGGTGAAGTCTTACAAAAGCGCCACTAGATGGAGCAGTATGCTCGATTTTAGGGCAAAAGTGGTCAGAACAGACAAGCTTTGCTGCCATTTTTTCCACTGATCTTTATCTGCAGGTTAGGAAAACAGTCGGGGGTGGGGCGTGGGGGGGGGCTCAGTCCAACTCTGCTGGACATGTTGAGTTAAACAAATGCAGATTCAGACTCAGTCACATTCACTGATTTACATTATCAAAGAAAAAAAATAGCATAAAACCCATGAGGAATATGTTTCAAAATGGACAAAAAAAACAAACAGATTCAACGTGACCTTGAACCAGAACTGCATTTAATGATTATTTTCATTATTGCTTGATCTGCTCAGAATGTTTTCACTTAATTGACAAAAAATCGTAACATCGAAACACCCATCATAGTTTCTCAGAGCCAAAGTTGACGTCTTCAACTGTTGTTTTGTCCAAGAAAACGTCCAAAAACCCAAAGATATTCAGTTTACGATCTCATTGACAAAGAAAAAGAGCAAATCTTCACATTTGCTAAGTTGCAGCGAGAGAATGTGTTGCATTATTTGCTTAAGAAATAACTTTAATGATTAATCCAGTAGCAAAATAGTTGCTGATTAACTGTTCCAGCTCTACCTCAATCCTCCACCCACCAGGCCACAGTCACCTGCCTCCTCTCATGATCTGAGGTAAGAAGATTGGGGGATAAGGAAACTGAATGAGCTTTTAACTTAATGGGGAAAGTACAACTGGCCGTAGTAAACACACCAAACAGGAAACCATGGCTTAGACAGAGGCATGCTTGCACAAACACAGGCAAGAATGACAATCTCCCTCATTCTCTGCCTCTTACTCTCCTTCACACTGTAGTCTGCCTCTCTCATCAATGAGAGCAACAGCCAGCATGCTGTGTTGTTTTCCAGACAGGAAAAGAGGACAGAGAGTGGTGGCTGATCTAACCACTTCACATCACAGGCCACAGATAGGCTGATTGAAGTGGAGAGGCGGTTCCAGTGATTGGCTTCTGATGATGACCTTGTGTAGTGGTACTATTCTAGAGGAACGCCACACGGCTGCCTCCACATCAACTGAGAATGACAGACTGGTGATGTAATGCTCCAAGTATGACAATATAATGACAGACTTAGTTTGGGTACCTTAAGCAACTGCGCATAGTGACACGCAATGTTTTGTGCTGTGTACATGTGCAGGAGTGACAGAGGAGGAGAGTGTGACTGTATGTCAGCAGTGCATCTGTATGAATTTGAAACAGACAAAGGTTTTCACACTTTGACACATGAACCTGCACGAGTTCGGGATCACTCTGTCACTGAAAACTGGCTGCCACGAGTCTGTGGTTGTAATAGCTCACATCCTTTTGTTGCGTTCACAAATGTTTCCCAACTACGGTGACGAGAAGCTTGGTATCATTTTCATTTGAGTCTTTTGTTACATTTTTGGAAGTAATTTTGCTTTTGGCAGTTTTGCAGACGGAGAAGCAACTGTATGCCAGTCATGACTGCAAAGGCGTAAAATTCTTTGGTAATCTAGCCTGCCAAGTGGAAATTGTCTAGAAAAATGAAATAAAATGTTGTGTGTGTGTGTGTGGAAAACATCTCTTTTATTGTTTTGGGTTTTTTTGACAAGGTTCAAAAGAGTACATCTTAATAATATAAACTTTATTGACCCCACAAAGGGAAACTGAAGTACAAGAACAGATGCATAGTATAAACAGGTAATGAAATGATCAAATTATTATGTAGTGGTGCATTCTGTCTTATTGGAGTACATGCTGAGGGACACAATTTTCTAAAAAGTTACTCTGAATATTATGCTAATATTTTGCTCCAACCAATGTATTTAACCCATGTTATCAGAAGGCCTCTTTCCCTCTTTCCCCTACTCTACCTTTTAGGTCGTCATTGTTATTTCATCCTTACCATCTGTCTTTGATGTGTCAACAAAATGGACCTGTACCTCCTCTTCTCTCTAATATCCCTCTATCCCAGGCCTATGAAGTCAGCGAGGGGTGGCCATGCTTCGTTAGGGCGACTGTGTGTTCCCATGTCGGAGTCAGTCCACAGGGAGTCCCTAAACACCTCCATTCCCACACCCCTCCCGCTGCCTGTCTTCCTCTCCCTCTTTCCTTTCCTATTCAACAACACCACCACCTCGCACCCCGCGGCCTCTTTGTGCCTCCAGTCCCAACTATTTCTCCAAATTGCGTTCACTTTCTCTGTGTCCTTATCTCTGGTTTTCTCACAGTAAACGTACAACAAGTCAAACAGCCACATAATAGGAGTGGAGCTTTATCACTGATAATGGCCTCTGTTTACTATCGCTTTCATGCTCCACCTCACCACCAGCCCATTTTCCCACACAGGAAAAACACATACACGCATGCATGCGCATATTTACGCACATAGCTGTACAAGCACACATACATACATGTGCTAATAATACAGCTTAATGATGTATGTGCACATGCATTAATAAGAGCGTGCAAGGTTAATTGTGGGAGCGAGTGGGCTTGTTGTGCTCATCTTGATCACATGGGCTGATTATGAATGAAAAAACTAATACAGGCCTCATTCATGCACTCAGAAGAGAGGCTGTAAATAGAAGTGTGTGTGTACCGAATCCAGCGTGACACACTAATCCAGACATAAGCCCTTTTCAGTGTTAGGTGCGCAAATAAAACAGTTTTAACCACACACACACACATACTAATTAGTCATCAAATAATTATTATTATATAATGTTGTATATATATTACTTTCTGAGTGGTGGCATAAGAGAAAGAAAGACATGTACAACATGAATAACAGCTAGGCAAACTCCTCCTTGAAAGATTTTACTTCACAAAACGACAGACTAGCGCAGCCCAGTCTCACACTCTCAGCACTATCTGCACCCACTAACGTCTCAACACCTTTCCAGCTCTTCCAGCACTCTGCGATGAGCCGCCTGATGCTCCAAAAATCCCCCTGGCTTCAGTCTGTCACTGGCACTCTGCTCCTATCAGAGTTTGCACAAAACAGAGAGCGGAGAGAGAACCCGCCTCCCGCCTCGTCTGCCATCGCCTCACACCGCTCTCTCACACGGACCCAAACGCACATCATAAAATGACCTTCTGCCCATGACAGCAGCCTTCAGCACCATATGATGGGTATATTACTGTACTCTAACGTGTGTGTGTGTGTGTGTGTGTGTGTGTGTGTGTGTATGAAAGAGTCAGCCCAGGTATATTATGATTATGAGAACGTGTTGTCGTTTGATAATGTAAGAGATAGTGCAAATCAGTGGAATAACTGACTAATGGAGGGCCAGACAAATGGATATGTGGATGACAGACAAATACAGAAATGGGGTGTGTGTGTGTGTGTGTGTGTGTGTTTGAAGTGGGGAGTGCATGTGATTGGGCATCTGCAGCTGGGGTTGTGGTGGAGTTCAGCTGAGCAAAAACATCCAGTCATCGGAAAATAAGAGTAGGCGCTGCAATAAAATTATGGACACACACACACACACACACACACACAAAATCCTTCCAGGAAAACATTCAGGTGCAGAGATAAATACTGCATTATTAAAAAACGCTCTGCATGTGCACGTATGCACTTACAGTATGCACTTAGTATGAAAATTGTACGCTTGTGTGAGCACATATAGGCACGTCCAGATGCACCGATAGCATCAGACACACACAGCAGTGTATTATATACAGTATATAGGTGGAGCTAATGAAAGCAGCCTGCAGAGGTATAAGGTTATGGGGGTTGAGTTAGAGCAGCTATGACCAGATCAGTATCAGTCAAAGGGACCTTTCTCTGTCGTATGAGATCACGGCCTTTAGCTAGGCCAGCCTTACTGCTAAAAACACACACGAGAGAGCAAAATAAGCTCCAGTCGACAGGTAGGAGCTGGCCAGAAAGTAGAGAAGAAAGAGAGAGGATGCCTTTGGGGAATATGAAACCAAAACAAAGCAGCTGGTTGTCTATTTTTCAATTGTATATTATTTTAGAGGTTTTTTAGGCTTACACAGGACAAAATCCTAACCAGCTATGAAAAGATCTATAAAATTGACTTTTGCAGATTGCTTTTGCAATCTGCAATTAACTGCTTCATCCTGTAAGTTTAATATGGCTATTTGCATGTTAAGTCCATCACGGACGACAGATCCCTCTTTTGAAGCTATTCCTGAGGTTTCTTCCCTTTTTTCCCCTCATTTAAGTATTTATTTCATCTGAATCAATGGTCTAACCATAGAGGATGACATATGTTGAACACATTGTAAAGCCCTCAGAGGCAAATTTGTGATTTTGGGACAACTAAATAAAAGTGACTTGACAATCATGGACAAGAACAATCATGGTCAGATTTGACCATATTCCAGTAGGGAAAAAAAATCACAAATCACAACCATTCTGACTTGTTTTAACCTCAAAGTGAAGGTGAGAGATTTAAATCATTAATCTCAGCAGTGGAGACTCTCCACAGTATTGGAAACCAGTCTTCATGGTCAAATAGGAGTCATAATCAGGCTTCAAATCATGTGGTGTGACCTCAGCTTTATTTACTGTTCATTCTATTTTCATTTCAACCTTTTCCTCTCCGTCATCCACTCCTCCCCTCTTCTTTATCAGTCCCCGGGTTATGTCATCCCAGTCAGTGAGAGTGAGTGAGTGAGTGGTGCAGCAGTATCGCTGAGGGTGAAGGGTCTGCTGAACTGTGAACCTGAACAGTCCACTTTATCAGCCCTCCTGCCTCCAAAGACTGCAGGCCTGCAGCTTGTCCTGCTGTCCCACTGGCCAGCGGTGACTCAGTGTTTTAGACTGAAACTAGAGCTGCCTGGGCCATAAAATAATGTTTAGACAATCACACAGGGTTACCAGGACTCTTGGGGTGGGTCACAGCAAGAACAGTGGACGTGTTGTTGGGTACCCCCGAGTCACTGATTTTAAAGTGTGAGAGTGAATATTGTTTACCCCAGTCGTCCCGATAAAACACACTCACTTGGATATCAAATTCAATGAAAGATAAGGTCTTTTTAGGTCTTTTTGGATTAAGAAATTATATACTGTTTAAAATTTGACAGAGGTTGTAGTCCAGAATCCTGGTGAAATAATTTATTAAAAACTGTGACACAAATATTCATCACAGGGTTTTTCTTGGAATCTAAAGTGTTGACAGAGAGACACCCAGGAATGTGAATAAATCGTGGTGTTATATTTATTCCCTGAGTTTCTTAATCTATCTCTCTACCTCTTCTTGGCTATATAAAAGTGTTTTCATATTAACAAAAAAAAAGACTACGAGTCTATAGCCATGCTAGCAGCTCTGTGAGGCTGTACTACTAAATTCTAATGTCATCATGCTAACATGCTCACAATGACAATGTTAACATGCTTGTGTTTAGCGGGTATAATGTTTACCATGTTAACCATCTTAGTTTAGCATGTTAGCATGCTAACATTTGCTAATTAGCACTAAACACAAAGTACAGCTGAGGCTGATGGGAATGTCATTAGTTTTGCAAGTATTTGGTCATAAACCAAAGTATTGGACACATTTAAATTTTGACCTGCTGATGGCACTAGATGAAAAGTTTGTTACAATTTATCATGGGGGGACCATGAATGTCTGCACAAAATGTCATGCCAGTCCATCCAATAGTTGGTGAGATATTTCAGTCCGGACCAAAGTGGTGGGCCGACCGGCCGAGAGAACGACATTGCCATCCATAGAGCCACACCACCATACCGTGGCTAATAGAGAACGACCAATATAAGAGAATGAGGTAAAACTGTAAGTCATCGTTAAAACTTTAGGCCTTACTTTATCTCCCCCCCACATACACACACAATAGGCAGCAGATAAATAATGTGGCAGATCTTTTGCAGTATAAAATTAATTAGTAAAAATATGTGGTATGATGAACGTATGAAAGTATGACCATATAAGCACATGCTTTTTCATTGTCTTATTGATTATTAAAATCACTGTCTGATGATGACGACAGTTCATATGACCAGCAGATTATCTGTTTATTCTTTTGATAGCCCTGCCCTCTTCCTGTCTTTATTGTTTGCCGTGACAGAACACACTCTTTCTGTTCCAGTGTTATTACTCTTGTGTAAGGGAGTTAGACACAGCTAATGGTTTTATGCACACTTACGCTGCAGGCCCATGGGTGTTCACATTACCCCGACAATGGAAGGACTGGTGCGGAATAATCCACTGGTGATTAAATGGGATTCATAACGGAACAACACAGGACCTGTAAAACCGTCTCCAGGATGGTAAATCCTTGGTTGGTTTCAAGTGTTGCGCAAATATGTGAAATAAAAAAAGAGAAATCCTTTCCATAGGAGATACATGAGTGAATATTTCAGAAGATATTATATAAAACAAATGGTTTGGCAATGATAAATCCTTTCAAACTTTGGTCATTTTTGGCGGATTACTATGCTTCAAAGTGTGCCAAAAGCAAGCAAATAAACAATATATCACAACTGATGAACTTTGTCACCTTTGTAAACTCACAAGATCACGGATCAATCAAACCTCAGCACTCGTGCTGTCTGAATGTGTATAAATGTTTCCATTAGCAGCATCAGAGCTCCAAAGCCTGCACCACAGAAGCTAAACCACAGGGTCACAGTGAGGTCAACTTCAAATCTTCAAGGCTTCAACTCAAAATGGTTGAGTGCTGCAGCGCAGTTACACTAGTCTTAAATTCAGATCCGTTTGACTGTCCTCATTTAACACTGTCCCAGATAATTCTATTCACATGAGAGGACCAAAGTTTCAGAACTGGTCCTATTGCACCTGAATATGTCTCTGTCCTGTTTATTTCTGGACATAAGGAAGCAAAAACAATGACATCTTGGTTCTTATTAGCCAGGGTTTGTACCTCTTGTATTGTCATTATATTCGAGTAACAGAGCTAAGAATCACTTTATCTGAGAGATACATTTCTGAGGATGTCTGAAAAACCCAGAAGGTAGTTTAACAACTCCTACCTCTGTTTATAAGGTATTTCCAGAATCCCCAAAAACTCTTTTAATTGAAAGTAACATTAAAATCGACAAATAGAACTGATAATAAAACACTTAAATTTATAGTTTTGGTTCATGTCGTACAAATACCAAAGCAAGGAGGTATGTCATTTCTGGCTGCCATCTTTGTTACGATTAGGAAATAGAAGTGCGACTAAAAATGTTTATTAGTGTAAATCAGACAGAATATTTTCTTATCCACATGGTTAGACGGATTACCTTCACACACTGGGGATAGTGTAGGTTCTTATATGGTCTTAAAGGCTAAAACACAGTTCTGCTTGGGGTGGCCCTGAATGCAGCTTCTAAGTCATGATGAGTTCAAGGATCCTCCGCAGGTGTTTAAGTCAAGCTGCACAGTCTCCCTGCTGAGCATTGAAATGTACTTAAATGCAACACACTTTCTCCACTGTGTTTGAGTCTGTGTGTTTTGTTGCCAGCCTGTGTGTATTTAATAAATGTGCTGGGTCTGTCTGCCTAGCTACCTTCAGTAGCCAGTTCATTAGAAGGGAATTAGAGTTGACGCGCTGCGTTCCTGAGAGGGGAAGAAAAGCCAGGATTGTTGGTGGAGGGGCCAGCTGTGGCCGTGTCTGAGCCCCAGTGACGAGGTTCTTAGATAGGCTGCCAAGCGGCTGCTCTACCCTCTCTCCTTGCTTCACCGGGCCCCGTCCGCTGGCCCCTGACAACCGGTGCGCACACGCACACAAGGACATATAGTGGCACACATGCATGTGTATACACGCATGCTCAGGATTTAATTAAACTCACTGAGTCCTGTGTCAACAGGTCTGCAGTGACCCCTCTGACACCCCCCTCACACACACACACACACACACACACACACACACACACACACACACACACACACACCCAATTCCACATGCGACCACATGCAAAGTTGCCAAACGGAAAAAATGCAACAGCTTCAGCAGTAATTCCCCTCCTGTCCTCAAGAAGCAGAACAACGCTTCATTACCATTCCAGCTTGTCGTCAGTACAGCTCCATCTTCACAGGCAGCCACAATCAGCGCTGTACATCTCTCAGTTAATCCCTTTCTTCAGGGGGAAACAATGAGCCCGCAACAAGACAGTCATACGGCGTCAGCCACATATCAGATCTTTGCAAAATACCAAGTATGTGTAGAAAAACAACCTCACAATATAAAAGACACTTACAGACATCTCAAGACAACTTAACACACAGTGCTTTCTGACCACATGATGGACAGCGCAGCTGTTTTGCATATTGTTGACATGAAAAATGAAAACCCAAATCTTTATTTTTACAAGAGGAGACAGAGAGAGAAATCCAGGACTTCAACTGCTCAAAAAGATGATTACACAGACCTATTAAACACACACGGTTCTGCTTATTCCAGATGAATGAGAGGCATTAGAAGCTCATCTTCAAAATGACACACACATACACACACGTCTACTCACACACTCAGGAAGACACAATGCGTGGTAAACTGATCCAGACTGGCTGAGCTATAAAGCAGCCAGGTCACTGGTCATAAAGCCCCTCGACATCCAGCGCTGCTCTGTGGACTGGGAGGGCCGAAGGGCGGATGGGGTTGGGGTAGGGTTGTTGTATGATGTGGGTGGGCATGAGGGTGTCGGGGTATACAGACTGAAGGGGACGTAAGGGTGTGAAAGTACTGATGGGGAACATAAATCTTTTAAATGCACATGATAAAGACAGCTTTGAGGTTGCTGACAAATAAACAGAGAGTGTACTTTCATTGGCATGTGTTTAAGTTTGTGTTTGCATCTGTAATGTATGAGGTGTGTCTCCTCTGAAGTGCTGCTGGCTGCTTGTTGACGGCTGCGGAGCCCAGGAAGAGATGCGTTCCGCGTTAACCATGGGATTCAGCATCAAGGGCCCGGGCTAGATGACCATTAAATGACCTGTCGGCAGGGGCCTGGGAACTGGTCGTCAGCCACGACTGCCTCAGACAAGTGAAGAGAGAGGAAGTGTTGGCACAGAGGACAGAAAGAGGGGGGATGAGGGTCACGACCGTAACAACCCTCTCTGCTGTTGAGGTCACCGAAAGAAAGTCCGGTTCTCGTCACAGTTGCATTTTAAATGCTAAACACAGACAAAGGTACACGTTTCAGAGGAAGTGAGAAAAGAGCGACCTGTTTTGCACTCTCCACTAGCAGATGATGGATTATCCACAAATATTAGTACTTCACAGATGTACTTTGATCAGCAAAATCTCTGCCAATGAGGCACAGATAAATTCTGCAAAAATTACAATGAACCAAGCCCTGAAAGTCTGGAGGCTTCTCTAGTTTGAAAGCAGACAAACTGTCTGAAGAAATATGCTTTGGGCTACACAGAGTTGCCAAAAACATCCCTCTCTTTGCGTGACTTTCGCCTTGAGTACAAACCTTGCTTGGTTTGCAAGTTAAACTAGAGGAGAGAATCATGTCTAACTTTTCCATTCAGTTATCCCCTTTCATTAACAAATATCTGTCTCTTCAGGTTAAGTGTTTCATTAGCGGTCCCATTAAATTCTCTATTTCACATGCAAGCCAATTCCAATGGCAAAGACAGGAATACAGGTCTTTTTCACAAAATAACATCAAGCCAAGGTGGGAAGCCCCATAATAAATCTGAAAGTAAGATCAAACCAATGATGAATGAATACAACTATAACAAGACTAATGGAAAAGACTATTTATGATATGACATACTGTATATCAGCAGATATAGTGGTTATTGGAAATTTGAATTGCACATAATCTGTATCAGTATTTGACCTAAAAATGCTGTATATGATAATGTATAAATCCACTTAAATTATTCAGTGAATAAACCACAAAATGGATATTTCATGCTCTAAATCAGCCGTGGATATCATGCTTTGCACAGTAATTATTCTGCATACCAGAGGCGTAACTTAAAAGTAATGATCAGAAGTTCAGCTCTGAATTGGCTCCACTGAGTCAGTCACTCCACACCGTGCATTGATTTGTTATAGGGAACAAATTGGAGATGATGTCAGTCTTAGGTGCACTCTAGTCTATTTTTCCTACTGTAGAAAAGCCGCAAGTCCAAACTGTTGCTGATCTGCCCTGCACACACTGAACCACTCAATGAAGTCTACTTTAAAAAAACAATCCACCAATAACAAGCTCGATGAGTGACTTACTGCCCCGTTAAAATCCTGTCCAGCTAAACAGACCGTGGTCACTCTCGGACGGACACTTGGTTGTTAAAGAGCAACAACATGGCAGACGGTTAGGACGACGCCACAACTAAACTGTGATATCACATGACCTGGGACGTTTATTGGTGAGATCAGATCTTCAGCCAAAGTTCCCTCGAGTGATGGCAGTGCTTGACCTCGTACCAAAGCTCACATTGGATGATGATCCAAACCATTTTCAGGCCATACTTGCCCTAATGTGTATGACTGAGTGTGTGTGTGTGTGTGTGTGTCTGTGTGTGACTTTCCTTCATGGACAGCCAAGACAGAATTATTGGAAATGCTAGAACCATAAAAACCCAGTAATTTACGGACACAAAACATTACTGTTTAATATTTGTTTTTCCTTCAAGCCTGGGTACGTGTGTGCAAATGAGTGAGAGGGTCGACTCGAGAGAGGGAACGAGAAAAATAAAGAGAGAAATATAAACCCTAAAACAACTTCTTCAGACCTTCTTTTTTCCACTCCTGCTCGACTAGAGCTACAAAAACATTCTTGAGGCGTTCAACAGAGCGCCTTTCATCGATCGTCATTCGCACATGTTTTGACTCCGCGGTGTCTTCCAGTTCTGCTTTATCAGAGTCAGTTAACAGAGTTTATCAGTCACTCCATCTACCAGCCTGTGGGTCTCCATCTCTGGAACCAAGCGATCTGACTCATCTCTCTGTGACACACACACACACACACACACACACACACAGAATTTGCCGGCTGCGACTATGTGTCCATACTTGCTCTTTCTGGTCCATCTAAAATGCCACTTTATCACTCTTATCCCCTCCACTGATCCCTCTCATATCTCAAAAGCAGAAATTCCTCTCCTGCCGGATGAAAATCTTGTATCTCCAACATTTGGAAACACAATAAAGGATTGTTTTCCGGAGTGACAACTGTGATCTTTTGAAAAATCACACAACAGGGTTTGGTAAGACTTTCAGGGCTGCTTCCAGTAAAAACATTAAAGGTTTTACATGGTATCAGTTGTACACTACTCCAAAAAGTCCTGCATCATGGTGTAGGTATAACAACCTCTAAATGATTTCAGCATCGTACCCTCAGCCTGACCGCGGCCCCAGGCTTTGGCCTCACCTTTCCTCCTTTGTCCTGGGTGGACCGACTGTACACGAAAGTCTGTGTTTTATTTATAGTGACTCCAACACACCCACACTAAATCATCTGCTTTAATGACCGAAGCAGGGATATGTACAGTGAAAAAGCAATAAAAAACCTCACAGAACAGAGCAGATTTACTATAAGAGAGACTGGGGGAGGGAGAAAAAAAGAGAGAAACTGAGCGAGACAGAGAGTAGTAAGAGATAAGATCACTATCACATTCCTGTAGTAAATCACAACAGCTATGTACTCAGATATGTGTGTGTGTGTGTGTGTGAGTGAGTGTTCTTATAAGTATGCTATGAGCTCTATCATGCTACATCTGGGAGAGTTATTGGACAGAAAAGAGAGAAAGAGAAAGTAAGAGATTGTTACAGAGGACACCGTAGCCTTGACTTAATAGCCTTGATGAGCTGGTACGACGAGATCGACTCCAATTACTGCCCCTTCTTTCCAGCAACCCCTCGCCCCCCCCACACACACACAACATACACACACATTTTTTTTTTTTTTTATGGAGAGAAACCATGCTTTGTGACCACCCATACAGAGTAACTATCGCTAATGCACGGTTTAGTATTCCAGTCATACAATGCCAAAAACCCTCAAACATTTCAAGTGTATAAACTTTACATAGTAAATAGAGGGGGTTATGGTCAAAAGGAAAGTAGAAAACTGTGCATTTGGGGAGACGCAGGGATGAACGCACAGAAACACACACTTCTAGTGTCGTCTATGGAGCCACCAGCTCTTAACAATAAGCGGTGCTGACCAGACGTTTACAAGCCCACATCCAGCCTCAGCCCGGGCCCTTCCACCGCTGCATGACGAGGCAGCTTTGAGCAATTTGTTAACACAGCAGTGTGTGCACTCCTCTGGAGGATAAAGCTAAGTGGCGCTCATGTTGCATTGAATTAAACTCAGATGAGCCTCGCAAACACGGAGGAGGCCTGGCGGTCACGAGATGAAAAAACAAAAACATCAAATACAAAATAACACTCATAGCTAGTAAACTTCTAAAACCAATAACAATAGAAACAAGACGCGTTCCATTGCTCTTTCTTTTCATTTAATCTTTCATCAATCTTTTCAAGATATCAGCGCCGTGTGTCACAGCTGAAGGAAGGCTTGTTATCTGTGTGTGTGTTTGTTTTTATTTAACCCCCTTTATTTAACTAGGCAGGTCATTGTAGAGCCAAATTACTCTATGATTGTCTGGCAAAACCCACAAGGGCTTTAAACAGAGGCACGGTATCGTCACTCAAGAACACGCAACACAGAGAGAGAGAATAAGAAGAAATAAATCCTAAATGCATAAGTGCAGGAATAGCGGCAGTTTGGAAACAATGCATGGAGGCATCATGGCAAGACCACACGGTATGAATGATGGGCAACAAGGAACAGAGAAGAAAGAGTTATCTTCCACTATGAACGACAGGGGAAAAGACAGTAGGAGAGGAAATATTTACTGTAAAAGAGAATACCTGTAAAACTGTGTGTGCATGTGACTGGAGGGGGCTACAGGAGTAGTGGGACTGTGTGTGAGTGTTAAATAAGGCCTAAGGAATTGTGCCGTGGTGCCTATTTTATCACAATATGTAAATTACCCGTCTGCAGGCACCGGGCTGACCTGATGTGACCTGTGCCGCATAGTTGCTCTCATCCCTCTGATAGAGTTTCTGTCATAGTACTAATACAGCAGCGCAGTCATAGTGAACATACTGCAGCTAAGCTGCAGCCGCTTTGCTTCCCGCACTAAACCACAGGCATGCTGCTGTTACTCAATACCTGACATACCAGAGTGCAGGGTGAAAGGTAGCAAGGAGGCAGCACAACAGGGAAGGTAGGAAAGGAAGGAAGAAGGGATGAAGAAGAGAGGGTTGGTTTAAATGAGTGAAGGCAAACGGTGCACCAGGGGACGTTCAGAGATATTCGTGTGGCTTTAAAAAAAAAAAAACTTGTATGGATTTTGTTACATGTTTTTTCTTTTCTGTTGCAAACCTGCTGCCAGACAGGAGTCGGATCAATCAATCAGCTTGCTTGGCGCGCAGGTCTGCATGATGCATTGTTAAGATTAAGGTGTGTGTGTTGACTCCTCTGCTAGCTTCTATGACCTACCATAATACCTTTCTCTGCAAATGTCATTGAAAAATGAAGAATCTATGAATATGCAAATATTGTTCATTTCAAAAGTTTAACAGCTGGAGGCAAGATGTCTCCTACTTGACTAAAAAGTCCATTCTCAGACGAATGTGAAAACAGCCTTCTAGTGTCAAACTCTGCACATTCATCATTCTGCACGTTGAAGCTCAAACATCCAGGTGAAGGAACAATAAGGACACAAACACATTTTAGTGTGACTCTGACATTACCGTGAAAAAACAAAGTAAACAAAAAATGGGAGAATAACAAGAAATAAACAAGAAAGAAAGAACAAATACAAAAAAAAAAAATCTCAGTGTCTCACCTTGGTTAATGACAATCATGGGAAAATGCCACTTTTGGATGACCCCCTGAGTAACCGGGGGATGGGAGGTCACCCACATGCCCCCCCCAAACCCAACCTCTTCCCCTTGGATCTCACCCCTTCTCCTTTAGGCCTCTCTGCACTCTCTCTTCTTCTAACACTCTTATCGGAGCCCCAGCGATAAGCAGAAATCCCTTACTTTTACCTCAAGAGAGAACCGATAAACCAGCCATAACTGCTCTATCCACAAATGCAGGATACCGCAGCTGACGCAGCACCCACATGTGTCTAGTTTAAAAGGCTTTGAAGGCTAAATGGCTCTGAAAAATACAAATCACACAGTTGCTAAGGGAAAGATGTTCTCAATCAGCTCGATAATATAAGTTGGTAAACCCAGGATTGTTTTCATGATGGATTCTTCCTCCTTTCAACAATAAAATGTGCACTAATGGCTTGTCCAGCTCTGAGGCATGCATGGCCCAGCTGTGCTGTCTGTCTCTGTCTCTCTCCTTAATGAGAAGTGCCAGCGTGCGCAGAGTCAACAGACTAGTAAACCTCAAAGTGAACTATGGTCTGACCTCTCTAGGTCTCTGTGTGTTCGCTGTCTCGCCCTCCTCTGCGTGAAACAAACTCCTGCAATCATTCAATCAAGTTTAGTGTACAGATTCTTGAGGTCTTTGTGTTGAGGGCCTTTTGAATGTTGTTCACCGACATAACTAGCTCACATGAAGTGCTCAGCTTGCTCCAATAAGGCCCAAATGCCATGACAGGGCCACAGGGAAATGACAAAAAAAAATCATAATGATAATAAAAAGCACAAAAACAAAACAATAAACAAAGCGACAAACAGGAGCCAGAAATGTTTCAAATTATGACATCCTGTCTGTGTTTCCCAAAGCAAGGGTTGTTAACACAGCCTGTCTAACACTCCCTCTGACTGACAAATGGTGAGAAAGGGCAAAATGATATTTTGGGTGAGCACCCCTAAGAACTCGAGTTCAATTTGGGACGCATATTCCCCCCGTGAGCCACTTTGGGTCCAGTTAATCAAAGATGAACTACAGTACATTAAAAAAAAAAAAGAAAAAAAAAAAGGTTCCTCTACAGAAGACAGCTTTATGAGGAACAGATTGACTTATAATGGGTAAAGCTGGCAAGAGAGGACAGGTGGGAAGAGTCAACATTTCACTTTTATCTGATCCAGTGCATTTGATTATAGCATTATGTGTTTGTTCTCCCACAAACAGTGACAACTTCTGCTTTGAGCACACTCATTATTCCCCCTCGCTATTGGCCATATTTCTCCCATTTCCCATAGCAGCCACTAATTAACCATGGACGTTCCTAGCTTCTCCCTCTCCCTTCCCAGGTTTCGTCTCTTCTGCATGGCAATCCTCCTTCCCACAGACGTTTGGAAGAAAAGGCAGCCCCGGGCCTCGCAAAGAGGGCCCTGGTCGTGTCTCACGGAGGCCCACACATACTGCCGTCAGAGCACATTTACATGTGACGGGAAGACATGTAGTTGTGGACAGGGGGGGGGGTGGCATGCATGTGCACAAAACACACATGAACAGAGGTGCCAATACATATGCAGATATACTAAACACTAACAAAGAGCACACTCTAACCTCAGCCTCTAAAGGATAGAGAGAGGCTGGGAGAATAATGAGCTGGGGTTGAGTTGGGACTCCATCAGAAAATAACCCAGGACCATCATTCCCAGGCTGTCCTAATGGGAAAGCAACGCATCATTCCCAAAACCGCTCCCACCCTCCTCCTTAGTATATGTGCTCGCTAATTGTACCATGTGCTGAGAAAAAACAAAATATGACTAACGCTGTACATTCCTTGTGCAATTAAGTCATGTTAAAGGAACAGCCCACTACAAAATTACAATGTAATCATTATCTACACACCAAAAGTTCACAGGACCACCAAACATAAAGCTGTTCAGCCCCTAAACTTCCAACTCAGCCTTGTTCTTTCCAAATCTGGATAACGTGCCCAGAAAAGGAAAAAATGTGAATCATCTTTCTCAATTGAATTCAAGCAATAATTATTTGGCATCCCACAGCAGCAACTGGTCTTATTCCAGTCTACAGGACCACAGCTTTGTCACAGAGAAAAAAATTAGCACATTGTGACAGATATTTTAGGTAAAAAGTGGCCTTGCTTGGCTACAAAATGTGCTGCACAAGCTGTTTTCAGAAATATGATGGACACTTTATTCTGCTTTTGGGGCTATATAAAAAAAAAAAAAAAATCATACCACTAACTTCAATTTCTCAAAAGAAGGCATGTTTGTTGTTTCAACTGACAATGTGGGGAGCAAGTGAATAAGTGAAATGTCATTTTGTGGTGAACTATTGTCCTAAACTTGTTCTCTGACTCTCTTCCTATCTCTCCTGCAGGGACTCTTTCCATCGTTTGTTGTCTGCTGAACTCACCAGCTCCTACTTTTCAAAAAGTGAAAAACCCACAGGCATGTTGTGAACAACAAAACACGTACACCTCAAACCGAGACACGTGCTAGTGTTTCTGAATAGATCTACAGATGTGATCATGGAGGATATGACTGTGTGGTATGAATATAGTTGTGTCTTCATGGTGGTCTGCGTTTGTTCCATGACTGGGCGCCTCCTAGGCAAGAAGGTAACGTGGTGATTGGTCACAGGGTCAAGGACAACCCTCAAGCACATGCTGTATAACAACATATTTGCCAGATATAGCACAATATAGCAAGCACAGACTAAACATATAATTGAGTTTACAGCAAAATAATCAGGAACTCAAAAATCAAGAGAAAAAAGTAGGAAATTAACGTTGTACATCCAAAACAAACCTATCCTAAAATCAAAGCAAGAACAAATTGTCATTGTCAGGCGAAACCCCACAACTCTGATGTGATACAAAAATATAAAAAGTCACTTTGTTAAGTATAATTTTGTCCAGACAAAGCTCACTTAATGGAAACAAGTGAAAAGACTTTTAAGAGGAAGGACAAAGACAGTTTAGTCTGTTTAGAGTCAGTTTAGCCTTTCTGGTAAGCTCTTTGTCCCTGTAACCCTAACCCTGGACTGGAAGATAAAACCAATCCATCAATGCTTTCGTCAGTTGCAAATACACGTGTTTCTATCCTTGTGTGGAGTTAAAAAATGAACTGGTCTTCACAATCATTTTCATTTGACAACCAGACTACTGCTATGCATCTTTGACTCACAATAGCATAATTGCAAATAATAAATCATGTGTCACATAAGATCTACGGTGATGCATACAAGATCCATAAATGTTAGGCAAAGCTGAACTGAAGTTGAGCCACAGTGTAGAAGTTGCCATATATCATGGAGGTGAGAAAATGACTCATGAAGTCAGAAATGATGAGGCAAATGTTAGAGAAAGTGAAGCAGCCAAAAACAAAAGGAATTAGGGCCTAACTAGGGTGGGGAAAGAGAAAGTGATGAAAGTCTGCTGGTTGACGAAATACTTTAGCATGAATTTGCGCACACACACAATCATTTTGCACATGGGTGAATGAAATAAAATCTGAGAGAACAGGAAAAAATGTGAGAGCACAAGTTAAGCGGTAGATTGTGGGAAAGGTATTTCTGACAAAAAACTGACAAGACGAAATCCCTGTCACCTCCTAAAAAATATCCAGCATGGTGCTGTGTCTCTAAGTGCCGCTAGCTTTAAACCGTTAGCAGGCTGCGGTTGTGTCAGCAGCAAACCAGTGTTTTACTGGTTCCCCTGGGCAGTGTTATGGAACGGGCTGTACGCCGCCTCACCATCTTTTACTGAGCCAGGGTGATTAGGAGGCCAACGTGCTGACGGCACATGCAGTAATGCTGTTACAGCCACTACACTGGGATTTACACCACTGACCAAACGCCTGCGACTGTGCTGTAATGTACTAATATGTGGAACAGACTGCAATGATGCTTTCCTGTTCTGGTCATTTAACTGTGGAACAGAGTCGTCTGGACTTCAAACTTGATGAGTAGAGGTGTAACAATGTACACTGTGTTATGTTGGATTGTTGAATAAAGTGCTGCCAATTCAATGCATATGATGAGTGGAACAATTCTCTACGCATTGTATTTTATTCTCTTTTTTTTTCCCAAAACAATAGACTGCTGTGTTTGTTGTTGTCACCACATCTGTGATATTTTAAAGAACTTGTTTTGTTGGGTTATATATTTGGCTGAGAATCTACTCTCAGTGGGTCAGGAGAAAAAAAATCTATTCTTCCATTTAACGTCTCAAATATTATAAATCGAATGTTATTATAAATTGTAAGCAGAGATGTAGACACATTCTCCAGGCCTGATATGAGGACACCCTGGTCATGTCCTCTGTATTGTGTATAATCTGGGGGTTTTAACAGCTTGATGGGGAGTTTATATTCTACAATTACACAAAAAGTACACATTGTGGGTTTTGAAGGCTGATTCTGATGAATATATTTTAAATGTGACTGTTTTATTATTGAATAAAATTAACAAATAATACACAAGTTTAATATCTCCCTGTCGTGATTATATCCTGAAAGTGTGGAGAAGGCTTTGTAATACCATTTAAACAATTACATGGGGAGAAAAAAGTATAATTAAACAGTTAAATGAATTAATCAAATGCGAATATGATCAGAAAGGTTTAGGCTTTTGTTGTTGGTGGTGGTGGTGGTCTTACTTTGTAAAATAAATTATGCCTGATGAGGTAGAGATTCAGTTCTATAAAACTTTAATTTAAATATACAAAATATGAATCCATCTTAAGAAACGTTTAAATGTTTTAAGTTAATTTGCAAGTTTCTGAAACCTTTAAAATTCAGTTAAACTTGAACTGAGTAGTAGACTCAACATTGCTTTTTGCTGCCAGATGCAATTAATCTTGTCATGATATCAGAAATTAGATTTAAGCAGATTATTCACAGTGTTTTATCTATTTTATAAATTGATGTATTGTCTTTACTGATTATAGTGCTTTAAAAAATACTGCATTTTTGTTTACTCTGAGTTTACACTGTCATTACTCCATTATGCATGTTGGCATTGCAACACTGGATTTACTTATCTATTTTTTATTTTATTTTAATGTGACAACAAGTTGCAGCCACATTCAGTTCATGCTGACTTTGAATTCGAGGCAGTTCGCTCAGCAGTTGGCTGTAAAACTCAAGCAACAAACGACCTTCTGCAGAAAAAACAGCAGACATTCGCCGGTCTGGAGGCGAGTCCTTGAGTACCTGAGCTCTGGAGACGCTGGTCCTCCTCACCATCCAACACACACAAGCTGAACGACTAAGATAAATAACTCCTGTTACCTGGATAACCTCAGCGCTGGTGTTGTAGTTTGGACACAGAGGTTTGTGTTTATTTAGGTAGAGAGTGAATGTGTAAATGAGGGGGAGAAACAGAGATAGACAGAGCACGAGCACTGGTTTCATGAGCCTCATACATGTGTGATAAAGTACACCAGGGTAAGATTTATTTTTTAGCCCTTCTTTATTTCTCTTGAACACGTAAAACTCAGTTGTGGCTATGACTGAGGAGCCACATCTGGACCCTGCGGGACATGCGTGAAATCATTTCTCTATTCCTGCAATTTATTGTAATGCCTTGCAGATGGTACAGTGCATGTGTGTGTGTGTGTGTGTGTGTGTGTGTGTTGTATGCAATAACTCCTACAGTAGGAGCAGAAGGAGAACAAACAGGAGACATGCATGAGCCACAGACTGCGTGGAGACTGCTATCAGAAAGTAAACTGTACAACAAGTGGAACTTAAGTGTCCCTTGTCCAGAGGATACTGAGGGTGGGGGTGGTTTCAGGAGGCACGTGGCCAGAGAGAGATCTGTTTGTTGAATATTTTTCTTGTTGGAAGTCTCTACGCCTTCAGCACGAGGCTAAGTGACATCACCGCAAGGAGAAATTTGGCCTGGTTCAATTATTTATTTATTTTTTTTACAATTTCTTGTCAACATCCCCGCATGAACGTGTAGGTCAAACCAATACAAATATTAAAGCAGTGTACACAAGAGGCTTCAGGGTTGATTCTGTGACATGTGGCTAAAAGTACACATCAGAGGTGACACAGTTCCTGAAGGCTATCACCTTACTGTACCTTGTTGGGATTGGCTGACATTGAAATAGGCTGCCAGCTGCCGACGGGTAGTTTGTCACTGGCGTTAGGAAGTATTCAATAGCTTTCTCAGCTTGAAGATGGCTCTGTGAATGAAGCGACCATATGTGCTAATATACACCGCACGTACACTGTAGAGGCAACAGACAGCCCCTCATATGTCAATGGACAGATAAAGTGTGTGCTACATTGATAGATACAGACATAAAAAGAGGAAACAACTTTCTTGGCATTTCTTTTTTTCATTTATCATAAATTCTACTTAACAACACATGTTTACTACATATATGTTGTGTAGCTAGTTTGATTTGCTGTGATCTGGTCCCAACATTGGCCCTGTCAGAGTGTAAGCATAAGCATAATGCTGAAGCCCATAGCCACTGGCATATTTTTCTTCAGAGGAGTAAAATGCATACTTCAAAAAGCAAAGCAAGGTAGTAATTAAGAAATCATTCAAATGAAATGTAACCAACTTCTCTGAACAGTAAATAATGAAACCAGTAATGTCTCTCGCTTAAAACAAGTCGTGCAGGTAGGCATTAAGATATGGTAAACTGAAGGAGGCTGGAATTTCTCTCCTTAGCACATAGCCAAGCTGCAAGGTGAGTTGCTGGCTGCTGGCTGCTCTCTGGTCTGTGCTTGAGTGCGCTCTGCTGCGGTGCGCCTCGCCTCGCCCCTCCCATCCCTCCGCTTAAACTCTCCTCTGTGCTCACCAATAAAGCGCTTTTTGTCCAGGGAGTCAGCACTTGAGCGCATGCCTTGACGTGGAGGTCGGTGTACCTCTCCAAGGATTTGATGAAGACCGTTCGTTATAAGTTGAATACGTTCACAGAAACATTTGTTTTTGAGAGAGAGAGAGAGAGAGAGAGAGAGAGAGAGAGAGAGAGCACACGGAAAACTACAAGGTCTGGAGTTACATCGGTGAACTGCTGCGCTCGGATAAAGACACAAGCGCGACTGCGCTCACAACTTTACTTCGAAGTTCAGGGTAAGAGTTTCCTGCTTTGACTAATAAAATAATGATAAACAGTTCATACTTTTCGGGCTCTAACGCTTGGAACATGATCAAGAAGTGCGTAAAGACGCGTACGGTTATGTTGACAAACGCGGTTAGGTGGAATATGATTAACTTTAGGAACATCTTAATAGATCAACTCCACCAATTAACTGAAACTTTTTCAGAACAAAATCCAAACTCTTCGTCAAGTTTATGTCCCTTTTAAAAGATAAGCCACCAACGACCATTGTGTTTGTGTGTCCTATATGGCAACTCCCTTCACGAAAACTCAGAATAATCCAACAGAGACTCGCCGTGTTTCTGTTCTGCTCAACAGTAACTTGATAATATTATAAAAACGTTTTATGCTTTTAACGTACAGTGCGTTACTGTAGCCTAATAATAACACGTCTTCAGTTTTTCTGTACATGCATATAGCATCCCTGTAAAAAGCAACAAAAAAATAACCTACTGAAATTTTTTGTTGTAAGAAGTTACAAATCAACATGAACGCTCCAGTGACTTATTGCATGCAACAGGTTTTATTGGCGATGTGGGCGCCACTAATGCTCCAGATCACCAAATACTGACAGTAAAACAGAGTTTGTCTGTACTTGGGAAATGCGTAAAACGCGAGCGTGTGCGCGGAGCAAAAGGAGCCGTCGGGGCGGTAATGAGGCGGGCTGGTGTTGGACCGCAGGACGCCGTGCAGCACGCAGGGGCCGAGCCGAGCGTCTAGACCGCACCGAGCCATGGTCACCGCAGAGGACAGCTGTTTTTGGACCCACACACGGGAACATCCCACAACTAATAGTTCAATAGGACAAAAGCGTTGAAAGGGTTTCGATGCGCAGGACGCTCACAAGGGTCAGATAATGGAAAGTCAATACATTTAGTATTTTAGCAAAACCAGATTATCTTGACAACATTTGGACGGAATCATATCTGGAGACAAGTGGAGGGTTATATTGTCCAGGGTGATATATGGTGTCAACAAATCATTACTGCAGCTGTAGATGACAGCTTCCATGTGTTACTTTATATTTTTCAGAAAATGTTCTGGTAGTTGTGGTGGATCGCTGCTTTTCACTGTAAATTCAAAAACTGTTGAGGAAATACAGACTAGGTTGGGCAATGACAAATGCCAATGCCAAGCCTGACTAACCAACCCCAAATCTTGAGGAATTCATGAAGCTATTATATAATCTGCAATCCCATATGATGGATGGAAGACAAGAAAATGTCCTAGCTTTGTCACACAGTATTGGTGGCCAAGTTTCAGTCATAGGCATGATTGGTGCCACACCACAGTATTAAAGATGTCTATCAGCGGCTGCTACTGTTATAAATATTATGCCATAACTTATAATTATTATTTTAATAAATAAAATGAATTTGATTGGAGAAGTTTCAATGCCGGATATAAAGTTGAACAAATCAATTGTTTGATTTTTAGCTGAAGGCAGTGCAGCAGGGAGACAAATGAATGAAACACTGGCTCAGATGTGAAGGGAGATACACGCAGAAATTAGAGTGACATGAGTTTCCTTCAGCATGTGTGCAGGAGAGCAGTGAGGGATGAGGTTAAATTCCTGGAAGATTTAATCTCTGAGTGACCTACTCCACCAACAAATTAATATCCCATAAAGTGACATGACTCAACACGTTTAGACCTTTCTGGCCCAAAAAGTAAAGTTACAAAGAACTGTCAGTGCATCTGTTTCCTCAAGATAATATCATCTGATCTTTCCAAATATTATGCCAATATAAACTTCGATTCTCTGAGAGGGATCCTTAAGGGAGGATTCTCATCTTGTCCCAAAAACGGTCTACATTCGAGGTTTTTTAACCTACTCTGTTGCTTGTTAAAGCCATATTCTAACTGTGAATAACACTGAATAAAATAACAGTGCAATTTAATGATTATTTATCATGTGAAAGACCACTGGAAGCTCCTCAGAGACAACCAGAAGCCCCGAGACCCAAGTGGGAATCAATGATCAAAATATAACCGGGTTAAAAAAAATTCTACATATGCCTTTCGTCTTCTGACCACAATCCCTCCAGCTTTCAGATAGATTACCATCTTTTACACTGCCCCCACAAACAGGCACAGAAAATCGCTTAATCTTTCCTGGGGGCAAAACAGGCGGCGTAAACTACTCCAATGGCCCCGCTATTAACCCCTACACTGGTGTACCGCTTGTTTCCTCGCCATGTGTTTCCTCACAGGCTGTCATTATGCTATAGGAGAAGCTACTGTGTCATTGACAGTATATAATGGTGGTAATTGGTTTGTATTAGGCTTCCAGACACAGCAGAGCAGCCACAGGAGGCCAATTATCCTTCACTAATGTGGAGAACTTTCAGGCTACTATGCTGCACAGATTGTAACACTTACAGTACAAGAGAGCGCTTGTGCCAGTGTAGCCGTTTTCTGCATGTGGAGCTGTACAATACAGATGTAGAGCTCACTGCTCTCTGCTCCAGCGTTTCACTCTCTCTACACGGCAGACTGGTGTGTTTGTACAGTCACTTGTTGACACCGACACACTTCTCACTGCTGAGAGAGAGGCTGAAAGAGGTCTGAGGGGATAAGTGATGTGTATGAGGACAAGGAGAGAGACAGAGAGGAGGAATGAATGAGGTAAAGTTCTTACTGCTTCTCTTCACCAGGGATGTCAAATTAAAGTCGCAGCCTGTCAAAATATTAGTTGCATAACATACGGCGACACTTGGACGATAAAATGTGCAGTTGTCCGTGCTGGTGTGATCATTAAGTGAGACACATATGCGCACTGGGTGGATTATCCCTGCCCCCACGGGACATTTCTTGTCCTTACAATCTTGGTCTGTGGACGGGAAGCATGACTAAGGCGAAGGAGCCCTCTGTCATACAACCCAATTTAAACAATTAAGCACAGGCCTGCTGTCACACCACTGCGACAGTCATGTTGAAACCGCACTACCCATCCAGGATCTGGTTACCAACATTGTGTCAGCCTGTACTTTTATCTGTTTTTTTTTGTTTTGTTTTGTTTTTGTTTTTTTTTACAAAATCAAGGCTGGCATTTCATTATCTGTGCCAAAGAGCTCGGGTGGAAAAGAACACTGATGTCTAAATCTGCTGCTGAAGATGATTGACAGTGTTCTTTCATTTCTTGTGTTGAGACATGACTAAAAGATCTGCTGGGCATTTTTAACACAACACAGTTTTTTTTTTTTACACTGAATGGTGCCACTCTTATTTCTCCAAACTGGCTGAGAGCAGTGGATTTTCACATCGTGCCTCGTATCGCCAGAGCTCCGTTTTACGGCAATTAGGGGCAGTGCCTGAAGCATCTTACCCGCTGCATCAGAGGGATTAGAGGGTTAAAAGTCAGGTGCTGAGGCGAGGAGGCCTGTGGAAGGGAGCAGAGGAGGGATATGTGGAGGTAGGAGAGGAGGACAAGAGTGGGGCACTCACACAGCAGGCAGAGAGAGGGGAGTCGACAGGGCAGAAAGTAGGAATAAGTGTGTGAATATGTGTGTGTGTGTGTGTGTGTGTTTGTTTTTCTCAAGGCCATGAGAAAGTGAGGGCTCATTACAATTAGCAATGTGTCTGTGAGAGTGAGAGAGAGGATTCAAGATGTACAAATTCTTCCTCCGTCAGAATTAAAGGCCTCAGCGTGCCCCTTCTCAGGTGCTGCGCAGCAGGGGGTGGGGGGGTGGGGGTTCTTTTGGTTGACAACCAAGGCTTCTCTCTCGAAGAGGCGTCTTAAATAAATCCCCCGGCTTCAAAAGCCTCAGCCTCACACATCAATGCTGACCCAGCGGTATGCGGAGGCAAACCCCAGCCCGTACGCCTGCCAAGTTAAATTGAAGAAGAGCTTGCCGATGCAGCCAAATGATGCGTTCAGAAGAACCACTTCAAAACCTTGCATAAATATACACACACATGCGAAGGGATCTGAGGGCTCTGGAGTGCCCCAGCTTGAGCTCAAACCCCAAATAACTGCTGTCCTCCGTGTCCACATCCACACACATGCTAGCTGTCATCAGATTTTACCAGCATCTTCTAAAGCAGATAACCCTCTGAATCAAAGATGGTATGAAAGAAACTACTCTCTCCATATTTACATTAAATGCAACCCTGCTATTTTTATTTTTACCTTCTCAGTCTGGTTGGAAAATCTGCAAAAAGCCAAAAATCCCCCAAATTCCTAAACCAACTCCAGTGAAGTATTCGGGGAGAGGCGCACAGTGAGAGACAGATGGAGAATGAAAGAGAGAGAGAGGATGAGAGGGAGGATGCTCACCCCAGAAAGCCACCACAAATTGCTGCATTTCAGTGGGCCCGTAAAAAAAGAGAAATGGCTCTTAATCTAAGGTTGTAATTAGCTCTGGCCAGCACTGTAATTAGGAAATGAGCCTTGAACCAGATCTTACTGGGCAAGAGCAAAGCAAGGGCACACACACACACACACACACACACACACACCTATATTGTTTGACCAAAACCAGAAATGGGAAAGACAGATCTCACTTGGAGAGGAAGGTCAAATATTAAACCACTGAGATGAGCATTAACTGTTAACTGTTTTATCGAATATGGATTGAATGATAAGACGGCAGAGTAAATTTGCGAGCTCACGCACGTGTGTGTGTGAGTGTACCTGTGGCTTAGTGTGCGTGTGTGTGTGTCTGCTCACCATCAGGTCAGCAAGTGTCCGAGACCTTGTTTGTCACAGAAAGTGGTGACATTCACACACACACACACACACACACACACACTCTCATGTAGGCACGTCGTACATCTAAGCAGACACGTACGCACAGAGCCGCATTCGATCAGTCGATGTTGGGAGTTCTCTGGTCCCCTTTTACTTAATGTCTATTTCCATCGCAGCCAGGGACACAAATAGTGTTGTTATCTGCTGCTGTACACCCCACGAGAGAGCAAGAGGCGGCTTGAGAGAGAAAATCTGTGCATGTATATGTCCAAATGCCTGCATTTGTATATCCGAATGCCACTGTGTATCAGCCCAAATCTCAATCACTCAACGCTGCAATCAACAGCTGAGCGGTTGTGACAGTGCCACAAGTCACAGCTTGTCACTGGTGTACATATTCAGCATACAAGAAGCAGAGTGTAAATATCAAGCAAGGCAGCACACCTACAGCAAAACATGAAGCTTCTCTCTGTTTATGCCACCCGTCCTCTGCAGGTTTAGGGTTTGGACTGGTGTTTTGAGCTACAAATTGTTGGCAGTTTTAGATGATGCCTCTACAAAGTGGTTCTAACATTAATGCCAGGCTGCTCAGCTTTGTTCTGGTTCGGGAGAGATTAAACCAGATGGGGAAAGAGAAAGGGAGTGACACAGAGAGAAAAGAGAAACAGAGGAGGCGAAGGGTGAGGCGATATTTATGTTTAACAGATGAACACAGAGGAAGAAAGAAAATTATAGTGGACAGAAAGGCTGAAAAGTATCAGTCCTCTAAAAAAAAGGGAATGAGGGAAAGACATAAATAGCTCCTTCAAAGGAGAATAAATATGAAAGTAAACCAATAATGGCAAAAGAGAGAAAATAAGAGGTACTGGCAGGTTAAAAGATACTACCAATGATTTGGCAGTGTGCAGTCTGCACAAATTAGAGACCAAATGTCTCATGGAAAGATGTGGAGAGGGCCGCCTGGACAAGAGTTAAGGCACAGGAATATTGTTGTCGACAGTTTTGTCTTTCACGGAGCTCAGCGGTAAAGATGATTTGCATCTATTTTGAGTGTCGAGTTCCACTTTGAAAACTAAATATTTACAGTGCAGTCAAGGGATTGTCCGAGAGGGAGACAAAGTGACCTCGGGAAACTAACCACGGCAGGGTCAGCGCACGAGAGTCGCCACATTTAGCAGTTATACGCACAAGATGGCCAGTGACCCGGGCATGTACTCCATCACTGGCAAGCAAGCATGCATTGCAAATATAACTCATATGCAAATAACCCAAAAACACGCACTTAGCACACACACAAAAAAAGAAACGTGCACAAAAGTTGTATGTAAAACACTCCCACAGACAAATGAACACACGGATGCAGAGTGCAGCAAAGGCCTCACAGCAGGTCAGCGAGCCAAACCGAGCCCTGGACTGTGAAAGGTTATTTTCAGATGTAAACACTGCACTCCGCATGTGGAAGCGAGCGTGTAGTGTAAGGCGACTCAGAGATAGTATATGCAAAGTGAAGTTAGGTTTCAGGTGTTACACAATCAGGTATAGCATGTGATGTGGTACTCATTCTCTTTTCCACAGACTGTTTGACTCAGAGCTTAGGTATATGAAATATGGCTTAAAAACACTGCTTGGCGGAAACTGGAAGAGTGAGTCTAGTGTATTCAGTATGAATAGTGTACAGTTAACAGTCTGTGTTTTGTGCAAAACGGGAGAGAAAGAGAGAGAAATACTGTGTGCATCTCAGCTAATTATCTCCGAAACTGTTTTATGACCATGCTTTAAATCAATTAAATGAAAATGAAAAAAGTCTGCCATTAGAAAGAAATGTGGGAGCTGCTCTTGGCCGAACGTCTCCCACTAATAGAACATCTATCAAGTGGTCACTTCGTGTTTGGGGTTTCCCCAAAACCAACTCATAAATTTATGATCCCATAACCACGCTCAAAAATAACATTCGATACTAGTTAATACTGTATTTACACAAAGCAACAAACACATGAACGCACGCACAAATCGTTCTGTGGTCATGGATAATGAGACGCTAATCATTAAAAAACACACAAACTGTGGTCAATTTGGGCCCTGCCGTCTGATATCACATACAATTAAAGCTGTTCTTGGCTTCAAGAAACTGAAGGCCTGTGCCACAGGGTTAGTTTGTTTTAAACACACAAACACACAAGATCAAAACACAGGCACAGATGTCCCTTTGTTGAAAACTCAAAAATGGAAATCAGTGAAGTAAAAACCTTACACCTGCTTTGAAATATTAATAAAATCATCCAATTACGTTTTGCATAAGTGGCCCCTTGATGTTATCCTGAGGCATTACCTCATTCATAAAGATAGATAATAATCTTCCAGATCATACCAGAAACTGTGCTGTAAACAAAGTACAACATATATGGGGTTAAAAAAAAAAAAGCAGTGACTGTCTTGTGTCATGCTTAAGTCGACGCTCTACACACACACACACACACACACACACACACGAAGACACTCGGCTGATGGGCCGATACCACAGGACAAGGAGCTGACAGAGTGGAGAGTGGTCGGCCTGCATTCTTCCTCTCCCGCTCTGTCATTCTCTTGTGCTGCCACACGGCTTGCCAGCACTCAACACGCTCCCGCACACAGCTGGAATCCAACCAATTAACAGGAAAAAAACTTCCTGTTTTGCTTTTGGGCCAATAACAATGCATGACAGGGGTCTGGATTCCAAATAAGTGGAGAGAAGAGCAAGGCAAGGCAAAAATGTAGCAACATATTTGATTAACAGTTACAACTGTCGTTTTATTTCCAGGGAAGGAAGACCTGAAACCAAGAAAAGTGGAGCGAGAGTAGAGGAGGAAGCTTCTTCACTGGGTGAGTGAAACATGAAATGAAATCGGACAGTTTTATTAGTAATCTACGTCATTATGAATAAGATGTAGCCAGTTACAATAAAACAAACATACTGTTAACATCAGGAATAGTTTTTCATCATAATACAAAACAAAAACAAAAAAAACTGTTGTTTAGTGTAAGATCAGCAATGTTGTATTTTTGACACGCGCCATAATAATAAACTCCTTTAAGACATTTGCATGCACAAACCCAAACCACACGCTGTTGGCGGTCCTTATTGTGTTAACCGTAACACCCTGCTTCCTCAATGGGGTCCTTTCACACAACTCTGAGCCTCTTAACAAGACTGGCAGGAGAACAAGATCGGCTCTCTTAACACACACACAAACACACACACACACACACACACACAGACTGCATTTAATAGATACAGTGAGGCTGTGTAGGGTTACAGACAGAGGGAAAAGGAAAAGAGCGAGTGGAGGAAGTTTGGAGCTGACCATGCCTGTCTGGCTGCTGAAGTTATTGAGTTGTGGCAGAAGTGGGTTGACTTCTTGGTACATGTAACCTTGTAAACATCTACAGTATGTGTAAGGCTCGTTTATTATACATTTTTTGTAGAAAAATATATCGATTTAAAAAAAAAAAAAGGGAGTGGATCAATTTAAACTGATTTTCATCTGGATTTTATGTCCCAACACATTTAAAAGGATAAGTCTGGTGATATTCTATATGTTTCTTATTGTCAGCACAACCCATGAAAAGACCAAAACCAACAATGAATAGATCCTACTTTATTAGAAGTATAGCCTGTTTATCCAGAGTCTGATATATCTTATTCCTCTTTACCATAGAGCCCCACTGATATCCAAAAATGATTAAAAACATATTAATAAGCTACACTGTTGCACTGGGTGGCATGGTCCTTCATTACATTCATTATATTAGTAACCTGTTTTTAAGGATTTATGTCTTCAGTAGGAACCAATAGGCCTGGGGCGGAGAGCTGCATACAGGGCAGGAAAGTCAAGGTACTGAGAGACGAACAAACACGTTGGTTTTGTTTTTTTCATGGAAATTGTTAGCAGTAACACAAATTTTGAACAGCATCGGCTTTACCCTTTTAAAAGTTTCTGGGCTGATCACTGCAAGTACAGTCAACAAAGTCCTCTTGTTTGTTCAAACTTCGTTTGAAAAATAAAAACCAGTAAACCACCTATAAGAGCTGTGGTCCGCTTATCATCTATCATTGCGTCACTGTTGAAAACTGTCGCTCTGATTTTCTCCTCTACACACCCCTACTGACCCCTCACCCCCGTCCTGCCTCATTCCTCTGTTGTGCCAGTTGTCAATGAGCTGTGACAGGGACTGTGTGGGCTTGTAAAGACACACACATACACAGGACAAGACCGTAGCCTCGGGCCTCTGGACGCACACCACTACTCTCGCTAATTGCCTCACAGCTCCTCGAACTCTCTCTCTGAGCAGCCCACTCGTCCTCAGGGAAAACAGAGAAGAAGAGAGAGCAGTGGTGGTGCAGAGTTCGGACGTAGCACATGCACATATTCCTCAGGTTAAGGAATGTGTGCATGGTGTGTCTGCTTGCTTGCTTGCTGTAAATTATTTGCTATGTGGGCAATGCTTCAATGTCAACGTACACACTGGCTCAGTTTGTGCCTTAATCCTGCAGTTTCAACATCAAAGCTTGTACACGCTACGATGAATTACAGCACACTCTGACATCCTGTCTGTGTGTTTTATCTGCCTTTTTTTCTGAGTGCTGACTACACATCTCTGCCACACCTAATATATGTATTTGAATATGTAGTAAAATATGAGCACGTGTGCAGGTGGCGAGGCTCCGACTCCAAGCCAAATGTCTGGCTGTTAGCGGTCTTTGTTTCCCATTAATGCGACATGTAGCTGTGTGTGTTAAACTTCCAGGCGTCCCCTTCACAACCTCCCCCACTCAATACGTTGCTCATTAACGCCCTGACAACACGGCAACCGTATATAATTGTCAGTTAATAATGATAATATTTCTACCTAAAAGTAAACATGGAAGAGCAAACAAAGGTGCTCCACAATATTCATATACTCTAATTCTACCACACACACACACACACAAACTCATTGACATCAGAACACACACACAGGCAGGTAGATCACACGTGTGAGCAAACACACACAGGTACGCATTGTTCTGTGTGTTACAGGTCAGCTCAGGAATCTACTGTACTCACTTAATGACGTGTAGGAACGGATGTGAGAGCAAACAAACGGTTCTTTATTTAGACAAATTGCTATACACTGCTACAATAACAAAGCATCATTTATTCTCTCTCTCTCTCTGAGGTCTGTCAGGTTGTCTTAGGCTCTCTGTATATGGCAGTGTGACTAACCAATAGGGTACAGACATACAGACACAAATCCTGTATACTAAAGGCATAGATCTGTGCTTCCTCATAACCACACCAAGGGAACCTCTTTCTCTTTATTCAGTGAATGGGCTAAAGCAGGCGTCAGGGTAAGGCCTCTTTTAAGTACCATACCAGTGGTTTGCATGTTTAGTACAAATCACATATACTTTACGTCACAGTTAATTATTCTGCAAACCATGCTGCTTTGTTTTTAGACAATTTGAATATGTTTTTTCTACAATTCCAGGCAGCCATTGGTTTCCATTCATTTCTATACAGTATGGAAATCTACTAACGGACTATTGAAACTTTCTTGAGTTTTAAACATCAAGTCTGCATTGATTTTTGTCTGAGTTAAACTATTGTTTACGAGGTAATGCAGTGCCTTATTTTCAAATCAAACTGACCTTAACCTGCATTACCACAGAGTAACAATGTGGCAAATAATAATCCAAACATGTTCTGTGTTATGGATTACGCAACTCACGCAAGTTTCACGAGTCTACTAATACATTTTCATACTGTGTAGAAATGAATGAAAAATAAAGGCTGTCTGCAATGAAAGAAGAAAAGAAAGTTACATCCAAAAGTCTAAAACGTGGTCAGCAAAAATGTAAATTATAAATAATCTGTTGTTAAAGAGCTAAAGAGCTGCTGTGGTCTTTTAAAAAGGAGCACCATGTGGAATGAATGGACACAATAAGCCTGGGGGGAAGTTTGTCTTTGTGTAGTGTATTTCTCTATATGATTGTGTATGTTTTAAATGGAACTGCCTCGATAGGAAGATCCTGACTTATTATAAGCAGATCATGCTACTTGTATTGAGTTTGTCTTCTAAGAAATGCACAATGAATCCAACACATTCAGCAGATGTATGTAGTCCGTTGTCAGTACTGACAACCTAAAGGAAAAAGGAGGTTACAGAGGGCTCACTTGTTTATTCTTCCACTTCTGTCACTACCCTCCTCCCCTTTTGTCTCTCTCGCGTTGTTTGTGCTTGATATGAGGAATCTTCTGGTAGTGCGCACCTGCTGCAGGCAAATTGTGGAGTTGAGGGTCAGTGTTGATGTCTTAATAGACTGTTGCTGACTGATGTCTTTACACTCGCTCAGATGGTAGGGCTCACCTGTTTAATTAGTAGAGTATGCGGGTCAATGTGCTAATCAAACTAGGGATTAAAGACTGATGTTGGCTCACTGTATCCTGTCATTAACCTGTGAAATCTGAGGATAACAACATTCAGAGGCATTCAATGTTACATTTACTTCAGAGTGGAAAATGAGAATTGAATTCAATTTCAATCTAAGAAGCCATTTTGAATGTGAAATCGCACTGTGGTAGTAATACTGTAATAAACAAGTCAACAGTCTTGGTTCAGGAGGTAAACGCAGGGCACCCGAGGACGTGGAGGAGAGGCATGCCACTGTTTGTGGTGGGGGAACTGTGCTGCCTGACTGCTGACTGCCTCACAGTCACAGGCGGTAGTTTCACAATAAATTCCTTTGTGACATCCTAATCAGCACCAGTGATCTCCATTTCACATTTATCTTGTGTGTGTGGCACATGTCTGAGGTGTTTTTTTTTTTTTTTTAAGAGGAAAAAGCCTGGCGGGCAGAATGACTAGAAAAATCACAAACGGTAACTCTTAGAAAAGGAGGGGTGTGGGTATGGGGGCCTGAAAAACAGGTAGCACTGCACAATGCCTGCCTTTAAAAGAAGGTTGTGGTATAGAAAATAAATGAGGAAAGTTCCACTTGTGCCAGATTTACTATACGTATTCACCATTATTTATTTAATGTCGCTGACAACTGTATGTATATATAATTTCAGACCATACTCGATCCATGACGACATGTACTACCAAACTCATGAGTAATAGTGAACAACAACCAGTAGATTTGCCAATAAAATCAATGTAACAATAAATCACTTGCTTCCTTCTGACTGAGCAATCATCTTTCTCATTTATGATTGCTATAGACGTCAACTAAACCTCACACAAAGAAGAACTTCTTCTTTCACTGTTTCTGTGCTCAGCCTTCTTGCAGCTCACAGAGAAATGTTCCTCAGTGTTTCTCCTTCTTGCTTTAATGTTTCAGAGAGGGATTGACAAAGTGAGACATGGCTGAATGAAGAAAGAGTCAAGAAAGTTTTTTTTCTGTCTGGCCATATCTAAATATACCTACAGATTTGTACGTCCTCACCTTCAAATTTCTGCACACAGCCCAATTAACTGCTCCGCGCTAATGAGGTGTGAGTTTGTATGTGTCTTTTCTAAGTCTACAAGTTTCTATGCTGAAGTGCATTTTAACAAGGTAAACAAGTTGATGTTTACCTGTCAGCAGTAACGCTGCCCTAAGTTTCTGTTTGCCATCCATCACTTTAGCCTTGAGCTCTCACAAGGTGTTCAGTCTAATGAACACTTTGACAGCTACATAGCTGCCATGATGCCCTGCAGGGCTGTTCATCAGATTCCAGTCATACTCGTGCCAGCTTCATGAACAAACCTGAAAAAAGGGAAACAGGTGAGTAGAGGAGCAAGGGGAGGACAGGGTGACAAGGCGAAGACAGGGATTTTATTTATGTGTCAAACAAGAGTGTCACCTGCAAGCTGCCCAACGTGCTGCTGTACAGTGTGTTTGTGTGCATGGCTGTATGTGTGCACGTTTAACGTCAGTGCTTTCACAGAAATGCAGAGGAGATACTCAGATAAGTAACTGCAGTATGTTCAAAGAGTAAGTGGAAAGATGATCCTCACACAGAGACAGACGAGCAGACAGGCAGACGGATAATGGGCGAGTGTTTCCTCAGTGAGTACGTGTGACACTGTTTGTCTACCAGGGATAGTCAGCCTGTCAGTCAGTCAGTCCTACAGTCAGTCAGTGTGCCTGCCTGCCGCCTGACTCATACACACCCTCTGATTTAGATGAGCTCCAATTTGAACTCTTACACACTGCTGAAAGGACAAAGGTAAAAACAGTGTCAACATCCAGCTGTGCACAAAGCGCGGTTCATCCCTTGATCTAACATTGAGAAAGACTCCCACCTTCGTGTGAAGTGTATTCATCAGTAATATAAAAGGTGCACATTTCTAAGCTCTGAGAAATAAACATTCTGTTTTTCATATCAAGTAGATAAAGATCAGTTGGCCAGGTGACAAACTAGCGTTGCATGTTGGAGCTAGAATGAATGTCAGAGGGGTAGGCCGAGTGTCGGCGTGTGCACGTTACTCCTGGCTTGTGGCTGACTGATAAAACTGGTCCATCCAGCCACTTCTAATTGCAAGCACACACACAGCACAAACATTTCCCTGTCCCCGCTCGAGGCCAGGTTCTCTCAGGTGTTTTGAAGACTACTAGAAGGAGTCTTTTTTAAACGCCACTTGCTGTCTGAGACCAGTTCGATTTGGGTGTCCCTTTAAAGAGGAGCACAAAGCTCTGGACGACACTGCTCCCAGGGTCAGTGAGCCAGACAGTACAATAAAGTTTTGATTCCGGGAGGAGGCGTGAATAGTCATGCACAGGATATGAAGGCACAAGCCAAGGCCTGGAGAGAGTCCAGTTTTGTGACACTAGGATGTGAGGATGTGTGGACTCATCAGACTGTCACTACTGCAATAGTGTGGTTTGCTGCTGTGTCTGAGAGAAAATAAAAGGTTAAACAGAGAAAGAGAGAGAGAGAGGGAGTAAGCGACAGAGAGTAAGTAAGGCAGGGAGGTGTTATTTGTGTTTCTATGCCACTCGGCTGTGACTGATTCAAGCCAGGTATAGAGTAGTGAGGTTATACTGTGTAGGTCACCGACAGGCTGAGCAGCATAAGAGAGGCTGCTTGGACACTGATAAAAGTTACCACAGAGAAATAAGAAAACAGATGAAAGCCCAGGTTGTCAGTGGTGCACTGAAATCTCTTGTGTTTGTGTAATGTGAGAGTCCTGTGGCGAAGATCTCAGACTGTGTGTGCCTATGAAAGAAATGCAACTGTGACCTCAATGACTATCTGTCCCAGGGGTCACAGGGGCAGGGTGCACTGATGAAAGACGTGTGTCAGTGTTGAGACATTGCTCACTGGGCAAAACAAGAGGACACTGTGTGTAAACGGAGACAGGGGAGAGAAGAAGAGAGAGTCTACCTCAGCCAGTGCATCCTGTGTCTTCCCCTCATGTGTGCCTTTATAAAAACAAAATCAAGTCTAGCATCTACAGCGCCATCCGTCATATCCTTCAGCAATAAAACAAAAGGAAATGGTCCACATTTCCTTTTGGAACTCATATTGCCTGACCTCTATGCTCTAAAGCTCAGAGGAGGCAGAGCTAGACTGCAGACATGCTGTTGCAGAGTCCCAGCTCTGGTCTAGTTTGGCTGCCGGGCTGCCCACCTCCGCCTGCTCTGAGGCAGGAGTGTACAGCTAAGGCTAAGGCTAAGGCTGGAGCTTTGGCGCAGGTCGCATCATTTACTCCGACACACTCCAGAGGTTTTGGGTTTCATGTTGCCCTGGAGGAGCGGAGAAAGCACCTGTTATGGAGACGAGGACTAGAAAGCTTCAGGTGTATGTGTATGTGTATGTGTGTGTGTGTGTGTGTGTGTGTGTGTGTGTGTGTAACCGGAGCTGGGTGTGTGCCCATGTCAAACAGAGCCTGTTATCTGTGTTGTCTGGACCAAAGTTACAACAGAGGACACAGAATACTGAGCAGCAGTGGAAACACTAATCTAGAGCCTGACCCCTGACCTCAAGGAGTCGCTCTCTGCCTCACTGCTTCATGGGCTTTTGGACTGATGCTATCTGGAATGACTGTTTAGCTTTCAGGTTTCTTTTTTCTTCTCTCTTTTGTGTTAATATTTTACAATCAAACATAGCTCTTTAGCACGTGGAAATGTTAACAGGAACACAAACTGTACCTACTGACTTGGATCTCAAAATCAAACAGTGAGTTTCCCTCCTATAGCGCAGCAAATATACACTGTTTTTGTGAGTTTTACTATTCCACTACCCTCCCATTCACCCCTGGACTGTATATTATGCTCTCTTTCAAGTCCTCCAGCTGCAGGCTCTAATGGTAATGCTTCACACTGTCCTTATAAGCAGGCCTGGTCAAAACCATAAATCCTAACATGAAAAGGGCTGCCTTTCACACCAACAATAAGCTGCTTTGCAACTCATTTAGATGTGCGCGATGTAGGGAGCACAGAATCATAGAATGAGAGAAGGCATAAGAAAAGACAACTGAACTAAAGACTGTAACTAGGAGGCAGCCCAACAGGAACCTGCCTGTTGTTTAAGTGGCTGTTTGTGTTAATTAAAACAACAACCCTTGGACATCAGTCATCACTGGCAGAGCTGATGTAAGATGGATGTGACTATTACAGGATCTTTTCTTGTGGTCAGGCTGAAATCAGTTTACAAACTACTACTGCCCCTAATCCCCCTTCATACCACTACAAAGCATAGCAATGATATTGTGGCTTCGAGATGAGTATTGCCAGCGACAGACATAGTAAAACTATCATCCTTCTGTCATTCCACATGTCCTCCTCCCCTCTGTCTGTGTTTGTATCTGCCTGCTTGATTGACCTTGATGCAAATGCAGTGTTAGCAAGGCCACTACTGGCATCGCATACGTTTTATGCAGCTGAGCCTTGATTTTCGGACACAGAATCTGTTGTTTGTTTTTTCACAAATTTAAGCATCTTAGATAAATCTAAGCTCTAAGATAGACAGAGGCACTTTACCTTGACAGTATCAAATTACAAAAGAAAACAGCCATTAACTTGTGTGATCAGATTTATTTTCACTATAAATAAATACGTGTTTAGTATTTCAACACCACAAGTATTTGCATATACAAATGTGAAAATATGTATTTTTAGAACGTTAGGAAAATAAATCTGCTTTCCTATTATGCTGCCAAAACCCCCCGAGCTCCCTAAGAGCTGCTAAATGGAAAACAACTTGGACAAGGATGACATCAACAGTAAAGTGTTGCTTTCTTACTCCTCAGGTTTTCGTCTCCTAATGTGCCTTCCTTTTTGATCCATACATATTCTGTTTGCTTATCTAATATAGTTTAGCAGTTACAACCAGCAATAAAGCACTACATTCGAGATGCATTAGCTCATGCCATAAGCAAATACTTCACAGCATTACATGCGTACCAACAGACTTACATTAACATAGCTGACATTTTTAAACTCATAGTTGTGCTGCGTGTTTCTGCTGTCTGCACAAACGTGCTCTTTTACCTCCTGTGCTACTTCTTAAGTAATCTTTTCATCCTTGGATTTTCTACACAACGCTTGTTTCCCCTTCCCAATTCTCTCTTGACCCCTTTGTCATGTTGACGGATAACCCCACTGGATTGTGGATAACAGGCTCCAGCTGTGGCAAGGACTGACAGTAGACAGGGATGGGAATAGGGAGTGTGTGTGTTTGGAGGAGTGGTCCTTTGTCTTCTCATAGGATGGCACCAGCATTTCTCAGCCAATGTGAATTCATGTCCCTGTGCTACTGTAGTAAATCTACACTAAGAGCTGCTATAGTAGTATGTTTTAGTAGTACACCCCAGTGAACTGATCCCAGACCTACAACACTGTACATCATACTCTAATGCAGATACCACAAGCGTTGTTCCTTTAATAGATAAAGTCCCAGAAGAGAAGGGGCCTCTTTAATGGGAGTATGCACTGTGCAGCCTTATCCCCTTACTGTGACTTGGCGTGGTGCCCCCCTGTAGTCTCTGGGCCCGGCCTGCTGAATTATGCAAGTGCACAGTGACCTGCGACTCCTCCACACACATACACACACTGCAATTTTCTACCCCCTCTTGTACCCTTCATTGCCCCTCAGTGTTGGCCTTCAGCTCTGAAGATAAGGGCTCTTGACGCTTGGCCTGCTGGGATTTAATTGATGAAGCCCACTTCACCCTCCCAAAGCCAGGCCTTATCCACCTCTCCACACCGGTGCCCCTGCTGACAGAAACCTGCTTTTGTCTCCGCTGTTCCCCTGCTTGTGTTTTCTTTTCCTCCTCATCTTGAAAAGGAATAAAAAGTGGGATAAGAACTGAGCTGAGAGCGAGGGAAAAATGCTTTTCTTCCATTTGCCTCCTTAATTTTTCTTTTCAAGGGACTGACCATGTATTTCACTTAGAGTTGCGCAAAGACGTTCCCATGCTTTTTTCTTTGTATTTTCTCGTTACTGTTTCAGGCCCTCGGGTGATTCCACATATTCATCAGCCAACACGTTTTATTCTAACCCACTACAACCCACAAACCTAGACTCAAGCATAAAGAAAACACAGATGTAAGAACAATTGTTATATAACAGATCTGGTCACAAAGATGTTTTACACCCCATTCATATAGGCAGCACCATCATTCATGCAATCCATCGTCTGTTTATAAACCCAGAAAGACTCCCTGTTAATCTCTAAATGCCAAGCCAGTGAGACAGACAAGCTCAGTTTTTCAAACTCAGCTGCTGCCTGTCTCAGGAATGTCTCAACAAGCGCGCAGGGGAGAGAAAAGGAAATTACAACTCTAGGAAGGCAAGAAGGGAGGGGGCATTCCTCCTTGCGCAGGATGACAAGCTTGTCTTTCTACTATCTCTCTCCGGGTCCTCCACCTCCACTCACTTCAAAACACTTACGTTAAAGCCACTCAGCACCACGGTATACCGTGGATCCATACTGTAGTGACGGCACAGTTGCACCTTATCTTACCCACTGATAAGACAAGTCACTCGTATCCAAAAAAAGAAAAAAAACAGGAGAATCTAACCTATCAAGCTACGGTTTAATCTGTGATCTGGCTGTATTCACTGACTGAACCCCTCCACACCCACCTCCACCACAGTTTCTCCTCCACTGGGTTATCAGATGTGCCTGGCCCAGTTTGGCATGAGGCACACTCAAATAAACATTCTGCCCCGGGGAGCTACGGTAGAATCACAATGTTGAGTTTCTTAGAAAAATATTCTCAGTTTTATCTGCATAGCTCTCTCTCCTCTCATGGCTGCCTTGATGTTGTTGTATCTTCTGGCACTGGACCCTTATAGCCGTCTCTGGCCTTGATATAATTTACCAAAGTCAAGTTTCTCCATCTCCGGAAGGAATGAGATTAGATTTTTGGACAACTTCAGACACATATGATACTTTTCTCACACAAACAGTAAAGTGCATGCAGTGTTTGTTCTGAACAGGCACCCTTTAACAGAATGTGTGTACACCCTCTTTGTCACACACACACACACACACACACACACACACACATACAGTATCCTACCCTGAAACTGAAATGCAGCACCCCACACACAGTGATGATATGAAAACCTGAGACCATCTGCATACACTCGAGTTGTTGCTTGATTTTCCCTATCCCCTTCATCTCCTGTTTATCTTCCCAAATCCTTTTGTTTTCCCTTGTTCTGTACACATACGCAGCACGGCAGCCACACTTTCTTACTTTTCCCTATTCCATCTGCATCTCCATGATTTCTGAGCCCTGTAATGAAACTTGCCTTTTTCTCTGTGACTATTTAAAAAGTTCTGTGAACTTTTGACTCCAGTTACTACAATTAGAACTTTTATTTTCAACAGGAACAAATAAAATGTTCTTACTTTGGACTTCTCCCCAGCGACTGAGGCATGACCCAAAAATTCTTTACAACTCGGAACATGTAATTACTCACCTGTTAAAGTGAATTCCCCCAGGCACTGTGTGTAAATTATGGGATAACTGCAACCCTTCACCCCTACTGCCCATTCTGTAGCCAACAGCACACTATCGCCATCAGATGTTATCGTTACTTTCTGGACAAGATTTTCTATAAACAATTGCAATACTAAATGGGTCCAAATTTTGTGCATGGTTGCCAAAGTTTGGTGGTTTTTCTGTGCTGTTAGCAGGTGCTGACTCTGAAAACTAGTTAGCTGCTTTGTTCAATCAAGCCTTACGTTTTGAGCGGGGTCATTTTATTGGCATCTGGCTGCACAGTATAACATTTCTGACATGTCTGAAAGAGTTATCCGGATAATAAGAGTAACGTGTTGGCAGTGGGGCTCAAGCGAATGCCATGATTGCTTTTAGTTTATACACTGGAGAAGGAAAAATAAGAGATCAGGGAGTCTTTCCAAGGAGGTTGCAATTTCAAGGAGGAGCGGAAAGAAAAAGTATACTGAAAGAGAAGGAAAATAAATGCCATAGCTGTGGCGTGATGAGATGATACTGGCCCTTCCTCCGCGTCTCTAATGCACCTCCTGAAACCCTTGATCTCCTCTCCAAAGTCTGACATTTGAGGCAGTGACTTTTTTGTAAAGAAACAGATACAGTAAAAGGAAAGAGAAGTAAATTAATTTTAAAATTAATTGAAATTATTTAAGTTGGCAGAATCTCTGATGCTACTGTATCATGCTCATTTTTGTGGTATTGACACAAAACTACAGAAACACTTAATTATTTTGTGTTTCTTTTACAAACATAGGCTAGAAAAATTAAATTAGCATGTAAGAAAATTCTTAAAAAATACGCATTTATTTTCCAACATTTATGACCAATGATGACAACAAACTCTGATTCACTGTGCTTCTACAGACTGCTTCGATATCTGTGTATCTAATCAAAAAAATCAAAAAAATATATTAACGCTGTAACTTCAGCGGAAAAGAACGCAGTTCCAAGATAGAAAAGGAAATGAGGAAAATAAAATGTCCAAAGCAATTTCTTTGACATTTCTGGTGTAAGGGGCCACAACCCTAGGTAAGCAGTGTGAGAACAGAATGTTCTCTGCGTGTGTGCTTCATCTGTGTAAAACTGTAAGTCACACATACTTGGCTTCTCATTCAGGTATTTGTGCAGGGCAGACATCAACAACTGCACCATTTAAGGCCCTAAAATAAGCTCCCTCAGGCATTCAAATTGACCAATACAGTACTTGTGGGTGTCATAAATCATAAAGAAAGGTTTAGGAGACCTAGGAGGCAACTACTCACTATCCTCACCCCCAATCAATAAACTTAAATCATGACATTAAGTAATTGCAGAACACCAGGGGAAATTTTAGTGTATTTGAGCAAATCAGGCATCTGGTTACGAAGTAAGGACAAAAAAAAGTATTTTCTATTGACTCCCTGAAGAGTAAAAAGAGAGAAGACAAAAAGCTATCTAAAGAAGAGAAATGGTCAACAGATAGAGATGTTGCCTCATACCCCAAGGCCATCTCACCCAATAGCAGAGGTTGATAAACTGCCACATAGACTCTTGTCAGCAACTAGTTTCTTCTTTATCTCCCCGTATTCCTCTCTCCCTCTCCTTTCCATCATCCCTTCCCTCCTTTTCATCCCTTTCAAGAACTGTGTTGACGCACTACCAGGGTGTTTGTTTTGTAAGGCTTGGGCTCCTGTGAAATGGGCTTAAATCACAGTATGTTATCTTCCTGATGATCTACTCTCTTCGGTCTCTGTATATTTCATCCTTTTTACAGTTTTAGAGACACTTGTCTGGCAAGTAGCACTGGCCATCAGTCTGCGTAATGACAGCATAGAAAGCGTGTGTTATTTATATTACATCTATAGTCAGGAGAGCTGCTCCGGGCTATCAGTGACGCTCCTCTCCAAGTTTAGAATGCCACAAAGTAAATCATGCACAGATGTGCGGCCACGTGCAGCATGGCAGACATACGGCCACACAAAGTTGACATGGTATGGTTATATGAAACTGGAGAGACCAGAGCAGTGCTTATGGTGAATCATTCAGAGGGCGTGTGTGAAGCTTTTCACTGTTTCAGTGACTCTTGAGAGACAGAAAAACATTCAAAGTTGCTCTGTGTTTTCACTTTGATACGTCATCTCAGAAACAAAACAAGTTTAATTTGTCCATTGCCACTGTGTGTCTGTGTGTGTTTCATAGGCTATGGAGTCTGTCATAAACATAGGGGAAACAGTTAACTGTGACCCCATTACAACCACAGAGTGTGTGCAGTACAGTAAAGTTGCAGTGGGTGGGCGTCTTGCAAATACAAACCCTTTTGTTTACTAACACCAGCATACATATTATCATTCATATATGCATGTGTGCGTGTGCATGTGCATGTGGACACACAGTACATAGTCATCTGTAGTATCATTAGAGAAGGAAACAATGGTTTTGACATCCCACAGTACTATCTATTACACAGATCGTTGCAGGGAGAATGTGGCGCTCCTTGAGCCAGAAAAGTGTGGCAGGACGCCACTATGTCAACTTTTCCCCGAGTATAGCAGAAAACCTCTGAAACCTGAGGTCATGGCTACAGCCCTATTGTTTGAGAGGCCTTGTGACAAAAGACTGCCTTTGATCACTGGCTATGCATAGTTAAACCTTTGATAGTAATCTCACTCTATGAAATACATTAAAGAACCACACAGTGGAAACTAGACAATACAGGGAGAAAATATGCTTTGTAAAATAAATTCAACATTGTGCTTGTATCTTTCACACATTTCATGGTGCAACAGCTGGATGCTCCTAAACTCAGACATGGCCCTCACAAGTAATGTGAATGTGTGTATTACTATCCCGTTTACAATCTGTCAGCATTTACTGTATATTTCTCTGAATGATTATGCATGTTATTGACAGTTTATATGTTCTCTTGTTTTAGGCTGAGCATGGAGAGAGAAAGAGTCTGCACCATGAAGGTCTTTCTCACTCCGCTGATGCCCTTTCTGCTCTTCCTCATCCTTCCTGGTGGCACCTTGTCCGGCAACTGCCCAAAGGACTGCTCCTGTTCCACGCCAGAATCCATCTTATGTTTCCAGAGACGTTCCTCTACCATTCCCAAGGGAGTACCCCCATCCACGAAAAGCCTCTATCTCTTTTCCAATGGCATTGAGGGCTTGACAACTGAGGACTTTGATGGTCTGGAGAACCTGGAAATGCTAGACCTCAGTCAAAACAAATTGACTGAACTTCCTGAAAGGGTGTTTGAACCTTTGGCCTCTTTGAGAAACCTGGACTTGTCATCCAACCAGATCACCCACATTTCAGAGGAATGCTTCCAGGGTATGGCACTGCTTGAGCGCCTTTATTTGTATAGTAATCTTATTGAAACCATCCACCCTGCAGCCTTTAATGGCTTGGAGCACCTGCTGGAACTCAAATTGCAGGGCAACCAGTTGACATCCCTGCCTGCTCTCTCAATGCCCCAACTGCTGCTACTGGACCTCCGCTTTAATGTCTTACCCACCTTGGGTCCTTCAGACCTCCAGACCCCAAACCTGGAGTCGCTCAAACTGGGTGGTGTGGGGCTCACCAGCCTAAATAAGGAGCTCATAGGTAGTCTAAAGAACCTCCACGAACTGGACATCTCAGGAAACCAACTCGAGTCCTTCCCCTCAGCACTAAAGGAGACCCAGGGGCTGATTCACCTCAGCCTGGCTGGGAACCCAATGGGTCCTCTTAAGGTTCAGGACCTTCAGAACCTTGGAGAGTTGCAGGAGTTGGACATTAGCAGCCTCAGTCTGCAGGGTCTCCCTGAAGAGTTACCGCAGCTCTTACCCCACCTCAGAAAGCTCACAGTAGCAGAGAACCCCTTCAACTGCCTCTGCACCTTAGCATGGTTCCCAAGATGGCTGAGAGCCCAGAGCATTACCCTGGAGAGAACAGAGGAGACCCGCTGCCATTTCCCACCAATCAATGCTGGAAAGGTATTGGAAAGACTGGAGCACAGGGATTTTGGATGTCCTACCACAACTACAGTCGCCACTAGTACTGTCAAAACTACTACTACCCTGCCTGTTCCTGTCACTACCCTCCCGAGTACTACTAGAGCTATTCCAGTCCCCAGGGCCAGTGACAACCCCACTTACAAAGATGATGACTCTCCCCTGCCCCCTGTCCCTGCATCCCCCAGTAGCAGCAGCATGGACCCAGATGAGGAGCAGCATTTCTGTCCTTCTCACACCTGTCTGAATGGGGGTACTTGTCGTTTGGACCAGCATGGTCAGGTAGAGTGTACCTGTCCACATGGCATTTCTGGCATGTATTGTGAAGTCCAAAACCATCACCCGCCTTCACCACCTGAAGCTGAAATCCCCATGGCAACTGTCGCGGTAGATCAGACATCAGAGATCAGCTCACATCAAGCAACCGCAACCTCAATCCTTCTGGACCTTCACCGCTACATTGAAATGCGGCCTTACATCCGTGGAATCCGCCTAACCTACCGCAATCTCTCTGGGCCAGACCGCAGGCCAATTCAACTCAGCCTGCCAGCATCCTTCCCAGAGTATAGACTCAGAGGCCTGAAGCCCAACTCCACCTACACTGTGTGTGCCAGTCCACTAGGTGCCCCTAGTGGCATAGACAGTGTCTGCACTGAGGCCCAAACGGCAGCTGAAAGCGTCAGGGGCCCTGATGCACAGTTTGATGACCAGAGGTTGACCACTATGCTGGTGCCTGCAATTGCCATCTTGCTACTGCTGATACTGATAGCAGTAGCAGTGGGAGTGGCATGCTATCTTCGCAGGAAGAGGGCTAAGGGCCACATGGACCTAGACTGTGAGCCCTCTCAGCTAGAGTTGGACGGAGTTAAGGCTGGCTTGGACAATGGGGCACTGCCTCAAAAACAGCCCCAACTGATGACCCCTGAACCTGCTGTTCAGAATGGCAATCTGGAATATGAGGTTTTGCTACTACAGGATCACTGTACATCAAATAACAATATGTCCTCACACAAGCCCTCCTACTTTTGACACCTGGCTTTGACTATACAGACCTAAAGGAGGATTTTAATTCTTCTAGTTCTGTTTTCCCCACTGGTGAAATACAGTAACTGCTGTTGTGAAAAAGGAGAACACAGTATCAGCCAGCCAACCAGCAAAGGAGAAACTGGAGATATATTTAACTCAATGCCCTCTGGTTGTCTAAGTAGACATTAAACAAGTTCAAAAACATCTTTGGACTTTAAAATGCATTGAAAGTGCCTCTACTCCATTTACATGCCGCATCCTGCTTCAATAATATTTCCTCACTCACATTGCTGGACTGGCAACCTCTCAGCTCCCATGCTATGATGCTGGGACTGATGGTGTGTTGTCATTGGCTGAAACCTAGGGTTAAGGGACATAGTGACCTCATGCCCTCCTTTATCTGTTTATAAAGGAGTGTGCACTGAAACGAGGTTGTGCTGCCTTTTCCCCATCACAGCAGCCCAACCAAACGCTATCAGCAATTGTTTTTGCTGCATGTGGTAACTCCTCAGTACTACCCCAAAGGGATCAGTGCTTGCTGTGAATGACCTTTAAGACACCAAATGAAGTCGTGCAGAGAAAATAGCTGATGCTTGTATTGCTTTATTTGGCTCTAAAACTCTTGTGATTTTTTTTTTGTTTTATATGTATGTTTTTTTTATACCTGTGTTTTTGTGTTCTTTTATTGTGCAGCATTGTGACTATTAACAGCCCTGTATATCCTCCACCCCTCACCTCTTGTGACTAACAGACAAAGCAGCAGATTAAAATCTTTGAAGATTAAAACTCGTTTGGTACCAGCAAAGTCAATCAAAGGGCTTTGTCCTCAGAATGTCAGACAGTCTAAGTAGATGTGAGTCTGGACAGACTCAAGGCTAAATCCCCCTTCTCAATTCTGAAGCCCTCAGCCTGCTTTACCATCACAAAGGGAGAAGGTAAGCAGGATTACAAAAGGTACAGAGGGAAGTAATTGACTGAATCCCTTCTGTTTCAGTGCTGCACTGGGTTTCAACCAGTTTAGAGCTTGCCTTAATTACAGTAAGCACTCACATGACTATACCACAGCAAAAGAGAACTTCAGAGACTTTATTTATTATTTATATTCCCTGCAAGGGAAACTCAGTTTTATTTCTCAACCATAATTCACATACAACATACTACTTGGCCTGGCCCACAACAAGCAAAGCAAATAGTGGTTGTATATTGTGTTTCCCTTAAGTAAAATAGCCTGCTCAGCGTAATGCTGTGCACAATTTCTCCCTGGCAAGGAGGGTCCCTGTTTTGCTCACTTGCACCTAACCAGACTATGGAAAGGCCAGACGCAGAGCACAGCAAACTGTTTATATTGTTGTGTAGAGGACAATGAGACTTGCAAAGTGGGAGATCCGCTGGAGGGTTATTATGCAGACACAGAAAGCTGAGATCCAAATCTGTGAATATAGGGCAAAGAAGGACTCAAAGTAACCTTGTGTGTGTCTTTCTCTCTCTCTGTGTGTGTGTGTGTGTGTGTGTGTGTGTGTGTGTGTGTGTGTGTGTGTGTAGATCTGTCAACTTCAGTGATAATGCAAGTACGTGTTCTGTCTTGTGCAAAGACCTGCAGACATCAAGTTACTATCAGTTACCCCCTCTATGTGCTCGCATGCCTAGGAATACATTAAGCCCCAAACAAATCTACCTATGGGCAAACACACCAAAGACACATCTGTGAATGTCTGTAAAGTTACCTACCTACAGTATTCCCAGCACACAATTAACAGTGCCATGCTTACAAAATGCCTTGAAAACCCACACAAAAAACAATCAAGCAATGCAACTGGAATATTTGTCTGTAAAATAGAATACATTGAAGATAACCAAAAGTATTTTCAATGTGATTGTTTATTTTTCCCTGTTTATTTTGGGAAGCTCCTTGTTGTCATTCATTGTTTTTTTTTTTATTCTGTGAACTTATTTGTACAGGTGGAAAAGTGATATTATCATTAAATGAATATCCAAAAATAAAACGGGCCGAGTTGTCTTTTTTGTAGTTTCCACTATTTGATTGTAAGAGGAAGGATTAGATTGACAGGCAAAGGGGGGATTATGTTTGTCATTAACTTCCCTCTCTTTTAAGCCATCACTCAACGGGGTGAGGGGAGAGATCACAGGAGGGGGAGTCCAGGAAAGAGAAGGGGAAGGGAACAAAGGTATATGTGCAGGTATAATTATGCTGGATATTATACCCACACAGTAGTCCATGTGTGTGTCTGTGTGTACATGTGCTTGCGTATTTGAGCAAATTCATTTCAATAGTGTTACAGTGCCAAGCATCTACATGGACATAAAGTGTATGTCAGACTCTCGCTCCGTCTTTAATATCAATACAGCGTAATAATAAGACTAAGAGTCTACAGTCATGCTAGAGAGGCTGTGCTTTGAGCTAAATGCTAATGTCAGCATGCCAACATGCTCACAATGACAATACCAACATGTAGATGTTAACTAGGTGTAATGTTTATACCATGTTCACCATCTTAATTTAGCATGTTTGCACAAAGTACAGCTAAGGCTGATGGGATTGTCATTAGTTTTTCATTATTTGCTCATAAACCAAAGTATTGGACAAATTGGAATTTTGACCTGATGGTGGTGCTAGATGAAAAGTCAGAGAATCATCAAGTCATTAGGATTCATCATCTGAGAACCATTCATGTCTATACAAAATTGAATGACAATCCATCTAATAGTTGTTGAGATATTTCAGTCTGGACCTAAGTGGTGGACCAACCGACCGACATTGCCATCCCTAAAGCCATGACGCTAGCAAGCTAAAAAGTGTTATATTCATCCAGGCCCCTTAAATGATTTCCAAGGTGATATAATTAATAACAAAATGTGTAAGTGTTCGACAAAAGTATTAGATTCTCTTTGCTACAGTCAACAGTGCACCACCACCGAAAAAAAGTTTTACAAGACCGTTTAATGTTGCTTTCAGTAGACGAGAGGTCTTGGAATTCTTCCTCACCAGCAGTGAGCTGGAGGCAAAATGGAAATAAAGATTATGATTGAAAACACACAGGTTAAGGTTGTAAGTGGATTTAACCATTGTGAATGACTCACTTGTCCAAGCCTAATGGGTGAGCATTGTTTGCAAACCCACACAATAAACAGGCTGACCACCCATGTGTTTTATAGGTAGGATGCTGGTAGGGGATTGATGCAGCATGCACGCATACACACCCACACCTACAAACAAACACACGCATATACTGGCCCATAGCTGGGAGCTGTTGTGCAAGGTCCCACGCCAACAACACAAACACATAAAACAGCACCACTCCTGTCATGCAGGCACTATTATATCAATTTGCTCAGAGAGCAAACTTCCTAGAGAAATAACAGGAGAAACAATGCAACCCCTGGAGGTGAATAGGCTTTAACTTCTTTGTCCTTCCTCCACTGTTTTAACCTCCATGTCTCCTGAATTTTGAATGTTCATTAACCTATTATACACAATTTTTTAAAGTCTGTTTTAGCCTCTTATATGCCAAATAAAAAAATGTAAGATGGAGGAGAGTGCAATGGATGGGGCTTAATTGCGAGCATATGTGTGTATACTGGAGGGACTCCAGGTAAAAGGACAGATGGGATACGTAAATGATGTCAGATAACTATAATGCCTGCGGCTGAAAGAATGCATGCATGTTTCTGTCCTCTCTGGCCAGGCATCTGCAAATGTTCATGTATGTGGATAAGAAAAGGAAAGGGGGAACAGAGGGATTGTGTGTCTGTTTCTCTCCTTTCCTTTCATAAAACAGCCCCTCTTTTCTTCCCCTGGCTTTAAGAGAAACCTGGTCCCTGGATGGGAGCCAACTTTGACGCTCACACTCAGGCTGCGCTGCTCAATGGACCCCATTGTAGTTTCAAGGGACCTTTTTCACAATTATCAACTAAAAAAAAAAGAAGAAGAAATTACTTCTGAGTAAATATTTTTTCACTCCCTTCCTTCTCCCCTCCTGTTTCACTCTCAATCTCTATTTTTTGTTTCTAATTTGTTTCCAAATTCAGGGCTGCGAGAAGGCAGCCAAGGACAATGTGTTGAAGCACCGGGTCATGTGGCTGCAAGTAGCGTTTGTATTTCCTCTGCCCTTCTCAATCTTTTATTCAAATTACTTTTGTCTCTTTCTCTCTGCCTCTCTATTTTCCATCTTCCAAATAGCTCTTGTGCCCACACAGCACAGCTGACCTCTCACTAACCTCAAACCATCTCTCCAACTTTTGCCAAGAGTATTTATAGTCAGCAGTTGGGGGCATGAAATTAACTCCACAAAAATCACAAGATGAAGCATTCAACTCATAAACAACAAAAAGAGATGGCATACAAATAACTGAATGACATCTTCCATGATACAAAAACAAGCTATGTTGATGCAAGCAGCAGAAAATGCTCACTGCTTTATTAAATCTATGACACAGTCTTAAAGTTTCTCCCAACACAAATCATAATTTTTAATCTTGAGATTTTATTCTTGAGCTGCATTCAGTTTCTGTGATGTTGCTACGCGCTAATAGACAAGCACCCATGATATAAAAATAATTGTAGCAATAGAGAGAGTAGAAGAGTAGAGAAGGAAAAGAAGAGCTGAGTAGAGAAAACACACCACCACTTTGTTTTTGGAACATAGTTCTCTGGCTCCACTTTTTTGGCCCTCTGCTAGTTTCCCTACAGTACTCACTCCAACTCTCCTGCCCCACATCCCTCTTTCCCTCCCCCTATCTTTCTGAAGTACTAATAACAGATGAAGGGTGGTGTGCCACCGGCTCCTCTCATGCCATACAGCTGCCAGTGTGTGCCAGCAGATGGCCCAGATGCTGCTCTCACAGAAAGCAATGAGGAGAAAGATGAGAAGTGAGAGAAAGAAAAACAGGAAAAGAAAGCAAAAGGAAGAATTTGACTTTGGTTAGTTTTTGGCAACATACATTAGTAGGCACACATGCAATTAATTTCACGTGCCGTTTGGTAGATTATTAGATATAAAAACAAATGGCAGTGTGATTTCCCGTGTCTTTTTCAGTCATCGTCTCCTCTCATCATGGAAATGGACAATGCAAGCTGGCAGGTAAGTAACGTATAATAGGAGTGAATCAGGGTTATACATTTGTGTAAATATGGGCCTATGCCAGGGGCAGCATGTGGCCTAAGCAAAATAGGCAACTTCTGAGGCTGCATCCAAGGCTCCTGGTACCACGAAAGGCCTTCGAGGCAGCTCTGCCACGACAAGCCATTAGGGCAGCAGGGAGAGGACCCAAAATGCAGACAGTGCAGGTAGACAGGGGCAGTCCAAGGATTTATTTAGGGTAAACAAAACTCACACAAACTCAGGAACAGACACACAGGGAATCCACAGGAGCGAGACACGAGGAGAACGTCCAACATATCAAACACAGGAACATCAGTGATATAAAAATTCACAATACTCGAGCAACCAAACGCAGGGAAACGTGCACACATGGAAACACAGACAATGACACCACAGAGAACAAAGGGAGAGGACCGGTATATATAGGGGCGGAGACAACGAGGGAAACAGACAGGTGAGCACAAGACACAGGTGAACCTAATCAAAACTGGCGGGAAAATAGACAATGACAGGAAGTAAGAAGCACACAAAGAAACAAGAACAGTCATTTCAAAATAAAACAGGAAACAGAGCAAAAACACACAGTGTACACAAAAGTCCTTGGGAGCATGACACCTGGTACAGATATCAGTTTAGTGTTTAACATGGTCAGGCTCCACGTGCTTGCAGAGAAATCCTGAACACCTTATCCTACAGGTTGTTCTTTCTTTTTCTTGCTGTCTCACTTGTCTGTGGTTGTTAATGTTTCACTTATGCCAATAACTACAATAAACCTGTAAATACTTTTACCAGTGTTATGGGTAATTGCTAAGGCTTGAAACTTCTATTACAATTATTTTCATTATTGATTAATCTGCTGTAAATTATATTCAGTGTTTTCACCTTAGGCCTTATCCTCCCACTTTTTCCATTGCGACAATTTATTTTTACATTGCTTACTTTACTGTAGCGCTTACTGTAGCTTTGGTAGACAAGTCATCTGGGTCACACTTTGACTTAGTGCCGCAAAAAGTTCTTAGGTTTATAACAGTAGGAAGAAAGTCAAGCTTCTTCACAAGCACGAGGTGTTGAAAGACTCAAAGCAAAATATAAACATAAATGAGGAAACCAGAAATGGAGAGTGATGATCCAACCAATGCTGTAAGATATGAAGGAGAGGATGGAAAGAATTAAATGAAATTAACAAGGTGGAGCAATGATGAAATGTGTGGGGGGAGAGGGAGGTGGAGGGACGCTGTTACCGGCTGAGTCCAAGCAGGGCCACATGCACTGAAAAGCTTATCCGTCTCTGGAAATGTACTGACGAGAGGCACTGAAGGGGGGCAGATGTGGAGGTGTTGAGCGTGGTTGTGTGTGCGTCCAACAGACAGCTGTGGAATTAAAGAGCACCTAAACAGAACCGCCTGTCACCCCTGGAAAGCAACCCAAGTGTGCTTCTCATTTCAAAGGAATGGAGGGACAGTGGGTGGGGGGATTTTATTTATTCGGAAAAACATAAACAAATGAGTAATATGGTATTAATGATGAGGAGAGGAGGCGGTAGTGGACAGAGAGGAGGTCATTGAGGGTGAAAGGGGTGCAAGAGGGGGTAAAATACTAGCACATATGGGTAAAAAGTGTTCCATAATGAAGCATGCCAGAAGAGTCTGTCAAATCCAAATAAGCTACCTAAGACTGGCAGATGAAGCTAATAGCTCAAGCGTGTAGCTATCGTTTAAACTAATCAGATCCAGTTATTCTACAGTAAGCACATGTAAGAGTAGCTTATAGCTTGAGTTTGCTGGCAGGAGGACACAATTTCTTGGCCTATTCTTTTTCTGAATTAAAAGTAGCTATAACCATTTGGATGCAAATGTACAACTGATTGATGAGAAGAATTAAACTTCTAAATTAAATTCTGTTGAGGTCAACAATTAAGGTAAGCATCAGGTCTCTCTGGGAAGAGTGCAGAGAGATCTGGATGTCAGCTAGCCCTGAACGAGTTCGCTTACCTCACATGGCCTTTGTAAGAAAACAGCTGTGATGAGAAGTGATGAAGGTCTGAGCAGCTGGTCATGGAGCTAGTAGTTAGAAACATCAGAGGCAAGTGAGGGCTTCAATTTTAAAAGTCAGTGGTGAATTCCAGTGATTGTCACCAACAGTTACAGTTGTCACACTAGCGTCTGGAGAGCCTCAGGCTTCATACAATGCTTTCGTGTTTGTCGGGGTCCCAAAACCTCAACACTTCCAACCAAAACCGTCTCCAGGCAAAAGAAACAGGAAAACAAACAACAAACCAGGTGACAGTGACTGGGAGCTGTCATCATTTCTGGGTTGCCTAAAAATCCTCCTCTGGTTACAGTTCTGTATGTCATTTCAATGCAGCTTTTATCACATATCAGAACTATTGTACTGCAGACTTTTACAGACTGAGAAGCTAAAAAAAATGGGGTGAACTGATGTCAAATTCTCATCAAGTATATATTCATATCATTAATGAGACCCTGCGGTCTACATAAAAAAAGTCTTTTAAAAAATTCAAAATTACAACTGCAAAGCATCTCTGTCTGATGAATTGTGTGCTTGCACGTTTGAAAGAGAACAGAAACAAAGGCCAAACCATCAGTAACCTCCCGTGACTGGACACAGTGACACATTAAAATGACCATGGGGTTTATAATCTAATAACGTCATTGCAAGGGGCCACACATGCATCCACATGAAGGTGGTGGTGGTGGTGGTGGTGGGGGAGCATGATCATGACACAGCCTGCTCGGCACAGTCCCCAGTGCTGATTAAAACAATATTACTCAGTGCTTTATTTCATCTCTCCAGATCAGCAGAGCTTCTGCTGACCCAGCAGAAGAAACATAAGGTATTCACGCACAAAGACTTGCACTTCAAATAAGGTTAAACAGAGGGATCTATGGTTGTTTGTGATATGCTGTAAAATGTAATGCAGTACTGATTTCAAGTCAGGTAAGCAGTTGCTCAGTCTGGCATGCAATTAAGGCATTATTTCCTGTATATTAATTTAACTGCAGCAGGTCCCTGCTGTTGTAAAATTGCACCTATGGCTAAAATGGCCAAAACGCCATAAAAACTACAGCTGCAATTACAGCTTTTAAATCATGATCTAAATATTTAAAAAAGAGCCCTACGAGGCATCTGAAGCATGTATTGGAACTGATATTGAATTTGGAGTTATTTGACGTAAACAGAACCAAAATTACAACCCAAATCCCCCATCTCACATTAAGACAGAAAACAATCTCTCATGTGCTGATACATTTCTTCTTTCAACAGGAGGCAAAAGATCTGGGAAACATAGCAGCTGGTTTAACTTGGAAACCATCATCTACTCTTTCCTCTCTCTCCCTCAAGTCTCCTTTTTATTCTTCCATTTCTCATTTTCCCAGACTTACAGCAACATTTAAGAGTCAAAACCTACGGCACAAACAAAACAGCAGAAGCGCAACATCCATAACTTAAGGGTAGCACACTGAAGGGGGAGCAAGTCAGCCAAGGCCTTGGGGTGAAGCATTCGGGCCTCTGATACATCCCCCTTAAGACACCAGCAGACATTCATCAAACGCTGCTGTGTACACATCCTGCGCTAACTTTCAAACTCCACTTGCATCATGGCTGTGCTGTGTATACACATCTGCAGATTCCACATTGTTTGTGGCTGGAGCTCCTGTATAATCTCAAACTGAGCTAAACTATGCTGTAACGTGGGTGGGCATATTACGGGTACGGGCAAGTGAAGAGAAAAGAAACGTTCCACTCATATTTGTAGCTCTACCAACACCAATACAAATAGGTATACCTCACATTTTGTAAATAAAGTAATACCACCTTCAGAGAAATGAAGTATTGTATAGGTTGGCACTTAGGTGTGGAATACTGTGTATTATTGGATTTTAATTATTTCTACACCTTTGTGAGTGGAGGGTGGTGACAGGCACGGATTATGTGCCTGTAATCCTTTTCATCACAGTAGGTGCTCATGGTGTCTCTGTGGTAGACAGTGTGATTTACATACATCTCTTACAGGATGGGAACACCTCCCCACATGTCTGAGTGGATTAGATGGTACAAGCCAGTTTTGTGAGCTTTCATGCATTGTTTTCATGGACAAAAGTTGAAATAATATCACAAAAAGCTTTGCAAAGATGATGATGCAAGGGAGTAACCAGTTAATAGACGTGTTAAACAACTGCCTTAAACTATGTGTGTGCACGTGTGTGAACAGAGTGTGCCGCCCTAATGTGTTCTGGCATGAAGGTTGACTTCGGTAATCCACATCAGTCACACTAATTCCATTTCCCCCAAACACACGTCCACATCCAGCCCAAACACAAGTGTTTGTATGTTGGCTGAACATAATGGCCGTCTCAAACATCCTGCCGCCACAGGGCTGAGGCCACCTGACCTCTGACCCCTGCTTGTGAACTCTAACTCCACAGGAATGGGCCAGCAACTTCCGGCCAACAAACACCTGTTTGTTTCTAACAGCTAATAACACTCAGAGGGAGGGGTGCGTTTCGGAGTGAGTCATTACATTCAAACACACAAAATGTTGATCTGCTAATCCTGTCCGTAGGCAGGGTCTGGACAGTCACAAGTGTCTGGGTGCTGATTAGCAGTGAGTTGTTGAATGAGTAGCAGACCAGGATAAGGCTCATTTTTACAGGCTGTCTGGTAATTAAGGTGCTGGTTTACATATCCTGACCAGTCGGGGCTAAACAGGGACAATGACACACACTTGTGGAAATTTGCAAGTTACCATTTATTCTCCAACAAGTTTGAAATAAACAGTATTAACAAGGTTGATCCTGGAGATGATGGAGATAACAGAGCACTGACTGTCTTTAGTCAACGTTCAAAATATTGTACAAATAAATATAATATAGACAATTGCCCAACCCTTTCTCGATATCACATTCAATGTGATGCTGTATGTGAAACACGTCAACAATGATTCCCAAACCAGTCCAAACTTCCTAGGACAACAAAAAACTCCCAAAATATCAAAACATAAGGAAAATAAATGAAAGAAATGTCAGAATAGGAAATTCAAAGAGAGGTCACCCCTCCTTGGAGGGCTAAGGGTTACCTTATTGTCATATGTGAATTCAGTTGTGAGCAGGGACTGTTTTAAAAGATCTTCCTTGTTGATGCATTCAAAGAGTTTTAGTCTTTAGTGTTTGACAGTAAGCTACCAAGCAGCAAATGTTTTGTTTTTGTTTTTGCAAAAATTAGCTAAATTCAATTATTTTCACAACATACACAATGTACGACAATCAAAATAAGTCGTGGCCTTAATTGTGCGATTATTGACATTTTGTAGTTGTGTGTGATTTAATTTTGTCCTTCTCATTATGTCATTATGACTCTCAAATCCCAGATGCCTCAACTTGTTTGAATGCACAACCAAGAAAGAGTAAAAAGTAAGTGGACTAAATGGTCACTGCAAAGGATTGGCTAACTAATGCAAGTTTCAAGTCTATGCAAGTTGATTTTCATGCTGGACTGATCAAGTCAAGCTAAAGATTTATGGTATGTTTTTGTAAATGATGGGCAGTAATTTAAAAGTATACACAATTTGTATTTCATGAGCTAAAACATGCAAAACCACCAGTATGGCCCTTTAAGTATGGGCTAAGCTCTTCACTGCCTCAGTATGTGGACCTGCAGCCACAGCCGACCTCTGTCCGGTCCAGTTGCAGTGACAGATGCCAAGGGCCACTTACAGCCCATAACTGCCAGGGTCGGAGAGGGCATTTCTTGGAGAGAGAGGGTGGTGTGCCGGGCTGGGTGGTGCTATGGTCACTACAGCGCAGTGAGAAACTAGCCACCACACAAGACAAACATAAACAGGGACACCCGCTGGGCAGGCTGACGCCGCGTGCCTGTGTGGGTGCCTGCCAGCCCGGGTTGTGGCCTGGGGGTGTGGGCATGGCGGCTGAGCACCCCGGTAGGCACCCCAAGTCGATGGGTTCACCCCAGTGGAAAGTCTGCATCAGCCCGCACGGAGCCCACTGCGGCTTAAAGAAGGTAGCGATTCACCAGACCCCCCCACTAATGTAGCCATCACTTCCCAAGCGACCACAGGCTAAATGTATCCTCCATGAACAGCAGAAAATAGCATAACTGTGGGTGAGTGAGGGGAGGGAGAAGAGTGGGGGGAGGCTGCAATAAAGACATAAAAGTAGAGGGTTGAGATGGAGGAGGGAGAGGTGATGAATGGACAAAATAGGACAGCAGTTCTTATGATGTGACCAAAGAGGGGAAACAACTTAGTAAAACAAAGGAATGAATATCAAGATCAAGATAAGGAGGAAGACACAAGACATTAAAGGGAGGTCTAAAAGATGGATGAAACGAGTAAACGACAGTAGACAGAGATGAAGAGAAGGGGGGGGGGGGGTCTCTCTGCAGTTCAACCACCACATATTTTCCCTCGTAAGGGATATAATTTACACAAACCCACTAAAAAGGTCAGGAGCAGAGCATGCGGTGCCAACTCCATCTCAGCAGCCAACACATTTTTTTTCTTCCTCATTCTCTTTCTGTCCGTCTCTTTTTCGTACTGTCCCGGTCTTTGACTGTCTCTTTCTGTCTCTCTAAGCATCCCATCTTTTCCATCTATTTTTATGGGACTTACTCCAATCACTGTGGATTTTAACTTGGGAGATGTGTTCGTGTGTGTTATTCAAAGACCTTATGTCTTTTAACAGTCTTGGTTTTTGTAGCGTGCGGTTGGCAGGCAGTTGTGTTCCACTCCGGTTTCATGTCATTTCATTTCGTCTCGCATCCCCATCTTCGTTATGGTCAAAAAACACAGAAAGAGGAAGGGAAGAAAACATTTGTATAACAGCAAAGGCGAACAACAAATATAGATTTAAGACATAAAGGCTTTGTGTTAAAGAGAAAACAGAAGCATGTTGGTGAATTACACAGCCTTAACAAAGCAAGACTGAATGAGTTTTAAGGCGTATACTTCAAAATAAGTGGTTGTTGAATCGTCGAAGAGTGTCTGAAACCACCTCCACCTAAACCTTTGCGTCTGACAATTTTTGTTACTTTCCGAAACCAACAATCCGTCAAGCACGCCAACGCCATGCAGCAATAAACCATGTATGCAGAGGTGAGAGAGTAGTCAGGATTTTAACTCCTCTCTCAATCTCTATTTTTTCATTCTTGACACAACTACTTCATGTGTAGAACCAAGTGAAATACCCTTGAGGAGGCATTGTCCAAAAGTGAATGAGGTTATCACCATTTGTACAATTCATCACGTCTTGCCCCTCTTTAAGACTGTAGGCTTTGCACCCCACCTTTGAGTGCGACCATTCAGAACAGGTACACTTTTGCCTTTAGACATGGTCAGCCGACACTAGTAGTTTGTTTCAAGCAGACCTCGGCCTTTGGACTACCAGACACCTGTAGAACAGGGTATGTGAGTGGTGCAGGGTAAAAGTTGAGCAAAGAGTGGCTTTATAAAAGGCCAGATGATCAGTGTTCTCCGTCGCGGCAAAATCGCTCGGACACCACTTGCACAAAAGCATAAAATTTCACATCAGGCAGCATTTGCCACATTGTGAAACATCCTGCTATTGTTATCTGCAGCCAGACTCTGGAAGCCACATGAAAGTTGCCATCTCTTATGAGAAAGACAATGACAGCAGTCAAAAATGCTTTGCAAAAATAACTGATAACTTTTCTCTGAGAAGGGAGAAGGCTGGGAGTGGAAAATAAAAACCCGGAGAACAACATCATCCCAGAGAAAACACTGTGGAGTCATGACCTCTTCCTCAAACCAACCCTCCATAGAGCAGCAGAGTGTCATTTCTGAAGGCCAGTAAGTTGGACGAGGTCAGATGTTCAGCACTCACTTCAAAGTGTAAAGACATCTGTTGACAAAAGACTGGTGTTGAACATGCAGAAAATGCTTAGAAGACATGAATGACTGAATTTGCTGTATGTGTTTATGCGCGTGTGTTAGTTTGCACAGTAGTTAGCTCGTAGCTGACCGTGGAGACAGTGCACAGTCTCTCAGCTCACAGCTATGAGTCCCCACAATTTCACAGTAGCAGTGGACCGTGAATGGACCATGATGGCCAGGATGTGTGCAGTACAGTTAAGAATAATACAGGCCACCTCACCAGTGCACGTGTGTATGAATTTCTATCGCTACTCAAGCTTGTGTTTGTTCAGTCCAGTGCTAATGAAAGGTTTGCTCCCTAAAACACCACCCAGGCAGGTCAGAGTGAAAGACCCAGCAGCTCCCCAGCTTTGTCCCTTTGGCCTCTAAGGAACAAGTGGTCCTTTAAATATTTTCCTGCAAGTGGGCCTCCCTCTTTCTCCGGGCTGGTCTTTTGGTCAAACGTGTTTGTCTAAGGTGCTTTGTGAAAGGAGTTGCTCTTTCACCCTCACTCCAAGACCCAAACCACACAGCTGGCATATAAAGAAACCCACTGGAAAGGAAAAACAGCAGGATACAGTAAACATGGAGGTACAAAACTGAGAAGGCACATCAGCTCCACAATGTCTGTTTTGCAGTGACAAAACTACTTCCTGGTTTGGAAGGAAAATGGAAACTAAAACACAACAACAAGACAGCTGAGAGAGAGACAAGACATTGTGATCTATTAGTATACTAAGAACAACTAAATATAAAATAAAAACAAAGAAATAAATAAAAACAAATAAGTGGAATTCATACTTTGTTTGTTTTAAAGTGTACCATCTTGTTAAAGTATCACCTATGTGGCGCCTGAACGCATGGCTAAAGAAAGACACGGATGATTAAGTCTATGTCACTCCACCTGTCAAATCCTGCTGAGTGATGATGAATACTGTTTGGCGATGGTCTGCGTCTGCTGAAAAAGGTAAAGAAATGGCAGATCTGTCCAGGCATGTATGTGTGTATGACAGCGTGGCATGTAGTATAAGAATGCATGTGTGTGTGAGACTGACCTATCCAGCTTGCCGGCAGGAATGCAGCCCCTCCAGTTCATGGTTGGGCAGCTGTGTGAGAAACACCTGTGCCCCACATGCCCTCATCTCACACACACAAGCATGCAAAGTGCATTGAAGAGTGCCCCTATGTTGGGGTTAATGGCACTGCAAAATCTCTCATGCCCTTTGTCCCCAAACACATTTCAATGGATAATGGACCAGGACAGGAACCACTTTCAGGAGACTTTCGCAATGGGAGCTATGGGTGAGAAACTCTACAGACTTTATGGGAGACAGCACACCACAGCAAACCACCCCTTCACAATCATCCATGTAGGTCTGATTGCCTGCACCAGTGATTGCAGCAACAACACTGGCAGGTCCCTCAACACAACCATTTAACAGCTTCTAAATGAGTCTTGTGTACTAAGGATGCCTGAAAACCTAAAACAGTCTCTTTAAATCAACAATCATGATGAAGTCTGCTTTCCTCACCATCTTTTGTGGCCAAATGAAAAAAATACTAGACAAAAGACGGCAATGGCACAATAGAGGGCTTACACTCCCAACTCTTACCTCCTGCTTGTCCCTAACTCTTCAGTCCCCTACACCCCCCAGCTCTGCACAAAGCTTTCATACAATAGCTGACTGACTAATTGACCTTGCTGAAATAATGTTAGCTGGCTTCAAACAGAGGACATTCAGTTGATGTTAGAGCAGGAAAGTCCACAGAGGTTTCTTCAAGAGCACACAGACTAAAGACCAACTGGTGTTCCCCCTGAGGCTCCTCCACCTTTTCTTCTCTTCTCCCACTCTAACTTGCTTTGCACAATGGGCGAAATAATTTCCTGGCCACCACCACCTCCTCAACTCTCCCACCAATTACATTTTGATGAAATTTTTTAATCTGCTTAGGCCAAGTGTACTTGCAGAAAAACAGGGAGGCCATGCAGGTGCAGAGCAGCTTTTGTTGTCATAACATTTCCATAGAGACCAGAGAAATCTGACAGGCAGTGATGCTGTTCAGTCCCTTTACTGCTATTTTCCTCTCTGTTGTCACATACTATTCAGCAACATGTGTGCACATACACACATGAACATAAACACACATCACGTACATATACGTCCAGCCAGTACACCAACCTGCGTGTCTTAACCTCTGGTGCATCAACACAACTGAAACACAGTGAGACATTACAGCATCCAGTCATATGACCAGTTATGTAGCGAAAACACTCCCATACACAAACACAGACGGTGAGCAGCGGCATGCCTCAGCACTTTTCCCATTAAACTAAGCGTGGCATATTACTCCTGCCTCACTGACACTGACATGTTTCCACAGTGTGGGCAGACAAATGGGGCCCACATGGGAAGTGACATCAGCCAGGAGCACATGTGGCCCACCTGCCACCGACCAATCAGGGAACCTCTTTGATAAAGAATTTCCTTCTGTTTTCTCGAGTTTCCTTTTCAGACAGCAGGTCTGCCAACGACCGGCTCAAGATCGCTGGTTTCTATCATGGAAACATGATCATAAAAGAGAATACAATGAGCAGACAATCCACCTAGGCTGCTCCCTCTATTAAACGATAGGAAAAATCTGCTCACTCAAACTCACTTTTAAAAAGAAGGAAAACTGGGCTGGATTTGCTATTATGCCAGATGTGGATGAGTGCTATGCTGATGTTACACAGACCATTTACACATGGGAAAGGCCATTGGCTGAGATATTAAGAGATTAGCTTTGGCATTACTATTGGCAATTATGATTGGCTGTAAGTATTTGGACTTGTTTTGGTTGGGTTTTTGACTATGGTGCTCAAGTGCCAAGTACTAAACATAATGGGATGATTGGCTGCTCAAATGTTTCTTGAGCAGGTGTGTTTCACTTCCCATCACTGATTCATGCACAATAGAATATAATATATATAGATTAGAGTTGATTCTAGGTGTGACATTTGCATTGGAGTCTACAAATGGAACAAAGAATCCATCATGAGGTTGAAAAATCACAATTAGGTGTTTGGTACATTTTTGGAATCAAGGATGCACAAACAACCTGGTAGACCATGGGAGACCAGTGTAGTGGATAACAACAGAAGAATAATTGTCCAACCAGTCAACACTCTCCAGGATGTAGGTGTAAATGTGACAAAAACCCTAATCAAGAGAGGACTGCATAACGTCTGAGGATTTACCACAAGATGCAAATCCCTAGTTGAGTCTCGAGGATAGAAAGGGCAGGTTACGGTTTGCACAACAAGTACAGTAAGAAATCTAGTAAGTTCTGGGGCAAAGTGTTACGGACAGATGAGACAAAGACTAACATGTACAGTACTGAAATGATGGGAAGATTATAGCGTGGAGGAAAAAAGGAACATCTCACGGTCCAAGAAATACCACCTCATCTGTCAAACATTGGGGAGGTGGCATTTTGCCTTAGTCACTTCTGACAGCAGTAGAAAGATAAATGCAGACTTGTACAGAAACATCAAGCCTGCTAAACTCATTGGACAATACTTTATCATGCAGAAGGACAATGATCCTAATGCCAACACATAAAAGGACTTTTTAGGGCCAATTTTGTTTCAGTTATGTTTGGCCCTAAAATTGAAGGAGTAAGTATAAAAGGGCCACAATATCCACACAGTTCGTCTGATGTGGACGTAAATGGTTTCAATTAAAAGCTGAAAGTCAGCACTTTAGTCATTGTTTTGACCCAAATCTACTATGCTAGTGTACAGAGCCAACACAACATAAAATGTGTCAAATGCTTATGGATTGCATTGGAGGCTTCAACCACTTTTGATCAAATGGACTTCCATGTTGACAAATCAGTAGAGGTTAGAAACTACTAAGTTTTATCTCTGTTTTATCTTGGACTGTGTAATTTAAGAGAGTCTTTCTATCTCCGTACATATGAATTATGTTGATATGAGCAACTCCTGCTTGTCTGTGTGCATCAATATCGCAGTCTCTCTATCACTCCCTTTATTGCTTCATTATTCTTTGTAAGGCTATGAGGTGTGCAGTGACATGCTGCCAATCTGCAGCAGTCCCAGAGGCAGCAGTGGAGGCCAGGCTGCAGGGCGGAGGTGGGTGGGGTGCAGGGCAGAGGAAACCATCTACTAATGGGAAACACACTTCTCCATCGCTCAAATTGCTCTTTCTACCACAGCAGAGAGAGATGGCAGACACCCAGGAGGTGACTGGCGTCCAGAAGCGAGGCATGATTTAAAAACGGGAGCTCTGTCGCTCCACGGTTCCTGATTCTCGTGAAAGGGACAATCATGAGTCTTATAAAACACATGCATGTGTTGAAAGAGAGTTGGGGAGGAAGAAGAGGGGGGTATTTAAGAACACATAAAATAGAAAGACAGTAAGACATGGTAGATGAATTGAATGAAAAATACACAGTAAAGGAAATTAAAAGCAAAAAGATGAGATGGAGATACCGGAAAGATTGGAAAACAGTAGAGATACTTAGAATAATTATATAACAAATGGGGCACTATGGCAACCTTGTGGATTTTCACACAAGCTACTCCTACTCTGGAAGATCTCCTTGAACCTGCCATTGTGGCTTCTCCAGAAATAGTATCCATTTGCACTGATACTTAATAACAGTGTGTTTATTCATCTCCTAACATTGCATCCATGTATTGTGAACAATGGTTGGTGCTGTTTCCACTTTAGCCCTGCATCATCTTCCAACCCAGCCTTTTACACATCTCTATCAAAATGCTCAGTTATTGGATATCTACCCCACAGAGAAGTGCTGAAATGGTCTTGGGATGGCCCAAAGTAGTGTGAAGTCTTTTGGTAGGGCGAAGATCCCAAATGTTATTGCCAGTGAATTTTTAATAAAGGGAAAAAAAACATTTTTCCAGATGTTGGAGAAAAGCAATATCTGCAGCTGCAAGTGCAACTCCGCTGCTGGTTTTGTAAAGGATGGAAAGTGAAGTCTGACACTGTCTCAAACTCCAAAACAGAGACAGATTAGAGTGAGGTTCCAGAAAAAGCCATCCAGTTTTGGGTCATTTGTGCAATTACCTTAACAGCATTAAGACGTTCTGAACTGCCATGTGATGCACAGCAGCTTCCCCTGACAAATCATCTCCAGTTTAGTCTGCATGAAATTATAATCCAAACCACAAAAGAAAATAAAGGTGAATGGAAGAAGAGAAGGGGGAGGTAGGAAGGAAGGAGGTAGCTGAAGGTGGGAGGGAGAGATTTTTTTTTTCTATTTTTCCTTCTGTGGTGAGTTCACACAAAAGGGTCCCTTCTGATCCCTGGAGTTCTGAGCACATACCTGCGGGATGAAATCAAAACCCTCTGTGAATTATATTAAATATCCCCTGCCAAACGCTCCACATACTTCCATGTGTTTTTACCAGTTCTGAAAGACTCCATTAGGCTTTTCTCTAAAAAAACCCCACTTAATTAGAATCCCAGACATCAGCACCTTCAACTCAGCTCCCTCCTTCCATTTCATCTGAGCAGGATAGAGAGAAAGAGGACCGAGAAACAGAGGAGTGGGGGGACCAATGGTAGCAAACGGTCTAATCAGTGGCCAGATAAGAATAAAGAAAGGATTCACTGAAGGATAACGGCTGTATGTTTGACAGGTTAGTAAGGCTCAGAAATAACAGGACATTTGCTCTGTTAGTTGATCATAGGGCATGAAGGGGAACGGAGGACTTCTTCAATGAGGTGTTATGGAGTAAAAGAAGATTGGGATGGCCATATGAGCTTCCACGAAAAGTCCATAAAAGCTCATACAGAGACGATATAAGGGGGGATTTCAGAGCTCCTTCCTCCTCCTTTTTCATCCTCTTTTCTTGATCAAACTCCCCCTCCACTGAATCACAAACTGAAACCCCAAATGACTAACAGATTCCAGACACCATGTTTCAACTGTCAGAACGCAGAGTTCAGGTTCTTTGACAGAGCGTGTGCGGTCACATCTTTACCCCTATACCCTCCCCCAAGGCCATACTGGAGAGGGGGTGCAGCAGCTGAACTGTCGACTTGACCCTGAGGACCAACTGAATATCGTTGTCTTGCCTTTTCCTCTGCCTTAAACATGAATTTCTGAGCTGGGCCCACACAACAAAGATCCATTCGCTCTTAGAAAGTGAACTCTGAGAAAGGAGCAGGGTCAAACTATCGTTCAAACATTCTGTGGCATTTTTTTTTTTGGTATGGTTTGGTTAGCGGTGCTGCAGCTGCACCTAATCCCCACAGGAAAGCCTTCATCTGGGACTGATTTTCAAGCGCCTGGGCTGAGGTGGGAGAAAGAGGGGACTGTTCTGTAGAAGGCTGGTTCCCTTCTGGGGCACAGGCCTCTTCTCAATCCATCTGATTAAAGGGAGTTTGGCTCAATTACACCCAATGACTGGGCCCTGCTCCCAGGCACGACCCTGGTAGGAAAACACACAGAAATAGATTGTGGACAGTCAATAGAGGGTGTGAGTACGTGCACCACACCTGGGGCACTCCACCGCGAAACCTCTCTCGTTCGGCACAGTCTGTCAGCAGTGCTTGCCTCAGAGGGCTAGTTCTTTGTGTAACCCATGACTGGGTTGAGAAAACAGTGGGGTCGGCTCTCCAGGGACAGGCTCATGTCCTCTCCAATTGGCAGGATGGATACTGGTGGGTACCGTCTCACAGCGATCTGTTTTAATCAGCCTCACGCCAGAAAAAAGACAGAGCAGCAGATGTGCGCCATGATGAGAAGTAATAGAAGATGCATGTGTGTATAGGCCTACATGTGTCCACTTGTATGTGTTCATGTGCTTGAGGAGAGGAGCAGAATATTGATAGCGACTGAGGGCAATTGGGTTAAGGCCAGAACTTTCTCTGAGGTTACAGTTTTGTCACGCTGAATCCTAACCAACTGACCCCGCGGAGAACTCACTGTCAGCTTTATGACACGAGTCCAAGCTACTATACAGGCACACATCATCACGACTTTGCTGTGTTAACTCTGAGTGTGGTGAATCTGTGTGTGTGTAGCTGTTTAAGTGGGGGAGTATGGATAATTATCATGACGTCTCAAGCGTTTACATGGCAAGCTGGTTGCAATCGTGCCCAGTTGTAAAGTTCACTGATTGCAGCTGGCTTAGAGGCCCAATTAAACTCATTATTATAATTCAGGTTTATAGAGGGAAGAGTATGAGGGAGAGAGCAGTACACAGAAATCCACGCTTTTCTCCAATGTCCAGATCTGCAGCCAGTATGGAAAACGGGCACTAATAGCTACCGCTGCACAGTTAAAAACACCCCTCTCAGACTCATCACCCTCCATCCCTCAATTTTTTGGTCTCCATTTCAGCCCCAACCAAAAAATAAACATTTCCCCTCCATTATTCTCCATCCAAATTATATTCCACCCACAACCCCATTTTACTGGCTCACACTCCCGGGCCTCTTTATGTAGTGACACTCCAAAGAAAACAGTCCTACTGAATGTTGTGGACGAGCACAGCTAACCTGATACAAGCCAGCTCACTGCTCCGATTACACACCATGTTTACCACGGCCCTTTTAATTAAAAACAGACAAGAAAAAAAGAACAAATCCATCTTTATATGCACCTCAGGTCTAAAATGACAGAGAGGAAATGCCCCATTATGGATGTTTGACTTTGAGCTTCCTCAGCTGCTCATGTACAATGGTACGGTTCAATCTATCAAGTGCAGAGAAAAATGGAGACAAGGTCTCCTTTTGATTATTGCATTTTGTCTTTTTCTTAGCTGCTTCGTCACACACAAGAGACATGGGTGAACTAAAACAAAATTATCCACAGAAAACCCAGCATGACAACAAATCAGAAACAGAGAATTAAAACCTTAAAGGACAAAGGGAACTTGAGGACAGTCTGATGCTGAAGTGAACAAGCTGAATGATGGCAAAGTATGGTGCCTTTGCCTAAGAAACTACACTACAGAGTGAGATACTGAATACTGATACAAAATAGTAGCTAGCATGAGTGGAAGGAGGCCCAGACACGAGCCTCTATCCCCCAGTTGCATTATAAAACATTGATAAAAAAAAGATACAGTAAGACTGAGTAAACAGCCAGCAATAATGAACATTTCGACCTTGCCTGTTACCTAGAAACAGGCCAGCCATTTCTGTTATCAGCGTTTGCTGATTGCAGACTACGTCTAGGAGCAATTTAGCTTGATAAAGTGTTTGGCCAGCGCTTAGATGGATATGACTGAATAAGAAGTACTGATTACACCACCCCCCCAATTTAACTCCTGAAGTCTTGACAGTCTTCTTGACAGTGTTCTGGATGTTGCACACTGTGGAGATTAACAAACAAGAATTGAGTCTCAGCCAGTTGCAGCAGCTTGGGTCAAAAGCCCAGATGGGACCTTGGTGAAAGCTGTAGCTACATTTAAACAGGGCAAGAAGCTAGGAGGAGGAGGAGGGTGAAGGATAAAGAAGGTAATAAGTGAGAGGGATGAGATGGTATATAAAAGCATAAAGGGCACCTTACAGACCTTTTTAACATAAGCCAAAATTGAAAAATGTACTTATTTAGTGCATATTATAAAGAACTTGATGGAAATGGGGGGAAAAATCACTAAAGCTGCTCTACCAAAGTCTAATATAGAATTTCTGCTTGAGAGAAAAATAGAAACACTACAACTTATGTATTTAGAGAAATCTTAACATATCTTTCAGGCTCAACAGAGACAATTAGGGGAAAAAAGAAGGGAATATTGTGGCAAAAAGATGTGAGAAATGAGAAGTTAGGGGAAAAGCCAGACTGGCAGTAAAGGGCAAGGTCTCATCTGTCATTTGATTTCCTACCTGTTTTATATCAGTGCTGGTCTGCAGGCATCTGGAGGGGATGTGGCCTTGGGAGTGATAGCTCTCTGACACACCATCCCGGCATATGATAGCATGATTGAAGTGATTTAATACAGGACATACTGCAGATGGGTCAGCACACACCCAAGCAATTACGTTCAATGGAAAATCACTGTATTTCAAATAAACTAGTATCAAAATACAGGAAACCAAAGTGCTTTTCTTCAATTCAAAGCTAATTAAATGTATTTAATAAATCCAGTATGGTGTGCTCTTCTGCTGATTTAAGAAAGTGTGGACAGACACCTAGAAAACCAGACTGTAGCTGAGTAAGAGGCATCAGGAACACTTAACAGCTTGTCACCAGATGAGCAGGACAATTCGGTCGAAATCCTCACATTGCTAGTACATTCTCTTCAAGTTGCACCATCATCACACCCACAAAACAGCGGCTACAGACTCTGAGTAAACTTCAACATTCCTCTGTCTACGAGCAGAGACACCACAGAGACAAACCTTCCAATAAAATTAACTAATTAACACTATCTTCTGTGGTTTTAGCAGACACCCATTTCCTCATGGGCTGTATACTGTATGAAAGTGTTTTGTGGGGATTTTTCCAGACGTCTAGTATGAATATCACAAAAAATAAAAAACATGTTTGCTTTGGTAATAGGAAGTTTAAAAAAAAAAAAAAAAAAAGATCACTGGCATCAGATATCCTAAATTTCCATGAAAAGTATGCTGGCACCAAAAATGCGATGGATTCCAAAGAGGCCCTCAGACAGGCAACTATCTGTCTCACTCAAATGAAGGAGGAAGTGGAGGAAATGGAGATGAGTGGCGAGCACGAGGGCAAAGGGAGGAGGGAGTGTGGAGGTTGTTATTTAGGACCCTGCTGTGTCAACTCCTAAACGTCTCTCTCTCTCACACACACACACACACAGATTCCAAAGGGAAGGAAAAAAAACAATGCCATTCCTCAGAGACCCTTCGGTAATCTTGGGCTAATAAAAACTGTTCATACTATTTGCATACATTTACATTATATATTGTTGCACTTTCTGGTCAACCAAATGTGCAACCAAACATGGGCACATACTGACTCTCAAATACCTGTCCCAAAGAGCAGATGTGGAATCTGTGCTGCTGTATGTAGCCTTATCACAGAGAGGCAAGACAAAAGCACACCTCTGTATCACTCTGGGCGCTCTGTGCAGCTACCTCTCTGCCTTTTTACAGCAATAACAATGATAATAAATTTATTTAATCCAACACAGCATGCTGAATCGCCTGGCAGAGTCTGGTCTGCTCTAGTTTGGAATGACTTGGCCCGGCAACCTGTTTATAATAGTGCTAAAATGCATGAGCTGGATCTGACAAAGGAACCTTTACTCCCACCCTCTCTGTTCCCTTTCTTCCTCCATCCTTCCATTCCCCTTCTCTCTGGATCCTGGCCACGCTCCCGCTCCCCTCCGGTCCTCTGCAGCCGTGTTTGGAAAAACAAACGGAGCGAGTGGAGAAGGTCAGGAGCAGAAATGACGAGCGGTGAAGGGAGAAGTGTCGATGTGTCTACTGCTGTTGCCTGACCCTTCGCAGTGGTTATGGACAGAGGGACGCAGGGCACACACATACACACACTCTTTCCTCCACCGAGAGAGAGTATAGGAGTCTCTGTGTGTGGCTCTGAACCAGGAAATGGCAGGAATGTGGAGGGACAGTGTCAAAGCTCGGGGAGGTCTGCATGCCCGTCTAGCCATACAGCCGAGAGGAAGCTTCACAATGTGCGGAGGCCATCCAACATACATTCCATATATGTAAATGCCACACACCAACATCCACATACCACTTTCATCCACAGTCACACTTTGTAATGTAATGCATGACCTCTGGCCGTTTTACCGACAGACATTAAAGTGCACGGTCGGTGTCAGTGGTTGCACACTGATGCTGTACTCACTTGTTCGAAGTGCCAAGTGACACCGAGCTGACCGAAGAGCTCAGCTTCCTGCTGTCCCAAAGCCTCACCTCCCGACCACGCATCTACACACACAACAACATGAGAAGTTAGGTACTGTAAACACAGGTTAACACAAAAATTCATACCAACAGATGAGGTGATACAACGTTACACCAATAAATTCATTTTTCTATGTACTGGCCTGATTGTTATTTTTGAATATATATTGGTGTTGGTCTTTTTGCCTCACCAGTTTTTATATTAAGAAGTAGTTCTTAAGAAGTTACACTTATGAATCATCAGCATCACTGACAGGTGCAGTAATGCAAGGTCATTTTTTACTCATACTGTCATCACAGAAGCAACAGCAACGCACTGCATTGCATGGGTATTTTTTGCACAAAGTATGCTCAAGATATTGAACATATTTCATTCCATTGTCAACATTTCTGATGGCACTATGTAGTGAGCGACTTTCACACTTTAAAACCTGAACACTTAAAATGGCAGAAATGAAATATTGTGGGCTTTTAGCAAATAGAGAGTAATTTCAGACACAGCCACTAATACTAACAAGGCTAACAGCTCAATAGCCAAACCATATTAAATATTTGCATTCCTCCAAAAACGTTAATCATTGCTCACTGCACCCCTTAAATGTAATCTTTAACAAGTTGTTTCTGATCTCAGGACATTTTCATTTTGCATTTTCAACATTTTCTTTGATCAGGTATGTATGCAAACAATATTTTATTGAAAAGGGACTTACCCTGTTATTGTAGTCGTGTTATATCATAATCTTCACATTTAACAATAAATATTGGCACAAAAGAAGTTGCTAAAGGCAACTTAAGTTCCAAACTACTGCAATCTGTGTCGTTCCTCAAAAACTCATACAGGTCAAACCCTAGCACATGTACTTGTTTCATTACATTAAATAATACACATTAGAAACTCAGGACTCCTGGTTAATTGATATGGCGATATGGAGTTTCTCACCGTATCAAAGCCGGTGGTGAGTAAAAGGTTGTCTTTGGCCCACAGGATGCGGGAATCCTTGTTGCTCTGAAGGCTCTTGGCACTCTGCGGGACAAAACAATGCAACATTTTAATTCAGACGACAAAATAAGAGAAATTAAAAACATCTTAATTGACGACTTGATCCTAACTTTTTTAAGTCAGTGTCTCTTTGATGAACCTTAACTTTAAACATAACCTTGAGGTATAGTTCAAGATAACAAGGGGGGTGATGATTGAATGATTTGCGGGGAAGAGAAAAAGACAGAGAAAGGAAGAAAGACAGACAGGACTATTCCCCGGTGCCTCTGACAGATAGATCCCTGTGGTTGGACAGAACAGGACTTGTCCCATGAAAGGAGTGCTTGTTATAGTTGATGTAGCAGACAAGGTGACTTCTGCCGCGAGCACAGCTTATATTACCAAACTGTGACACTGCGTCTCAATGTGTGTTCATGGTCCTGGGACTTTCTTACGTCGTTTCCATGGGGAACATGTGTCAAAACAGCACTGCCACGCTGGGTTTGATGGGTGGACTTCACATACAAATGACACATGTTGTCAGAGATAACATCTAAAAACAACTGCGAGTGTTGAAATGAGAGAATGTGCAAGTTTGCAAAGACAGCAGGTAAAAGGGGAGCTAGAGGCAAGTGGAAGGGGGCATGAAAGTAAGTTAATGTGCTGGATTTTGTACACATTGAACTCAACACTGTGCTGCTATTGAATCAAGCCATAGATGTACTGTAATTATGAAGGTGAGGACAAAAGAAGAGACAAGATGCACAAGGCTGGCTCACTGACTATCAATCAACTACTTAAAAGTGTGGTTCCTAAGTAACCAGGGCTTTAAAAAGCTCTAAAATCATGCTATTTAGAGCTTATCTGCCAGGTCCTAACTACTTGCAATGTCTCACTGCCGCTGTCAGCCAGTGAGCCCCTTGGTATCTGTGTACTAATACTAGAGTTACACTGAGATTTCCCATAAGGCATGGAGGTCAGCAATGAAGTTTCCATGGAACAGGAGCCTTTAGCCCCACAGCCCACTGTGTCTCCCCAAATTACTGTTGTCATTTTTATGGCCACACTAACCCAGAGGAGCGTGGCTGGGCGTCTGTGTATGGCAACAAGACAGGGCCTTATTTTCTGAGGCTTAACACTCACAACCTCTCTACAGAGTGTGCCGCCTCATTCTCGTGTCACTGTTAAATGGCCGCAGATGACAAATTGTAAAAACAAATGGGGAGAACTTGAGCTGCCATGTTGCACCCCTGAACACGAGGTAGGTTACAGGGTAACAGGGCTCTGCACTGTACAGCCTCCATCAACTATGTTTTGAGTCCAATGGCCAAATCTACAACTGAAGCTAACAGTTGGACAAACAGGGATGAACACAGAAATATTAAATCCAGTTTGCAAAGCACATGTGCGCATAGAGGGACACGCACATGTGGGCCATATCAATTCTAACTCAAACCCCACTTCTTTTTCTCTCCTTTCTGACGTCACTCTCGCCACATGCCCGGCCTGGTGGTTTAAGAATCGACTCCTGACGGAGAAATGGAGGGTCTGGTTATTTAAATTTCTTTAAACTGTATCAATAAAACATTTCGCTGCTTGCCCTTCTCAAATCCTCTCCAGGGTGCTTCTTACTCCGGTACATGTGGACAATAAATGACACACATGCAGTATGTTAGCCTGCTCCGAGTGCAGAAGGAGTTCTAGGGACAGAAGAAAGTGGAGGCAACGGGTGTTCACTTTTAGTCTGTGGAAATGCTGTTTTGTTTTATTGATTTCAATGAAAAGGAATTTTAACAGTTCACTCCCTTACCCGTGGGAGTGCTGTAATTGGATCGTATCTTGTTTAGTAGACACAGGCATGTAGGAATGAGGCAAAGATTTTAAGATGATTCACTTCTTGATCAGCAACCACTCAGGGCAGTATCTCAAAAATCAAGTCCTAAAAGAGGTTGCCCAGTTTCGGCGCCGTTGTAACTAAACAATATCCGCATGTTCTATAGGTGACTAGCTTGCCAATTATCAAAATAGAATATGTAAAAATGAAGTTGACTGGCTGTTTCCCCTGCTTCCAGTCTACAATTACAAACACCTGACAAAGGAATAACAAACAGCAGTGTATCCTTCCACCCAGGACTTCTGTGCACCGTCTCCACTGGTTGCCTGGCAACCTTACTGTGACAACTGGACTCCAGGAAGTTACTGCACCCAGCTGATGTTTGCCAAGTAATAGATACAACACTAAACTCCCCCCAAAACCATTAACTGTCATTGTTACATTTCCTTTTCTGTACAAATTTTAAAAACTTGGAGTGAGCCAGGCTAGCTGTTTCCCCCTGCTTCCAGTCTTCATGCTAAGCTAAGCTAAGCACCTACTGATTCTAGCTCTGTACTGTGACCCAGAGGTATGACAGTGGTATCAATCTTCTTATTGAATATTCAAAAAGAAAGAAAAAAAAGCCTATTCTTTAAGCTATGCCAGACTACGTACCACACACATCTCTTTGCAGGATAAATAGAGATGAAATGGATATAAATCTTCTCCTCTAAATTTTGAGTTGGAAGGGTTGGAAACAAGATTATTTCCCAAAATGTTTGACTTTTCCGCCAAATGTAAAGCTTGGGCCAAGACTCCTGTGCTGGAACCGTCCCTGTCAGTGAAGCAGAACAAACTATAAATCATAAGCAAGCAGTCAGTTGAATGTGTGCGTATAGGCCACACTGGTGCTTCAAACCAAATTTATTGTTCTCAGCTATGAAGGGGCTTGACATTGTTACATATGTTAAGAGCACATGTCAACATCAAATCACGGTTTTAAAAAGGAAATTCTTAGACGTGTGTACTTCTGCACCTCTCTCAGGGATGATATGTCTTTGTCCATACCAGCGTTTTATCTGACACCATCTGTGTGCAATACAGATGTTTTCTGGCTCCTGGTGTGCTCTAAAATAGCTTTATCCACTAAGAGGGATTAGAAAACACTCTACTGACCTGGCTCTCAAACATGTTTCTGAAGCTACGCTACCAAAGCACTGACAGAGTTGATAATAAGTCGTGGATTGAATAAACACTTAAGTCGTGACTCAAGATCATTTTTCAGCCGGTATGCCTCGTGCAGGTAACTGAACTCATATTTGCCTTGATAAGTCCCTGCAAATGAGTCAGTTGAAAAATAGCCCAGACGTACAGGAGAGGTCCAGAGTAAACTAAGACCTCCAAAAAAGCAATAGATCAGAAAAGAGCAGGGGAAGGAGAAAGACTAAAGCCAGCATGGTATAAACAGACACGTAGAGAATTCATTGCCATTGGGCTGTTCATCATCGACACCACTGGCTGATTTCCTTCCAGGGGCAAGACAATGCAGAGATGGCACTCTGACCAAACTAGGAACAAGTTGAGCTCTGACCATTTTAATCTGCTCAGGGTCTGTTTAACGCTGGAACTGCTTTTAAGAGCAACATGTGGTGTCTGATTCATATTTCTGGCTAACAGCAGAAGATTCCAATTGTGTTCATATTACATGTAAGTAAATTCTGCATCATCACTTTTTTTCTACTGCTGAGCTCCAGATGAGTGTGTTAGGGCGATGTCTGTGTTTCCCAATGCATCATCGTAATTACTCTCTAATGAGCTGAAAAACAGCCTCATAGGTGAACAAGACTGAGGCACAGCAGTGCTTTGAGCTTAATGCTGACGTAAGCGTGCTAACATGTGGATGTTTAGCAGATACAATGTTTTAAATTTTGGCCTGATGATGACAGGCTAGATGCAAAGTCAGGGGATCACCAAGGTTGTTAGAATTCATTCTCAGGGGAACATGAATGTGTGTACCACATTACATGACAATCCATCCAATAGGTGTTGAGATATTTCACTCCAAACCACAATTGTCAACTTCATGGTGGCGCTAGAGAAAAAGTTAAGGAATCAGGATTAATCCTCGGAGCACCATTGATAATTTCACGACAGTCCATCAGATGTCAAGACATTTCACTAATACTCAAAAATGTCAACCTGCTGGTGGTGCTAGAGGTAAAGTCAGGGGATCACCAAAGTCAGTGGGATTCTGGGGACCATAAATGTCTGTACAAAATGTCATAGCAATCACTCCAATAGTTGATATTTCAGTCTATACCAAAGTGGAGGATCCCTAGAGCCATGCCACCAGGATGGCTAAAAAGGCAATTAGGACTCTACAGAAGCTTCAAAACGCGCCAGCCGTTATCCTGCTTTTAGACCTGTCTATGGAGTGGGGAGGACAAAAAGACAAGTTTCTCCTTCAGGGGATCAAATTTAAAAAACACTGAAAATATATCACCTTTCTGTGAACCGGCTCTGGAGCAGACAGGCTTAGTTTTGCCATTACAGCATCCCTCAGGCCTTCACTACGCTGCCTGAGCCAACCAGCTCCAGGGCTGAAGGCAAATAAAGCGGCCTGACATCTCTCACTGCAGACGGCTATACACGCTCCACAGATCACACAGCCATGATGTCATCCTTCACCCTGATATGAAGGCACGTGCAGCTTTGAGTCTTTTGACAAAGATGTCATCAGGGCTTGGCGGCTGGAGCGACAGAAGTGCAATTGAGGATTTGGGGTTTGTGCTGGGCCTCCGCTCACCTTTTCCCAATAAACAGCGTTTCAGCTTAAGGAAGCGTAACGCAGCCGTCAGAGAGCTACATTACTACTTACACCCCGGGGCAGCCAGAGGACACAACATCTGGACCTAGTGTGTGTGTATATAAATGTTGCCAAACAGTATCTCTCCTCTGCAGTCATAAATTTAACTCAAATCCCATTCACCTAGAGCCCCCCTCCTCGCGGCTAAACCTTACCGACATGCTACAAATCGATCATGACACACTTGAAAACGGGGAGAAAAGGAGAGGAGGAGGACGAGGAAGAAAAAATACAAAAATATGACAACTGTTTTCCTTAGCAGCCGAACAAAGGATCCAAGCTGGTGGAATTCACACAGAAGGATGGGGAGAAAAAAAGAAATGGCTCATGACACAGGAGGTGTAAAGAATCAGTTACACCTGTTAAAGTGACTGGCTCACACACACACAATAAAAGGAAGTAGAGGAAATGACATCACCTCTGGGAAAAGAATATTACCAACACAGGTGTCTGCATCAAGATGTGGGAAAATATTTTTCAGACTGCTAAATAGTAAAAGTAATGAACTAGGTCTAATAACTATAAAAGGGAGGGAACACTCAAGAAGAATAAAAAGAAAGGATGAAAGAGCTTCTGGCTGTGATAATGCAAATCAAACTCAAATGACACCAGGCAGGGTTTACACTACGGTTAAACACTTTGCAGACAGAGAGTCACAGGAAAATGCCAGTCAGCAGTCTGGCCAATTATGGTTTTATAGGTCTATTAAATATCCTCTCCCAACATAAACAAATGAGGATCACTCCATCTCCTTCTGTCCTTCTCCCCCAGCTATTTAACTTCTGAACTTCAACAGACGGAGTGCACATCTGTGTCACTCATGGAGAATGTTGATTCACCCACCGGGACGAATATCAGGTGTCTGTATGCACATATGGGAACTATCACAATCTCTGCATCTCCCTCTGTCTCTCCCACTGACTCTATTTTTGTCTGTCTTTGCACCTCTCTGTGTATCAGCTAAATAAGGGTGTAAGTATTTAACAATGACTGCCAGTGGTGCAGAAATTAATTTAGTGTGCTGGAAGATTGAGTGCTTATTTTCCCAACTTCATCGAGTCTTATTATACAGTATAATGGGTGATCTTCGAGTCAGATAATGTGTGTTTAGTAAGAATAATGCCCGACGAGGTGTCCATTCTCAGGAATTAATGGACGACGGGGAGGCAAGGACCATCCAGCGTGCAACCATCCGTCAGTGCGCTAATAGATGCTCACATTTTAAAAAGTTAATTTCCCACCGTAGCTTATACCATGGTCACTTGCCAAAGAAAAAAATTAAGACCATTCATTTATATTTTCATGCGTTTTGCAATCAAAAACAAACGTTTTTCACAAGCCATAACTCAGTTTCCCTGGTAACACCTGAGGGTTTGACTAATACCTGGAACAATCATTACCATCCCATACGGTTCTTGCAATGGAAAAGTTGTTCACTACTACACATTATACATTTAATCCGTATAAATACCGAAGTGTAAAAACTACAAATTGTGATTGTACAGAGCCAAGCTAGCTATTCCCCTAAGCTAAGCTAACCGGCTGCTTGCTGTAGCTTCATATTTATCACACAGAATAGATCTAACACTTGGCAAAAAAGCTAATAAGCGTATTTCCCAAAATGTCAAACTATTCCTTTAAGAAACCGAGACTTGTGAAAAAAAAAAAAAGAAAGAAAAAACTCTTGTAACTTGTTTAAAAAGTTGATTGCAAGACTCAACTTTTAATCGTAAATACGCATATTTTTCCTCCGCATTGTGTCCCTGCCTTATTGGAACTCAAGTTTTTTAACAAAGGAGTCCACATGCTGGTTCTTCAACAGTTCTTGTCCCTTCTTTGCTGTGTAGAGTATAATAGTCAACACTACACCATATATAGCCCCAGCTGCAGCCACTCATCCCTTCAACCTGCTCCTCATTTTCCCCTCTCTCTGTCTTTCCACTCTTTTCACAGAATCATCATTCCTTTAATTTCCCCTCCTCTAATCAATAACCGTTGCCTTGCAGCTTTCATCACCCCTGAAACAGACTCCCTCTCAGTCTTTTTATCCACGGCTAATTAGTCTTTTTAGCAATTACTGGGTTTTCTTCATCCTGTTCTGTCTTCACGGCCCATTTAAGTTGTATTTCTGAGTCAGGATTCACTATCTTGAATGTAACTCTGACTTTACAGGAGCAGGCGGGCTTCTAGAAATAGGACAGTAGAGGGGGAAAAGAAGAAGAGAACTGGGGGGGTAGAATGTGGAAATCAAACCAGCCAGCCATTTTATTCTTTCATTTCCTCGGTCGCCTACCGCCACTTTTTCTCCGTTAATTGGAACCATCTTAAATTTCGCTCATTTCTCCAAAAAGTCCAGAAGCCACAAGCCGTTCCCTTATTTTTCCATACTTCTCCTTCCTCTGCTCTCTCCCTTCCTGAAGATGAAAATTAATGTGCAAGGTCAGAAGCTGGGCAGGGAGTGTAATCGAAGGAAATGAGTAAATCCTTAGTGCAGCTGTAATAGCATAAATCTGAGAAGTGACCCTACTGACACACGAGGGTAATACATCTTGAACTCACGATGAGCAAGAATGTCACTTTGTACAGTACATGCATTTTCCCAAAAATTCTCTCGTAGCAACATTAAAATATAAATACATTATAACCAATTTGTAACTTAAAATTTCAGCTAAGTACGACTTCTACCAATTCACCTCTCAGACTGTTACTGCCATCATCCTTTTTTTCATATTTGCCTTGCCTGCAGTCATTCTTTCCCCCGTCTCATTTCCTTTGTGTCAGCAAGTGAAAAGCACCGTGCAGTAAAAACTAACTGAGATGTGAGCCAACAGGACAATGAGCACTGCTACGGGCCCAAGTCTACTCTACAGACATCAGGCAAGACCTGCAGCCCCTGGGGAGGGACTAGTGATACGAACTGGACTGATCCCCAGTTAAATATAGCATCCAGCTAGAATGGGATATCCAGAAGCCGTTTCCCTAGGCCTGGATTTTTTTCTTTTCTACCCCTACACTCTTCCTCTCAGCCTTAATGGGAACAAGCGTGGAGGGATAAAGATAGGACACAGAGACGGACAGAGAATAGAGAGATGAATAGTGAAAGAAATGGGAATACTGCACCGTTGGTTTTACACGCAGGCACATCAATCTTATGGGGATCAGGACGGGATTTCCTCAATTTCATCCTACACACTCCCCAAATGATACATTATCTATGTATTATATATGCCGTATTTCTTTTATTATAAGGTGACAGGTGCAATGCTGTCATGAATGGTGTTACAGTTTCACTTTTGGCTTCAGAATAAATTAAATCATAACAGATCCGAAAGCCACATTTTACACATAAATTAAGTCCTTATTTTCACATACACCTAAATAAGGCTGCAACTAAAAAAAAGATTATTTCTAAATCAATCATTAGTCTATAAAATGGGTCCTAGGTGACGTCTTCAAATGTCTTGTTTTGTTGGACCAACAGTCCGAAACCCAAATACATTCTGTAGTATTCAGATACTATCACATAAGACTAAGAAAAGCAGCAAATCTTCACATTTGAGAAGCTGGAACCAGAGAATTGTTTGAACAATTAATCGATCATCAAAATAGTTAACTATTCATTTTCTGTCAATCAACTACTCGGTTAATCGACTAGTAGTTTCAGCTCTACACCTAAAACTCTCTAACAACACAATGAATTAGTCCTCTTATTAGTATCAATATTACATGTTTCTGGCCGACAGGACAGAGAGCTGGCTCAGCTTCTGTGCACCATGGAGGCTTTCTGAGAGACTGATCGCCACAGACTGCCCGCCACAAAGACGTCACCCTGTGTTTTCAAAGGGCAGGAAAAAATAGTGGCCTGAGGAATCATTCTACCCCATGGAAAAATAAATCAAGAGGGGAAAAGAGGTAGATGGAAAAAGGGGGTTTAACAAGAGATCAGTTTCCTCTTGGATAGTGGATGACAGAAGTGAAAAGAAAGTGAATGTCAAAGTGTTAGGAAGAAAAAGAGAAAGATGCAGTGGATGAGAGATAAAGAGAGCTACAGCATAGGTTAGAAAGATGATTTGAGGCTGCATTGAGTATAAGATGTGTGGTTTGTCCATGAGTGACTAAAAATACAGGCAGGAAAAATGGAGGTTGTATGTACAAGCGCTCTGGTAGCCGCAGTACAGGAGGCCCCGCTTTCTCACCAGTGTTGGCTTTCAAGAGCTGGCACTATGCTACCATAACTCCACTGCTGCTGCAGTCATTTGTTTGCTGCAGTCTCTGTTCTATCATCAACATTTAAACTCATACACTTTCCACATCGCCTAAACGGAAAGGGTTATGTAAAAAAGGAGATGTGTCAGGTGACAATGGTCCATGGAGATGACTGGACACAAGCACAGCCAAAAATTAAAAATGGCTATTCGCTGGTGAAGAAGTAATCGTATCCAGCTTGTGCATTTGTTGAGGAATCTGAGGGGGCAGGTGTAAAAACCATTATCCAGCCTGAGTCAGTGCAGGTTGCTTTCTATCCACTCACAATAATTCGCTCAATAGATCTAGCCCGGATTCACTTGTTTTTTATTTTGCTTATCTTGGATGACTACAGACAGGAAGCAGCCATCTGTCTAAGCATATTGGATTGATGGTAGATTTATTTTCAGACTCAAAGCATCCAGAAAAAGGTCCAGCTAAACTAGTGGTGTAAAAATGGAACTATGGGAAGTAAATAACCCCTTAATCCCATGGTGTTGTCTAATATTATTACTAGAGTCACAAATCATACATCAGGATGTCATAAAATGTTTTCCAAACTCAACTCTGAGTCCTCCTTAATGTTTTTCAAAACTAAGTTTTGGGTGCAGTAAGGCAGACTTGCATTGTGATTTTTGGTCCAGGCTAGGCGAACAAATCAGTTTAACTGCCCTGCTAAGTGAAATGAAACACTGAAGTGGTAGAAAGGCTGTGATTATTGAGCCACGGTGCTAATTGGGCCGTGTGGCCACAGTCAGGGATCCAGCCAGCCAACCATGCCAACTCGGGCTGTGGTCACCCCTCTCTGGGGCCAGGGGGACAACATATTGGACCCAATCACACCACACTGTGGGGGGACTGGCACCAACTGCTCTGTGCCTACTGGCAGGAGCCTCCCTCTGGGAAAACTACCCGAGGTCGCAGAGGCTGGTCTTGGATCAGAGCACCATACAGAGGTAATCGGTTCCTGGAACTAACTTGATTAACGGTACTATTGAATTGCCCGAATCTGCATTTCAGTCCAAAAGAAGCACTAGAGAGCCAGAGGAGATTTCAAGTGCATGTTTGGTGATCTCCGGGGTTTTTGATGGTTACTGTGGTTGAGGTTCAAGCAATGAATATTCTAGAGACGCACTTAGTGGCTTGGTCCTTTAAATCCAAACAGAGATCCATGGGACAGGACAGGGCACTAATGACAGAGGAAGGAATGATGCTGCTGACAACAGCAAAAACTCCGACACCCGAGGCTGATGAGAATCTGCACGCCAGACCTGCTCCGTAAAAACAAAGAGATGATTCTTTGGGAGGGTTTCTTATGAAGAGTGGGTGTCTTAGACAGAGCAGGAGCACACAACATACAGCCAATAATGCCCACACTGTTGGAGACACCATGAAGCCCCTCAATCCCTGTAGCCTGACCCTGCACTCCAGAGCCTGTTGTCATTTACAGCTCTTTCAAAGCTGCCATGGATACAGTCGGCTGGCTGGCTTTACTCCCTCCCTGAAACCACATCATAGAGGCTTCACATCTTCAAAGTACCCCCACGCATTTGTATAGAAGCATAAATTGTGCACAGTGGGATTGACTCGGGAGGCACATGTGTGCAAGGCATGTCATGTTCATATCATTTGTGTACAATCATGGAATCCTTCCCTGTGTAAATACTGGAGGCTATTCCTTTGTTTTACAATCCTTTTCTCAATCTATTTGTTTGCTGTAATCAAAGTGTGATATTAGAACTTTCCTGCAACAACTTCTAGGACCTGACGAATCATTCATATCAAAGCAGAATCCTTCAACAAATAGTAGAAAAACAAGTTTAATGTGATTATAATTACAGCAGCAGGTGTTGGCCTAAAGGGACATAAATGTGCAATGAGATCAAGTGAGTAACATGCTAGCCAATGGTGAGGCTTATATCTTTTAAACACTGGGCACCATTTCAATGCCCACAGCCCAAGTGTTGACCCCTGGCACACTCTAGGTGCAGCAGCAAAGCACAGGGCAGCTGACTGACAACTTGATTAAGTACCTCATCGTCACTATGCTAACAAACAGCTCAATCTCCTGCCTGCCGCTGCTCACACTGCTCCGGGCCCTCCAACGCTAACTCCCCCCCCCCCCGACACTCAACAGCTTCACTCAGGGAGAACTTCTATTTAGCTCTTGCATGAAACCACAAATTGTAGCAGAACCTGTTGTCTTAAGAAGCTCAATTAGTAAAAGATGACCTAAGTTGGCTTTTGTTGGAAAAGGATGTGGCATGTGTGAGCCAGATTTCAGGGGCCTGTTTCCCCTGAGCTCCTAACAGGGGAAACAGTTCCCCTGTTAGGAGCTCATTATGAATACCGCTCATATTCTTTGGCCTCTGAGAAGAAAAACATTCAGCACCAATACAGGTATGCGCACCTGTGTCCCATTCTCATAACCTGTGGTAAACAGCAGCTGCACGGTGCATTCTTCTAAAACAACCCCTGGGAGACACTACAGGGGGAACTATTTTCATGGGGCTGTCTAAATGGGACCTTTGAATCTTTGTATTCTGCAGCTTTCACCACTGCGTATGTTGAGTAAAGGGATCCTCTGGATAGCCGCAAACATGGTGACACCACTGCACCACACCAGTTCCAGACATTCCCCTTTGCTTTAAAAACACACATCGCGTTTACTTCAAGGTTCATGATACAAGGTTGAGTCACAAACATGTTCGTTGGCACTGATCATGGCTGAATGATGAGTCAATTTACTTAATTTTGGTCAGTTAATAGAGATTATGCATATCCCATCCCATATTATACTGTGAATTATTTCATTTGTGTTTAATATGATTATTATATCAGCAATGTTTACACTTACATTCTCTTATTCACCAATGATTTAGGACTATGATTTGTTAGATTTCGGTAAAATACCACTTTGCTGTTATTCAGCTTGAACTGTTCTGTAATTTTGCCAATTATCTCTAATTATATAATCACCATATAAACAATTTTATTTTTTCACATCATAATGAGTTTGACATTACTTTCAACGAGTGAATGGGAGAGAATTGGATAAAAGTTTTGAAAACTGCAAAGTTTTTTAGCTGTTCCTAATAATTACAGAGGAGTGCTGAAATAATGGAAACTCTTACGGGGTACAATTATTTGATAAATAACAGGTGATATATAGCCAATAAATGATTTACAGTAATCGATGTCAGACAGAATTTTTCAATCTGGGTATGCCTGCACAATATGCCTTACAATGCGGTTTTGTATCTTAGAAAACAAAAACAGAAGACTCTGTTAGTAGGCAACATGTTGGCTGCACATGTCTTTTTTTTCTGTGGGAGCATCTCCTGATCCCGAGAGCTGGTTGCTCTTCTCAGCTAGCACAGCATGAATTCACTGTCTGTCATAAAACTCTCACCTCTCGTATGCCTCACCACTGTCTGACCTCTTAGCTAACCACCAGTATGATTAAGCTAGCATATGGAGAAAACAAGTGCACTGGCTGAGCAGGACACAGTAAGTGAAATAGCACCAGCGTTTGGTCAAACTAAGGTCAGCTAGCGTAGCCACGAATGGAGCCCAGACTGCACTTTATTTCCCTCGGGGCTCTCTGAGGTTGGTCTCAGCTGTGTCTCGGGTCTTGTTCTCGCTCTGTCCTTTGGGGGCCTACTGTATATGTAGATCTCATCAGACAGTCTAACAGGTCAACTTCTGCTATGCTGCTCAGTCTGATTCAAAGTCTCTATGATTGTCTTATACACACATATTTATGATAGTGCATGTCTCTATATGCACACAACATTAAGTCTTCTATGTATTTAACTCAGCACGATGACCAACAGAGGTCAGAGATGCAAACAATCCCACCCAATCTGTACACCTAGGACAAACATCCATTCACAGCGCCAACTGCCTTCAGCTACACACATGCCCCAAAACCTTAACACACACTTAACAAACAACCCACAGTAATTGATCGTTTGCAAAACAACACAGGGTAGATCAACAACAAGCCAATTCACACCTCATTCTGCTGTTCCGGCTGTGAAAAGGCCGATCAAGACTGAATTCTTCCTGCTCTTGTTAATACCTCCAGGAGCTGCAGACTTTGGCCAAGTTTAAAGCAAACACAGAGAAACAATTTGCTGTTTTAAATAAAATGGATAATATAAGAAAAGCGATGCAGAGGGTGATTAAAGCCACATTGTAGTTCCCGAAAAGCAAAGTAGAAATAAAGAGGTCAAACTGAGGTGAAGTCACACGGGAACTGTGCTAATTGGGAAGTGCTGATGTCAATGTTATGATTAATTTCTTACGTTAAATCAATCAAGAAACTTTATCTCCCATTCAAAAATGACAGAAACTTCCCAACAAGTTCCCAAAACAAGTGATTCCCATGTGAACTGATCTCATTTACCAAGTAGCAATGATTATTTCATTATCTTCTCAGCTTAATCTTCCAGCTTCTCGTCCCTCAAATCTGAGAAAATGACTGACAGCTGAAGAAGACACTTATTCCCATGATAATGAATCTTCGCTCTCAGGATGCAGCAGGAGAAAGAGCTGATCGTCATCCATTTCTGGCTCCAGGTGTCACCCACATGTGTGCGTATGGCCTTAATTAGTTGGAAACTAGAAGTCCCAAAGCAGCCAGCACACTAATGAGGCCTCTGCTCACAAACAACACACACATGTGAGCAAAGAGCTCTGTCGCTGCCAGCTGGCACCCACTCTTACCCCTTTCCTCCAAAAAAAATACTTCAGCGCTACCCAGAGAGCACACACCCACAAACACTTGCGCGCGCACACACACACACACACACACACACAAAGACAAACTCTGTTCATTTGCTAAAGCAGCTAAAACCCCTTCAAACTTCAAATCTATTCCTCCAAATCCCCGTCTCTTTCGACCCTGCACTTCTTGACCCCCTCAGCTCCTTTTCCAGCAACCAGGCTGACCAACATTCATTAACTCATCCTTCTGTTTATACCAAGACACACAAAACGTAATTCAAACATGACATCAAACCAAACCCAAGGCAAGATTATCTCTTCGTTTACAATGAAAATAAGCACATAGAGGAGTTAAGTCATAAAAACTAAGCATTGATGTATCAATCGTAATTGAGACAGACTCCATTCAGTGCGGCAATGGAATATCCAGATTTTATGCCACGATTTTGCCGAGCTGTCCAGGACAGCAAATATCCTGTACCCTCATTAGGAAAGACTCCTTTCAGCTCAGCCAGATTCTCTCAAACTATAACTAACATTGGCAGTGGGGTGGCTAGTAACACAGGGAGCTGAGAGATGGAGAGAGAGGAGAAGAAAGACAGAAGAAAAAGAGGGGGGGCGCGACATCTGGGCTGAGTTAACCACTGGCTATCACCAGGTCCTGAACCAAGCAGGAACCGATGGAGAACGGTACAGGCACAAGGCACCATGCATGGGGGGCGATTGGGAAAGAGGGTGACCATGTAGAGAGACAAACCACAGGAGTGAGACAATGGGGTGAGAGACAGAAAAAGACACATGTGCACTTATGTTAAAGAAGACCTGCAGAAATGAACTCATCTGAGGTATTTTAACACATGAATAAATACATTTCAATGCAGCATAACGAAGGTTGAAATGTCAAGTCAAGCTCTGACTAACATTAACATTATTATCAGCCATGAGAAGGTCAAAGGTCAAAGGGATTACATCTGTTAGATGGGGATCAACCTACTAATTGGCAGCTTGACCTTTGCACAATTAAAGACATATTTCCTGCCAGGTGTCTTTTTCTTTTATTATTTCAAGACCTGATATTTCTCCAAGCAGGGGAGGATGTGAGTGCATCATGGTAAAATAAAAACAAAAATGTGTCTCCCGGTCACCACTGTCAATATTTGTTACATTTGTTTAGATGTTATCTTGCCCTGCTAGTTTAAATTGTGTGCTTTATGCCATCAAGACATTCACTAGGGAGGAGAAAATGTTTTGAGGGGAATGTCGCTGTGTGTACAGAGGAATATTTCTGCTATGTCATGTTTACATTTGGAAAGAGGAATTGATGTTGAACATATTTAGCAGTAAAACTCAGTGTTTAACAGCCACACTACACATGCAGAGTGTATGAGAGACTGGCCATTAAATCACATGTTATCACGAATGGTCATGTTCCAGCCAACAAGCATGACTGGGAATACTGGCTGTATAGATGAATAGCTTTTAAAACGCGGAAGCATTTTTGGATCGGTTTTAGGTCAAATTATGCAGCTTGTGTAGCTGGAATTTGGAGCTCAGCATTGAGTAAGTCTTTGACATATTCTTGGAATGAGCTCCCGTTCTTAATAGACATTATATTTCACATTTCACAATGTTGACTCGGTATCTCTGTGGTGTTAGTATTTCACAGTCTCCAAACTCTAAACAAGCTTCATTCTGCGGGAAGTATCAAAATCTCATTCTCTGGCAAGCGCTGACATTCTGTGAGAAGAAATAATTTGCTGGTACAACAGAATACTGAGCATTTTTGGGACCGAGAAAGGAATTTCCACATGTGTATCGACATCTGATCTGAAGATTTTATACGATACTCTTTTGAACCCGGAAGGATAAATGTGTCTTTGAGCTTGCCCTCCTCAACCTGTCGCTCAAACCTAGGAGACTGTGTCGGTGCATCATGTTTGCAGGCCTGCAACTTATAATTATTTCAATTTAATCTGCTAATTATTATTTCAATTACACAATTAATCAATTAGTCTATTACCCACAGCCTTAAGTGATGTATTCCGATTGATTATTTTGTTCAACTAACAGGCAAAAACAGATATACAACAGAAAAAAGCAGCAAATCGTCAAAGTGGTGAAGCAGGAACAAGCTAAACTTACAGTAAACAATGAATTAATAATCAAACTTTTTGGAGAATTTGGAGAATCAATTAATCATATAGATTGATACAACAACAGAATCTGATACAGATAGAGCCCAGCCCATATTGGCATTTTGAGGCAGATAACAATATAAAAATAAAAAAATAGTAGAAATCAGATTAGTTGCCAGATATTTTCTTCAACATAAAAACACAACATAAAGCAACATTTGTATCAGGGATCCCTCGAATGTGGTTATTTAATACAGTAGTTTCGAAGTCTGAGGCAGGATATTTAACAGTTGAACAATAAAATCATTATGAAAGACAATGTAACAGTTAACATAAAATTGATAGTTTTGAGGTTTGAATAACAAACTTCACTTGAAATTCGATTATTATTGATAATAACTATTTATAAAAACACAAATAAGGTAAAACAAAAACACCTCAACTTAAATTAAGAAATTTGAGGTAAAATATACATAAAATGGAGCCTAAAAACATATGGCTGCTAGTTTTAGCAGTGCAATTTCTTTCTGCATATCTGCAAAAATCAGCGCTCCCAATACATCCGTCTGGCTCTAATACAGATATCACAGCTTAAATCTATGGGACAGTGACACCTGTCCAAGTAGAAGAAAACATACTACAGGCAGTTCAGTTCAGCTTATCCCCCCATTTCTTATACATGGAGACAAACAAGTGAATACAGGAAGAGGAGAAACAGCATCAAAGCAACAGAATATAGAGGCACAAACACCAAAAGTAAGTTCTTCCACTTCACGTCGTCTCTCTGAATGTTTCTCCTTCATGGCTCTCCCTCTGGGTCTACATCTGTGATACAAACTAAACTCTTCTGCAACAGTCAAAGAGCTTCATTGTGCTGCCTGCCAGAGTCCCCACCCCACCCCCACCCCCACACCCACACACACACACACACACACACACACACACTCACTAAGCTCACCGTGCCCGTCGGTAGTTTATTCCGCCTGTAATGACAAATCTGAGCATGGACACACATGTACACCCGCCCCCCACTGCCCGAACACACACACAAACTTTTCTAATTACAAGGATTAAAAAAATATAGATAACACAGACACATAAAATGTAGTTTATTATGGCTGTAATGAGCAATCTAAGTATGGGGACACACACACACACACCTACCAGGGAGTTAAGTCTGTGCAATTTATGGCAGGATATAAAAGATGGTATGAGTGGCTGCTCTCAGCCACCTATAGCAGTGAAACCGCTGTGCTTTTTCTTGGCCCTGCCCAGCGTTCCCTCCTCAAGTCCAAACCCATTCCAGCTCGCGGTCCTCTCTAATTTCACCCAAAGCAGCAGAAGCTTGAGCTGAAAAAGAGGAATCTGGCCCCCAAGTCCAGCAAACTATTCCCTTTTCCTGTCTCCCTCCTCTTCCAGAGACCACAGATCGACAGCTCTACGGCCAGCACTGGCCCAAAACTATGAGGGGTATTTTCAGCACTGTAATTTGAAGAACACATGGTATACACACACAGAGCCACACACTCGCATACAGAATAACACACTCAGCAAATACACAGACATTGGAGATAGATCAAATGATACAATGAGACAGGAGAGAGGAGAGGAGACACAAATGCCCGCTAAGGCACGTGTCCTTACATCCACAAGGCACCTCGTCCCATGAGGATCAGGTCAGCAAATGTGCCTGTTCTCACTGTGTTCTTGGTCTGAGGAGTCGTGTAGCCCGGTGCAGGAAAGCAGGGCGGAGGCCTAACTACATAGAGATGTGAAAGAAACTCATCTGAAAACAAGAGGCCAGTTTAGGGATGTTATGGGCAGAACCCAGAATAGCCAAGAGAGTAAAAAACAGCTTAATGTTTTAAGCTATAAAACACATTAGCTCAAATGTTTGTTGAAGTGCCCTTTTAATGGACAGACTGGCAGAAAAAAAGAGAAAGTCAAGCAGAACAGAAAAACAGTCAACAAAACAGTTCAATTCAAATCTGAAATTCAATCTGCTCTTCGGTGGTGGGACATGGAGAAAAAGGATGCCACATGTAGGGACACGCACTCTCTCCGTGTGTGCCAACTACCTAAATACAACCGTCTGTATGCTTGTGCACATACATACACACTTACACTGATTACAGATGCAGTATATACTGCTCCTCCTGTCCAAGACCTTAATTACCCTGCGCAGTCTTATTTCCCATAAATACAGCAAGGGCAGGGCTGTAATTAGGGCCTATATTTACCCCACCTGGCTAGGGGAGAACCCAGTTCAGTGCTGGCCACAGGGATGAGCCAGCCCCATGGGTGGAACCAGGACACCAGTGGACACACATGAGCTGTGTCCCAGCTCAGGGGCTGGATTCTTGGAAGGATGGGGGGCATGTAGGTACACCTCCTGCCCAAATAATACAGATGGTGCATTCAGGCGTAGCACCTCAGCTTGTTTATCAGCAGGCAGCTGTTCCAAAAACAGCCAACAAAGTGTAAATACCAGTGGTAGAGTGAGACAAATGTCATGATACCTGAATTTACAGTGCAAATTTTGATCCTTCACTTCTACAAATGATGAAGAACTGGCAAACAGTGTACCAATTTTCATTTTATCTGGTTTTGATTAACTAAACCCTCACTTGTTCTAGTTAAAGTAGCATATCTAAAAGCAATGGATAACCACTTAAATGCAAATACGTAATAATCAGGACGTGGTTACATGACATTTCCAGACTTTATTGGTTGACAAGCATTGCCACAACAATCAATCAAACAACTGATTGGCATACTGTGGAAAGAGGGTTGCTTTGCTGCATTTGGAAGAGTCTTTAAAGTGGTACAGGCCTGTTATGTGTTCAGTCCAGAAATTCTGACTTCTGAGGTTCCGGCCTCTGAACTGGGACACGCCTATAGTACGACTAATAGAGGTGAGGTGTGTCATTGACCTGAGTAACTCTGTGGGACTGTGGGATAGACACTACTGGCCGTACAGGAAAAACAACATTTGAAGGAAATAAATAAATATCACATATTACATGCGAAAGCACAATCAGTGCCTTTTGTCTCTGATCTGGTTGTTTTAGATGCACACAGCACACTTTGTTTGTATATTACAGGGAAATACAAACTCTTGCCACCTCAAAAAAAACAAAAAAATATCACTCTTCACTGTAATGCTCCTCAGCATTCGTGAGATGTCCTTCCCCAGAAATCTTTTCAGAGAAGAGTTGTGGCTTCTCTTGATGAGGACAACTGACTGGCTCTCATGTAAGAAGCCAAACAGACCTACCAGTGAGGTTACAGATTCAAATAGCTTGGACACTTCTCTGCCCCTCTCTGTTTACTTTGTGGCCAGATTTGGCCTTTCCCTGCCATTGTGTTTCATGGTGTTGAACATTGCTTTGCGGGTCTGTGTAGAAATTAGAGCTTTGCACTTCTTCTATGCATCCAAATTACTGGCCTCATCACATTTCAGTGTGTTTAGGATTCATCGCCCGCACCATTTAAACCCTCCTTCAGCAGATGGGGTGTTAATAGGAGTAGCAGTGGCTCTCCCATTCTCTAGGAAGAGAGAGAGTCGCACATCTGAAAGCTGTCAGGGTGAGGCTCTGCCCACTCTGCTTTCAGAGGACTCCAAAGCCTCTTAAAGCAGGACCTCGGGTATTTCAGAGAGATAGGCAGAGAGAACAAGAAAGCAAGAGAAGGCAAAACCAAAGAGGGAAGAGCAACCTTCTAATAACTTTGATCTTGGTCCTAACTCTTCTTTGGTTTGAGGTGGTGAAGCCATGTGCAGAGGAGGACAGCATGCTGACTCAGGCTTCTTCACTCCTTGGTCCTCCTCTCCATGGCAGTGAGGCCAGGAGGATTAATAAGAAAGACAGAACACAGAGAGACACACTAGGAGACTCAATGGTTTCTCTGTGCCCTGGTGTCCCAGCGGTCTAAAGCAACCTTTTTTACACCGCATTTCATTTTTAAATTTACAATTTTGTTGCGGACTTCCTGGGGGGTCTGCTATTAGTCTTCTTGTGGGCTTTGCCTTGATACTGAGTTTGTAAATGACGAGAGAGAGAAAGACAGAAAGAAATGAGCAAGCATAAAAACTAAACAAAAAAAACAACTTTACTTGGCCTGCCTTTCATTGTGGTTACAGGTAGTGGCCACACATAGATTTCATGTACTGCTGAATGCTGAAAAGTGGTGATGGCTGGTTACCTCTTATACTGATAACCTACTTTAATTAAACGTCAGAATATTGTTGTTGAAAAATGCAGCACAGACAAAATACACATAATCATTTAAATATTTTTTTTTGTCAAATCACATTATTTCATCACTGCCTGGTACCAGTTTACCAGTGTTCAGATCATTTACTTAAGTAAAAGTAGTAATACAACAGTGTAAAAATACTAAAAGTCCTGCTTCAGAACCCGTACGTAAGTATAAGGTATGTAACAGCACAATGAACTTAAAGTATCAAAAGTACAAGTACTCATCACACAGCAGAATGCCCCCTCTCATTGTTATAGTCAAATAAAAAAAATCACTGGATTGTTATTACTGATGGATCACTGTGTAAGCTTAATTTAAATTTTGTAGCTGGTAGAAGCAAACTAAATCTATAACAATGCATCATATGTTATTAACTATTCACGTTTTGTATGTAAAACCTGAGTCTGCAAAGTAACTACAGCTGCCAAATAAATGTAATTTAGTACAAAGTACAATATTTGCCTCTGAAATGTAGAGAAGTGGAAGTATAAAGTAGCATAGACCTGAAATACTCAGGTGAAGTACTAATATCTGGAATATCAGGAGTTGGTCTAAAATGCTGAAACGTGAAACATATTCCTGGGTTCAAATCTGCCTTACGACATTTGTCACATGTTTTTCTTGTCTCTCTCTCCCCCATATGGTCTGTTGCTCACCACTGTCAACTATCTAATGAAGTCAAAAATGCCATAGACTTGACTGGAATGTCCCAGCAGCACATCCCCGCCACCAGTAACCACTGGGCTCTTACTGGAGACGCTGCTTCAGACAGACAGACTCTACCCAACACTGATTCAATCTAAACTAATGACACACTTTGGCTGCACAAAGTGATTTACATCCAACTTCAGTGCAATTTTATTTGAATTACTTCAATTTGTTAAACAGAGTATGCGGAGTGGCCGAGGACCTGGAGTAGCATTTATTCTGGTAATCTGGAGCGCTGCTGAAAAGCTCGGCTCGATGTCTGCATTGCGTGTCTGGTGGGAAAGAAACAGAGAGACCCCTTGCAATGGAGAAAATCCAAACGGGCTGCAGTAAAACAGTGTGTTAAAAAGGATTTCAACACTGACACACCTGATGTAAACATCCAGGTTCAAACACTGGTGAGGAGCCAGCCGACTCAGCTCATGTTACTTAATCAAACACAAACACACATGCACTGTGCTCGCACTCTGTATTGTGAAGGCATACAGTTCTAAGCGTGCCACAAAGAAAATAATCCACATGTACCTTTTTCACTTGCTGTCTCCTTCCCTGTCAGAGTCAATGACATCACATACCTCGGAAACAGCACACCTTTCACGAAGGTGTCAAAGTTTCAAAACACATACAACACATGGGGGAGCGCACACACGCACACACATGCAATCATATGCAGAGACACGGACCCATGAGCGCACACAAATATGCAGTCATCCTCCTTCTGACTTCCATACAGGGTGATGTGCCTTTCAGGTATTTCTGTGGTCTAGTATTTAATCTGCTGCGGCATGTAGTGTTTTTGCAGGATCCCTCATATTTACAACTGAGAGAGCCCGCGGCCTGAGGCAGGCCGAGCATCTCAGTAATTAAAACACCCTGGGAGGTCCACCACTGACAAGTGTGAGAATATTTGCTGTACACTGACCGGCCTCTCACAACACTCGCCGCAGCCCCCCCCCAGACATCTTCATCTTCCCTCAACACACAAATGCTCTACCACTCCACTTCCTCATTGGTTGTGACAGAGTCCTATTGGCTGAGGCCTCATTGGTGAGAGATTTCCAATAAGCAAAAGGAAGGAGTGGCGTGAGTGGAGAGGTTCATGGTCGTACTAGTTTACTGTGGGATGGGTACCCGTGGGAAGAGGAGAGCAGGGACTGCAGCTTGTGTAGCACATCCATAAATCAATAGTAGATGAATCACTGAGAGTGGCCAGTGGTGAGCTAACTGGGTTACTGTCAACATGTTTATCACTAGATGTAGCATTGGAGAAAAAAACACTTACAGTAAATGGCAGTGGAGTGACAGGGGACAGAGCTATTTTTACTCATATCTAACTTCCCTTTGTTTGTCCTAAAAAGGGCTACATGAAGTTCTGTGTGTAGTAAATAACGGGTTTTTCTAAGCTGGATAGCTGCATTTGATTTCCCTGTTTTCTAAGAGCAGTTGCCAGGTGTTTTGGCAGTGTGGTGGGGGCTTGATTAGGGGGCTTACCTGAACAGGTGTCAGCTGGGCTCTGGGATCAAACACTCGCAGCATCTTGTCCTAGACGAATGAAAAAATTAAAAGACAAACTTTACTGTAGGACTCAAGAAAGTTGGAAAGGATTTATATGACAAATGATGATACATGATATAGCATTATAATTCAGCTTAATGCTGTCTAAAAAACCTTTTGTTTTAATTAGGGGTCTCTATGGTGATTAGTTGGTTTCATTCTCAGTGCAAAACTACACTCAGTTGCCAGTTTATTAGGTACACCTTGCTAAAACTAATGCAGTCCTGCAATAAATCCTTGAAGATGGCTGTAATGTTCAGTTTTTGTGAAACTGTTTTAGAGAGGTGTTGATTCAACTGTGTGATCATTTTGGAGGCTGCAGTTTGTGTTGCTGTTGAACTGTATTGTGTTATACAGAGAGGTGTTTCTGTTATTTAGTATACTACATTGATATAAATGAAGTGGACATAATAATAGAAACAACTGTCAGTATAATTTCAGTCTGTGTTTAACTGTGAATTTTGTATAATTATGACGTGCAAGGGAGGTTAAAGAGCATGTGCAAGGTCAAGATCTAAAGTCCTCACAAAGAAAGGGCGAAGGAATTAAAGGCTCCTAAGTCAGCTGTAATTTTTTCATAGAAACAGAAATATGAAAGCTACATATTAAAACCATTAATAAAGAGTCCCTCCACCTCAGTATAATTCAGATGAAGAATAAAACAAGCTCTCTGAAGTTTCCTGAATTTATCAGTGTGATCTGACTGATTCGTCGGCAAATGCAATCCAGTGACCTCTCCGCGGCCCCATGTGCCGGCCAGCCCAAACACGCATTTGGCATCAATCACGGCAGCCAATCAGAGAGGCTCCTGCGTGATTGAGAGGAAATGGGGCCTAATGGGATCAGGCTGTGACCGGGACATGCGTGTCTGCAGCCGTGTCACTCAATACCGCTGTGTGACTGTGATCACAGCAGACACACAGGGTTGATAGCAGGTAATAAGTATAAGGGTTTAGACTAAACCACGCACACACTTAACACACATATACATGTCAAAGGGAATCAGGAGGCTGACAATGAAACAGTCAAGCACACACACACACGCAATATTCGGCCACACACAACATAAATACAGCTTTTTATCCTATCAGGCTGAATCCACTGTTGAAAGCAAATGATCAGCGTGAGCTTCAGCTTCTCTGCTCTCCTCAGCAATGCAAGGGGGGATTTATTTGCTGTTCATTAGCTTGAATAGCAAACAGGGGGGTTTCCTAATGTGCCCTTTGTCTATCTGCCTCTCTCTCTCTCTCTCTCTCTATCTGTGTGTGTGTGTTTGTGTAGCCCACCCACGAATATGATGCCCCAAGGGTACGTCTTCAGGCCTCTGTGACCTGGGCCTAAGCCAAAGGCTCAGGGAGCAGTGCCAGAACAACATGCACACACTCAAACACACTTTTAAACCACATGACCACCTGTTGCGAACACGCCAAAATCTGGCTAAAACCATCTCTGACCTATGAGAATTCATTATCGATTAATCTGCAGATAATTTTCTCAATTAATCAATTAATTTTTTTGTCAGAAAATAGTGAAAAAAGAATATTATACATTTCCTACAGACAAGCTGACGCCCCCAAATGTCTTGTCAGAGCAACAGTCCAAAACCCAAAGATATTAAGTTTACTAGCATCAAATCCTCACATTACAGAAGTCAGAACCTGCATATTTTTGCTATTTCTGCTTAAAAAAATGACGAAAACGATGATTCAATCATGAAAACAGTTGCCAGTTAATTGACTAATCGATTAATCAACTAATCGTTGCAGCTCTATAGACAACCATCTGAACGTACAATCCTATTCAAGCTGCTTAGTTTTTTACCCGCCACTGAGTTCCCTGTCCTTACAAACACACCTTAGAATAATCAAACACACACATGTCTACTGTACACATGTTATATATACAAACATACATTTGACAAATTAAGTTCACTCACTGGAATATCAACCTGATAAGTGTTGTTGTGCAAACATGAAACTATCTGGCAGTGCAAACACACAGATGAGGGGCTACTCACATACAGATGTGTCCACGAAGCAACCACACACACACACACACTCAGACAAGCAAACACACTCTCTTAAGCCTATGACAATACCCCATATAAACACACACACACACCACCTCAACTCATAAATGCACAGATGGAGGGCCAGGATAGCCATGTGTGCATTTGTGTGTTTGTGTTTGTATGTGTGTGTGTGTGTGTGTGTGTGTGTGTGTGCTGAGACAGCAGCTGTTTAATCAAAGTGACGGAGCCTCATTCTCAAGCTGCTGTTAATGAGTTTTCTCTGCGAGTCTGCAGCACACAAATTTCACATGTATGCACGCTGGGAATCTTCAACCAGCGGTGCTCTCTCCCTCTCTCTCCACTGATCAGTAAACACGCCGCGCTGCCAGCCTCCCGTTCCCTGTCTCCCACAGTTACCAGTGTCACAGCCTGTTGTGATTGGCAGTTTGAGACTGCACGATCCCCTGATCTATCTCCCTCTTCTCAGCATGGAAAATATGGTATATGGAACTCGGTCATAATGTGACTTTCAAAATTCAAGGTGAACAGTGGAGCATAAATCCAGTGACACCTCATTTCTAAACAGCATACCACCCTGTCCCGTCCATCATTTGGATAAACACAAGCTTTCCTCCCTCTCTGCTCGTACTACCTGTGGATTTGCCTTCCCTAAAATGAATGGCGCCATTCTCCCTCCGAGTGTGTCATAAATATACATCTCTCTAGGTCCAAACGAGGCCTGTCATGATTCCTGCTCTTAGGGGTGGTGGTCTCCCCTTCATCTTCCCCCAAGCTCTGTGCCCCAATGTTTACCCTATGGGAGGGCCAGGGGATTGGACCCACATGTTGGCGGGCCCTATTTGCTTTAATAAGTAGGATTGGAGAGATTGAAAGGGGCCTTTTGGGTTAAATGACACCAGAGCCAACAGGGCAAAAACCTCGGAGGCCCCCAGACTCTGATCTTGGCTCACATTTCCCCCCCTGCTCCCTTTCTTTTCAGGTGCCTTGTTCTTTCAGGCTACATTGGTAGGGGTAGTAGCTCTGTTGAGGATGATTATCCTGTCAAAGTAAGTGTCATGATTGGGACGTAGCCTGTGATGGGTGGAGTAATTTGTTACTTGTCAGAGCAAAGACAAACAACGGAGACTGGACTGACAATCATACCTGTTAAGTACGCACATGTGGAAGATGTTTGTGTCAAAGATTATTCCGTCTCAAGCGCAAGAAAGCTCATCGTGCATTGTCTAAAGTACACACCAGGGACCTCTGGCTCATTTTCACATCAATCAGCCTATGTTGGGTTTCAAAAAGGATGCATAGAGAAATTCACTGTGGAGCACAATCTGAGTATAAAAACTGTGCAACAAATGAATTATATTATTATGTTAACCTCCAGTGATGAAAATGCCCCTAGCTCTTCCTATAACTCAAATATATTCCTGAAACAATTCCACCTCCACTCATAAATCCTTTCTTTCTCTGCCCCCTACTCATAAACCCATACCACCTCCGTCCTTCCTCCTCCTACACAAAATATTAACAACCTAATGGAAAGTTCTTCAAGCTGTGTGATTATTTCCTGATGATACCAATGAGAACGGGGCCATATGGATGCATAAAAACCCAGGGAGACTTTCTCTCTTCTTAGCGTTTCCCTGTATGCTAAATAACTACTTTACATGTCAAAGGAGTTAAGGTCATCAGATCCTGATTAGACTTAAACTTGCACCAGAAGACGGGGGGTTCAAAGGGGCACACAGGGGTGTGTACTGGGAATATGAAGGTTCAGGGGTCAGGTGGGGTCAAACAAAAGACAAAACAAAAGCCCTGATAGATTTTATCATTCACACATAGGCTCGTGCCCTTGTTAGTGCCCTAATTAACAAGTTAATACAGTTTCCAGTCTGACGAGGAAAATCTCCACAGGCTCTTTATCAACTGTGGCCAAGGTTTCTTTCTTTGTCATCACTATTACCATATTAAAACAAACTGGCTATTATCTTTTACGTCATAGGGCTTTCCAAGTTTATTATTTTTTCCTCTAAAGAACTGTTCACTAATTCCTAATCCAATGTGTGGTGTGATACCCGCCCTTTTTATGAGTATTACCCCTGTTGACATTTTGATTAAATAAACCCCATATAAACAGATAAGGTGCAGCAATGTCCAATGTGAGGCATGCTGCACTGAATGTGACCCACTGGCTGCATCTAGTGGTCACACACTGCAACTACGGCAATCAAACCTAAGTCCTAAGTCCACACAGGAATACAGTTGTTAAGGGAATAAAACAAAATACTTTCACTTTATCATGCTTTAAAGGTAAAGCCATGCAGGTCATTGCAATATACATATATATATATGTGGTGCAGTGTAAGGTGTCATCACCTTGCAGGAGGAAGCCAGTAGGGAACCGTCCTGTTTCCAGCTCAGACTCTGCAGCTGGTCGCTGTGCTGCTCCAGAGCTGCAGACACACACATCATCATTTAGAAAGGTGGGAGAAGGAAAGGACACAAAGTGCATGTTAGACAGGGACAAAAAAAAAGGAAAAAGAAAAGGAAGGGAAAGAGGAAACATGATGCTACACACTGTGAACACAGAATGACAGCACACGTACAGACAAGACAAAGAACACGACAGAAAACATCTGAGAGGAAAAATGCAGGGAAGAGATGAAGCCATAAATCAAGCACACAAAATTCAGAAAACACACAATAATACAAAGTATGGATGATTTACACCAAAGGATGGATCATATGTCCTTACGGTTTAAGCATATGAGAGAAATATGAGCATATTAGGCTGCAGTGCCATAAGTGAGCACAGCACAGCTTGTGTGAATTGTCCGCTTTCACCACATGACACCAAACAGATGAAAAGAAGGTGAGGAGAGGTGCAATTGTTAAGACATTTACACACAAAATGATTTGACATGAACTTGAAACCCAAACACAAGCTCATTCAAATATAGATTTTTATCATTCAGACATTGTTCCTCAACCACGTATGAATGAGGAATGAGCGTGATGAAAGCCAGTGTGTGGAGGTACAGTGCATGAAAAAGTTGGATCAGCAGTGAGCAGCAGCAGCCAGCTGTCATGGGATTGGGGAGGGGGGCAAGGTGTTTGTGGGGGAGGGGGTGAGGCCAGAGGATAGTGACTACATCCTGAGGCCAGTCCGTGGGAGACTGGGACCAGGACTGCAAACCAAAACATTACCTCTGCTGCTCCGGCACATAGACAGAGCCACAGGGCTGTAAAACGTAGGCAGTGTCAGTCAGACAGTCCCCGACGAAAAAGAAGGAAACCAACCACTTCACTCCACTCCAAATATATATATTAATGTTGCACATAGAAACAAAACGGGCCACAACGAAAACTGAAGACTAACTGACAGAGACTGAAATGTTAAATGCAATAGACAGTGCATGATGTACGACACAGACTTTGACAAAATTCATTTTGGTTGTGGTGTGTGTTTTCATATAAACTGCGCAAACAAACAAACGTGTGTGCATCATACATGCCGCTCATGTCGCCAGCGGTAGCTACCTGCTAGTGGTGCATCCTGGCGGCTGGTGTCCCAAATCAGTGGGGACTTGGTGGCGCCGACAGCCAGCAAGCCAGAGGAGGTGGGGTGGAAGAGCACCAGCTCCAGCCTGCCCTGACCTGGACGCAGGGTCAGCTCCAGGCTGCTGGGCTGCTGCAGCTCTGGATCACACAAACGCCACAGCTTCACCTGCACACACAGAGAGAGACTTTACCACACCTTACAATTCAAAGATCCAATCTTCTGCTTCTAGCCAGCAGAAACTTTTCTCCATCCTCTTCTCCTTCCACTTTGATCGAAATAAGTCCTTAAACCTCAGTGAATTTCAGTTCCTTTGTTACATTGAATGAAATGGTTATGATCTGTCTGCTCCAACAGCCACCAACCCGATTCAAGGATGTTAGCGGTTGTCAAAATGTCAGGGCAGGACGGTGTTCCACCTAAAAAATCTAAATACACCTGCAAATTTAAGCAGAGTTGGACTCTATATAAAGAAACTGGTTATTTACTATCTACCGTTCCCCTCACCCCCCCAAAAAAAACTCCTGTATTATGAAACCTAAACCTGTTGGCAGGTACGTTATAATGAGTTCATTTTAAGTCAGTAAAAATACATTCCCTCAGTCATATTTCACTCTAATTTACTTGCTCAGCACAAACCAGCTGGCAAGACAATATGCCCTGTTGGCAAAAGATAAGAGGAATGAAAGTGCGCTGCAAATCCTGGGCACTGCAGACCACTCCGGTGCGTGTTGTAGGTCTGTGTGTGGCAATGGTTGTGTGTGTTTACACAGGTCCCTGAGGTAAACCGAGCTGCTGAGTCTGAAGATGCAGACCCACACTCAGCAGATTCCAGTAAGCTAGGGCACCTGTGGCTGAGGATAATGTGCTGAGAGGAGGGAGCCTTCGAAAGGTTTAAATAACAAAAACTGAGCAGGTTCATGTCGTATTCAAAGCCCTGCCAGGAACAACAAAGCCTGAGAGGATGGAAAGTGGACTTGTGTGTAAGCATACACCAACAAGATAAAACAAGATCAATGCAAAGAAAGAGAAAAGGAAAGGAGGGCATCAAATTGCTCACCGTTTCATCTCCAGAGCATGTTGCCAGGAGACTTTCATCAAAAGGAGAAAAGTCCATATCAGTCACCAGATCTGACAGAGAGGAGGGAAAACAAATACAAATTAGATCAGGGTCACAGCTTAATTTCATTTCTGAGCAAAGGCATTTCTCATGTGATTCTCTGAGACCAGAGTGTCCTTGAGGGTTGGAGTGGTGGCAGTTATGCAGAGGGAAAGAAGAAGAGGACAGAGATGTGCTGACAAAAGGGTAAAGAAAAACTACCAGAATGGCAGGAAATCTGGGTGACTGTCCAATGGCCGTCTGCACCAGGTTTGACTGAGGACAGGCCCAGCATACCTCCACCTGCAAACACATACACAGAAAACGTCATTCATCATACTTTTAAAACCTGCTCTCTGAGTCTTTATAGTGCCTCAAAATCCAAAATTTCCACCCAGCTCACAGCGAATTTTTAGGGTCACAATTGGGTACTGTAAATGAATCCATCTTCTAAACAATACAGCTTCAGTAGACAAGAAAACTGTCTTTTTTCCTAGAAAATCATTTTTGTTTGATTTGAACTTGATCCAGTCATCTCCATATTCTGATTACATGTGGATACTTGAAAAACAAAGCACAAACAGGCTGAAACTGTACACAGCAGATCCTTCTGCCTACACTTATATAGCCTTACCAGCCTGCTCGGTATTGAAGGCCACCAGCTTGGAGCTCGCTTTGATGTGGTTCCCCTGGCAGGAGAAGGAACCAGCTCGGACATTGTCGATCCATTCCTGGATTTAAAGACAGGGAGAGCACGAGTAAGGGATCATAATGGATGAAACAACAGCATGATAATGAACATAGATAATTGGGGGGTTAGACAACATAACAGAGAGGAAAAGAAGCGTTTCATCAGACTACAGTGTAGTGGAACTCCACAAATGACTAGAATCCAAAGTGTTCACTTGACAAGTCTACGCAAGAGCACAGCCAACTAGCCTCACAGAAGAATCCCAACAGAAAAAAACATAGTTTATCTGTTTCATAATATTAAAGGAGCACACATGACCAAGTTGCTGTCACAGCTAGAATGAAATAAAGTGAACACCAAAACAAACAGGAAGGATCTAGCTGAGAGCACACACATTAAGTGTCTCTGAATGAGCAAAGTATAGAGGAAGTGGAAGGGCTCCCTGCGTTGCACAGCAGAGAACTCTTAAAACCTCTTTCATAACATTAACGAGGCAAGAGCGGCAAGAGGACAGAGTGTCTGCGCAACTACAGCTGCGCTGCTAACAGAAAACTGTTAGAGACCAACCATGACAGACTTTTGGCCTACAGAGGGCACTTGACTGCAGAGGAAAGGTGCAACACTGCCCTGTTTATGCACCCATGCATTTCAAAGCACCCTTCAAAAGCATGCATCTATCTCAACAGGATTACATATTCTGCAAGTGTTTCTGTCAAAAGAAAAGCAGGCAACAAATGCAAATGTGTCGCTGGTGTGACAGAAGCTCACACCCACACTGCGTGTTTAAGATGGAAGTAAGACCCCAATAAACAACAAACCTAAACTTGATTTCTTCTGATTTAACCACATATAAGGTTGTTTGTTGTTATTACCTCTACCTGCACAGGAAGTATCCACTTATCCACTTAGTATTATTTTCTCCTGAACTAAATCTCGCTAGGACTTCAAACAGGAACAACTATTTCACTCGTTTTCAGCATCCAGAGATATAATTGTTGTATCTGGAGCATCCTTTATTGCATGGGCAATATTAAGGTCACTTCTTATATTATAAAAGGGTTGTCTTCCCTTAATAAATCCACTTGGATCAACATGTACAAGATCTGGTATGTGTTTTTTCTGCATTTTTCTCAGGATCAAAGAGTTAGACTGAACACCTTCACTTGGGAATCCGGCCACAGGACCGTGATTAGAAAGAGCCTTGGTACCAAAAACTGTGTTCAGGGGACTATGGGACACCTCAGTGCCAGCCAAATAAGAGCTGACTAAATTAATTCCCAGGGAACTCCTGTGACTATTTTCTCAAATCATGTGGAAAACCTAAGCTGCTCTGCATAATCTGAGGAGAAAAACGCCACACTCATCTTTGATTTCTTGTCTCTTTAAATCCTTATGAGCCTGCCTCTCCTCTCACTTTCCGTTCCTTGCCCCATTTTCTCTCTTGTATAATGTTTGACATGACTTCAGCACTGGGATAGTTACAGTCACACACATTCATTGGTCTTTTGTGTGAAAGGCTACTTTAACATTCACAGCAGCAAAGCACCACCTGCTGCCGCAGATCCAGTGCAGAGATTGGAGAGGCACCAAGACCATCCACTGTCTCTGTACATGCCAGGCATTTCACTGCCTCAGTAAAAACAAGATAGGAAATTACATAATCCACCTCAGCAAGGAGAGCTGCAGGCGTTGCAACTTTAAACAAACGGGTCAAGAGGACGAGAAAAATGGCAGGTTTGCATATTAGTATGCTCCACTCGGAGACATGTCGCCTCTTGCAGCCTACAGGACACTATCACTGAAAGAGAAGCATCATGATAGTAATATCACTTCTCGCATTTGCCATTCAAATTTTCATCTTCCCCTTTGTCTGACATAGCAAATCTGTGCAGATCCAACATAACAGTCAGAATTTGTGCAATACCACATAATTATTGAAAAACAATGAGGAAACTCAGTCAGCTATAATATGATGGCATGATGCTGGGCGTCAATACAACATCCGATGTGGGGTAGCAGCTCTATGCAACCACATGTTTCGTAGTTTTCACTAGTAGCCTACAGTTCGTGTGGATCCAGATTTTCGTGTAATTCTCTCAATACTATGCAGCCTTCCAGATGCAGGAAGTTCAACATCCCTTGCAGGCAGGCGCTCCCCAAAACACCACTTAAGTAGCACAGCTAACAACCAATGCTAATCTTAGCTAGGAAAACTGGCTCTACCCAGACGCTCGTGGGCTACTCACATCTTTCTGGGCAATTTTCGGAGTGGTGTTTTTGAATTTGGAGGTCTTAAAGCGATTCATGCTGCCCTCTCAAATTGACTTTCGTGCCTTCCGGGTGTCTCGGTCGAGCTGGTGGTACTCGGCAGAGGACTCCTGCTACAGCTGACAGTTCAGGTTGGCCGCGCGGTGTCCGCTCGCTTTGCTCCACAGAGCTGTCCGATTGGGCGGAGTTTACCTTTTGCAAACACAAAATAACACCCTGCTCTCTCACGTGCTACCCCGGTACCTAAAACGTGTGCATCCTTTTTTTACTTGACACTTGTGATGCTCGTTTGCACAATGAAACTGATAGTGTTTGAATACTTTTAGTCAGTCCTAATTGTTATCTCCTGGCGCCACTTGCGTAGAGTTTATAAAAAGGAAAGGTAAGATTTAAGATGAACTTTTGCAACTCGTGGTGAGAGAGCATCATCTTGACAGAACAGAATTCTTTGCGTTCTCGGTGACGCCTACTCAGTCCCGGACATGCGCAGTGTGTCCGGAGCAGCGGTAGTTGAAGGAATGATGGCGTCTTCGGCAACCCGCTGCTCCTCACGCTGGATTACAGTCATCGTGTCCTCTGGACATCGCAGGGCCGCCGGTGCGGTTGTCTGCGCTGGCCATGGAGGCGTCCGCAGTATCTCTACACTGGGAGCGGAAAAACTGTGGCGGGGAGGTAACCTGATGTGTGGCGGAGCAGGGAAAGCGTTGACATTGAGAGGGCTGTCAGGTGAGTGGTGTATTAGCCATATGTTACTGGGCTAGGCTAGGCTAGGCTAGGCTAGGCTAGATTTGTTGTCATTTCTGGTTTACTCATGTGACACAGGGTAAAATAACTCAATTAACTTAGCGTGATAAGCGCACAATCGAGCATTAAAGATAAGATGAGCATGTCACACAACGCATTTGCTTTTATGCACGTAGAGATAGTTAATCAGTTTAGCTAACTTTGGTTTGCAGTCATCAAGTTGAATATGCTAGGGGGTAATGCCAGTGTTACATCATATTCTGCGACCCATCAGATTCTGTGACAAAGTGTTCCCCTTTACCTTAACCCAACAGTCTAACTATAATCAAACCCCTAGGGGAACTCGCCAAGACTAAATTTCAGAACTCGTTTTGTTGTCAACAACCTTTGTTATTGCTATTGGCAGAGCCACTAGCATATTGTTTACCGCAAGTAAATCCTCTCCAGTTATCAAGTGATACCTGAATGCAGCTATAATGCAGCTCTACTGTTCTAAATGGTATTTATTTAACCTTTTACCCTGTTTTGACACTTCTCAGGTATCAAATCCCCCCGTGCTGTCTCCACACTGTCCTTTCACACAAGTGCCCCTGCTAGCAGCAAGCAGGACTTCTACCAGATCCTTGGTGTACCTCGCACAGCAACCCAGAAAGAGATCAAGAAAGCCTACTACCAGGTCTGCTCCTGCCTAACGTACATTCACAGCTTATATTGGCTTACAGACAACTAACAGTAGTTGACGGTGTGTCTGTGTTTGTTGTCCCTCAGATGGCCAAAAAGTATCACCCTGACACAAACAAAGATGACCCACAAGCCAAGGAAAAATTTGCTCAGCTGGCTGAAGCTTATGAGGTTTGGTCTTTATTCAAGGTTTCACTTGACACATCTGCTGTATAGTTTACCTTATGTGTTCTATGAATAGTCATCTCCTCTGGTTTAAACAATCTCATTAGAATTACAAATGAACCTTGCTCCGTGTTTCTGTCAGGTCCTGAGTGATGAGGTAAAGAGGAAGCAGTATGATACGTATGGCTCAACGGGCTTTGACGCTGGTCAGGCCGGTGGAGGGCAGCAATACTGGACTGGACAGACCAGCCACGTGGACCCAGAGGAGCTCTTCCGCAAGATTTTTGGGGAATTCTCAGGAGGCCGTGGCTTTGGAGACTTCAATGCCATATTTGATCAGCCACAGGAGGTTAGTGGGATACTAAAATGGGAGTAAAAGTAAATCCAAGGAGTGCCTTTGATTTAGCTTTTGAGAGATTATTTGGATTTTTATTGGTGCGTATTCAGAGTAATGATTTTCCGACACCCTCTTGTTCCCAACACAGTACATCATGGAGCTGACGTTCACTCAGGCAGCAAAGGGAGTCAACAAAGAGATCTCCGTTAACATAGAAGCAGCCTGCCAGCGCTGTGATGGTAAGGGCCACGAGCCAGGAACCAAGGTACAGCACTGCCACTTCTGCAACGGCTCCGGCATGGTAAGTGCTCCGACACACTGCCTTTCTTCAAAGAGTTTTTGTGTTGTATTACTAAACACATGTATTGTCCTCCCTGTAGGAGACGGTGAACACGGGCCCGTTTGTGATGCGCTCCACGTGTCGTCGCTGTGGTGGCAAAGGCACAGTCATTTCCACCCCCTGTCACTCCTGCCGTGGGGCGGGGCAGACCAAGCAGAGGAAGGCTGTGATGGTTCCTGTGCCTGCAGGTCAGTCTCACTTAACTGTCTGTTCTACTGTTTACATACTGTAAATACCTCAAGGAAATGTTTTCTTATCACTGTTAATGAGCGTGAAAAGTCACCCAGCAGTGTATTAGCCATAGTGAGAAGCAATTACTCTCTGTTCTGCTGCAGATTTTCCTGACTTACTACATGTTGTAGGCTTTTATTATCGGCAAAATCCATTTAAAAAATGGCTTAAAAGTACAGTTACACTGCTGAACATAATTCATAATTTGGATGAAATGTCTGTTGTACTTTTTTTCTGGCATGATCCACAATCTAATTCTAAATTCACAATCATTGCAGCTGTAGTTTTATCAAAAGTAGTTTCATTATGCCAGAATTGGAAAAATGCATAGAAATCATTGCATTGCATTGTTTTTTGCTTCTTAATTGCCAAATAACCTTGCATAATAATGTGAAACTGTGAAGTTATTCCATGTTAGAAGTGAGGGATTGAGGGTTTCATACTCAAAAGATAGATTTTTACACTTGACTTTAATATAGATCGTGCTTGTTTTTGCCTTAAGGGGTGGAGGATGGTCAGACAGTCAGAATGCCAGTTGGTAAGAAGGAGATCTTCATCACATTTAAGGTGAGTATCTACATCAACTCCTTAGTATCAGTACTGATCTCACAACAAACCCAGGACAGAAATAAACAAGCTCTGTGCACCACAGAGCCACTATAATGGGATTGTCTTGCATAATGTAGGTGTGTGGACTAGTAGTAAGAGGCATTGATCTGTCTGAGCTCTTTGAATTTGAATTAACCCAGTTCAGACAACCTGTGGTGCAGTGCTTTTTGACGTTTTGATACCCCGTGTGATTGATTGTGATGTGTTCTGGGTCGGTGTCCAGGTCCAAAAGAGTCCTGTGTTCAGGAGGGACGGTGCAGACATCCACTCCCACCTTTTTATCTCTGTGGCACAAGCTATCCTGGGCGGCACGGCCAGGACACAGGGCCTTTATGAAACACTAAACTTATCAGTAAGTAGACGCGTACATTTCTCAGGTTTCTCCTCTAATGGGGAGACATTTCAAACACCTACAGTGTAATAAATGACTGGATTTTTCTTGTCTTCAGATCCCTGCTGGCATCCAGACAGACCAGAGGATTCATCTGGCAGGGAAGGGAATCGCTCGTGTCAGTGGCTACGGTTATGGAGACCATTATGTCCATGTCAAAATAAAAGTACCCAAGTAAGACTCCACAGACAAACATGCACCTTGTTCATCCATTTTTTAAAGATATTTATACCAGATGGGGCCATGAGAGGGCCTTGTGATTGAGTACAATGACTTGTTATAGTCTAGAAGAGATGGGATAAAAACTGTTTCCCAATCACAAGGATCATAAGACGTTGTTTTCCTGTGCAGGACACTGACAGACAGACAAAGGGCTCTGCTAATGAGCTATGCTGAGGACGAGACAGATGTGGAGGGGACGGTGAACGGTGTCACTGCCACCACCACAGGTAAGTGGACAATCTCACTGACGGACCTACCTGTCCCTGTAGTCCTGCTGTTTTGCTTGATATACATCTCTGATCTACTGAGCCGGGGTTTTCGGAAAGGAAGGCCTGGCTGATGCAGTGTTAATCTCTGTCCAGATGGGGGCAGCAGTGGTAGGCGGTCTGAGGCAGGGCAAAGCGGGCATGACAAGAAGGAAGGAGAGTTGAAACAAGAGGGGGGCTTCTTCTCCAAATTAAAGAAATTGTTTAGTTCTTCCTGACAGCCACAAACCAGGTAGGCCTAGTATTTATTTATTTATCCCACCCACTGTTTCTGTTCTGTTCACAAATAGATGTGATGCACTATGCAACACTTTATTTTTTTGGATAACTTTTCATTATCTGGTTTGTGGCTGTCACATAAAAACACTGATTCATGCACCCCTGCATTCAGCTGGATGTCTAGCCAGTCTAAGATGTCCTAAATGTCTGGTCTGCATTTTTTATATAACTGGGACTGCCTTGCCAGCTCAATTTTAAGTTCAATTTAGCAAGAGTACATTTTACAACCATTTTCTTTTTCCTTCTTCTTAAAGGTAAAAGGTCATCTTGGAACTGAGAAGCTTCATCAGTAGATCAGAGGGCAGAAGGGAGGACAGCGTAAAGCAAGAACAGCCACATTATGAAGGGACAGGTGGTTGAGAGGAGTATTGGGTGTTGGATGAGGCCCACAAAGGTTCTGGACGGATCGGTAAGGACCTACCTACCCAGCCCAGCCCCGGATTACCCGCTCTGTTCCTCTGCCAAAGTGAATCCACACACAAGAGGATGTTCCAGTGCGCCAATCACATCTCTGTCAAATGTCCATTGAGGCTGTTTGGGCAGCCAAGACTTGTTATTTATCATAGCAGTCGGTGCATGTTGGTTTTCTGTTGTTCGCCATAAGAAAAACATGATGCTGATAACGGAATCCATGTGCACATAAATATTGTATTGACAAAGACTACAGATACAGTCAAAGGTTTTATTTGGGATTATATTCACCTGCTGTTATTAATCCTTTTGTTCTGTAGGTTTTGGTTGTGTTTTCATGAATGCTTGAATTTCCCTTACAATTATCAGCGCTGTCAGTTCTAATAAGTTGAACATCACCAGACAAACTACATGTTTACCTTTTGAGTTTAAGTGTTGGCCAGTGTAGATGTTTGTCTGCAGCGGATAGTCAGTCTCCTGTCTCTGATTGAGGACTAACCTGTGGAAAGTTAACGTTTGGCTCAGGCTTTCCTGGACTGTGAACACTGATGACCAGATTCTGTCCCTCTTTTGACCCTTTAAATTATGAGAGTAAATTCACTTGGAGTTCTGCACCTTCATTACATTTCTGCATAGCCAATTGTGGATCATAGAGTTGCATCAATGTGTCACATAGAAGAGATATACTGTACGTCTATAATAAAGCTATGGTCTGGGAAAAAGCCTCTGTTTTATATAAATCACTAAAGAAACAGCACTCCTAATGCTAAGACTCTGCCTTGACGTTGTGAAATCACATTAATATATTAAAAATATTTATACATATTTTCTTCACCCTCATTCACATACAATATAATGCAATCCAAAACACCACTTAACAAACACCACAAAAGTAGGATTGTTTTATGGAGAGTTATTAGATTACATTTAATTGACATTTTACTTTTGAATAAATCTATTAGCATTATTTTCAAAGTGATGTTCTGTGGACATTCTTCTACAACAACCTTTCAGAAAATGAGCAGCTTGTCTTCAAATTAGATGATTATTTCTGTTTTATATAACATGTTAAATTAAGATGTGATCTCAACAAAGTAATCATCACTCAGATGTCAAAAGCAGGCATGAACCAGAGTGGCAATCTAAAGGGACATATACATATCATTTGTAAATACTAATGTACAATTACTGTAGGCTGATAATAGAATAATAATGAGGGTTTAATATCATGCTATCGGCCCTGTGAGACTACCATGGGACTGTACTTCCACAGAGGTGCTTTGAGCCAAATGCTAACTTTAGCATGCTAACATGCTCACAACAGCAACAATGCTAATATGCTCACGTTTAGCTAGCAGGTATAATGTTCACCATTTTAATTTAGCATGTTAGCAAGTTAACATTTGCTAATTACGACAAAACAAAGTACAGCTGAGGCTGATGGGAATTTTATTAGCTTGCAATTATTTGGTCATAAAGCAAAGTATTTGACCAGATGATGGCGCTAGATGAAAGGTCAGGGGATCACCACAGTTATTACAATTTACCCCGAGAGGAACATGAATGTCTATACCAAATTGTATCCATCCACTATTTGTTGAGACATGTCACTGAAAACCACAAATGTCAACCTCATGGTGCAATAGAGGAAAAGTCACCAAAGTCAGAGGGATTCATCCTCTGGGGACCATGAACATATGTACAACATTTCATGCCAATCCATCTAATACTTGTTGAGATATTTGCCTTGGCTATGGCTATGGCTATTAAAAATGTCAAACCATAATTGATACTATGGTTATTAATATTGGTGATGTAGCGCTGACAAAAGTGTGAATGCTTTAAGGATGAATCTGGGATCTTTTTGTTGGAACCATCTTCAAGACTCCCCCTGTATAAAGTATACATTAAAGATAATAATCTATTTAGATTTTTATTGTGATTAAAAACACCAGTCCAAATGAATCACCTTTATTTCAGCATGAGCAGGATTTATTTCATTATAGACAGCACAACATACTCCTGGATTTTCACTCTCATACAATGAGAGTATTCTAGCCAGTCACTAATAAAGCTTTGTCCGGTTAGATACACAAAGGGATTAAGAGCAGAGTTAATGAAAACGCAAGAGAATTCAAAATCAACATGAATCAGTCATGCATCCCACTCACTTTAAGGTTTAATCGATGACCAAAACTACCTGAACTCCAGAGATTCAAGTAAGCATCCCTTTAATATGTCCAAAAATACTGTAGCATTTTGACAATCACACTAGCATAAAAATAATGAAATAACACATGGGACATTGAACTCTCTGTATTAGTCCTCATATGCAATGCATTGTATTGCCATCTGACTGCAACATGAACCTGAGACTCTCAACAAAACATATTATCACTTAGGTTGGCATGTCTGTGATCAGGAATTATCCTGAATAAGGTTTGCTAATGAAGGAATACTGTACATCCATTTGTGTGTAAATGTGTTGTGCAAATACAAACAGCACAGGAACCTGGCTGAAACGTTATCAGCAGGTTTCCTTTGGTACTCAGTGTCCAACAAACCCAAGCAAAGGGAAAAAAACGAACTGCTTGGAAAGATGAAAGATAAAACAAAGTTAATAAAATGTAACTGCTGCATCAGGATAAATATTAAACTTCAATCGCAAAACAGCGTAATTACACTGCATACAGTACACAAAGCACGAAATAATCCTCCTTATCTATGTTGAAAAAACAGAGTTGTGCACTACAGTACTACACTATGAACAACATATGAATAATGACTACACAGTTTTAGTGATGATGCATACTGGTATATCCATAACAAATGGATATATAAACAAGAGCAGAGCTGCTGAATGTAAGTACCCAACCTGAAGTAGTTCATAATAAACCACAACACTCAGACTCATTTAGCTTTCATGTAGATGAACTACATGTCTATTACAAGAATGAAGACAAACCATTAATATTATAAAAAGACAATTTCCTTTTAAATCACCTCTGTTAACACCCTTGTCCTAATATAGGCTCCTGTGGCAGGTAAAACTGAATCATCTATGAGTCATTCATCTTGGATAGTTAAGCTATGCATTTAAATTGACAACAGGCAGTTTTTTAGAAATACAAGATGCTCTATCGCATAATTCAGAAACAGACAAATAGTACGTTTGAACATGCATCAGTAGAGATTCCAATATGTGGTATATTCACTAGTATCTGAAAGATGTTTATTAATCATACACTTGTCAAAGTGCAGGTGTGCTATATTTTGGGGAAAAAAAAGCTTTTGATTCCTATCACCTGTCTCACAGTACACGTGTACAAACTTTTTGGAAACATTTAAGACCATGTTTGAATGATGAAATGGGATTATGAATTTTAAAAAGAACGCAACTGCAGTGCAGTATACTGTTTTCACATTATGTTTGGAACTGCAATCAATGTGTAGAAGTAAAAAAAAAAGCAGTATATGGAGATATTTTCTAAGTTTACATTTACAAATAAACCACTGTTTCACTGTTGCATTATTACCTTATACATTACTTCCTGTCCCTGGTCAAATTAGGATCTTTTAATGGCAAAACACCAAGGCCTCATTAAAAATCAACACAGCAGTCTGCCCAACAAAAACCTACTGTGCTATTACACTCATGCATAACATGCACATAGTTTTAACATGTTTTCACTAAGCTCACCATGACATGAATCTATATTGATAATCCATTCATCATTATTAATTAATTTATCACTGTAAAGCCAGTTGCAGTTTATGCAAGGGCAGCGTCTAAAAGCCACCATGCTCTGTCAATCTGGCAGTTTAATTTCAAATTGGGAGAAAATTTCATTTTTCACAACTAATTAGCTACTCACGATGTGTGTTTCCATGACAAAATCAGAAAACAGCTACAGAAGGTCTTGAAATACTACCAAGCACACTGGAAGGACACAGGATGGAGGGATAGTCCAAAGGAGGTAGAGAAATAAAAAAGACAGGAGGAGAAACTCTAACAAGGTGTAGCTTGATGGATGGATGGATGGATGGATGTATGGAATACATCCTAATGGTATTTCATTGGAGTTCCATTGATAGGAAACAGATCCAAGTGTATTTCCTGTCAGCTATTAGCAAACATGTAACATTAAATAAACATGTATGAAACTATGAAATGGTCCACAGTTTGAGGGAATTTTCTAGTCTCCTTACTGTCCTTCCTTCTAGGTTTCTCCCCTCTCTCTCTCACAGCAGCAGAGCAACAGGTTGAGGGCTGGATCACATCAGATACCATGCAGCCAATCCAGCCAGAGCAGCAAACCAAGTAGCAAACAGGACCTGTCCTGTTGGGTGTCGGAGTACAGCCATGGCGAGCTGACAGGCGTATGCTGTTCCACCCGACGCCGCTGTGACACAAAGGGAGCCCGAAAAGCAGAAAACAAACTTAAACAAGATCCTCACGATGGTTTACCATGATTTAATGTCATTTATATATTACTTACAATGACACAATGCTTACAGAAAGACGTATAAAAGCATACCCATTTTGGCAGCATAGTAGGGACACTTGCTGATGTCTCCACCCATTGCTCCATGGACAGGCATGCCAGCATCTAAAACATCCTCCTGGATGGTTTTACCGATCTCCTCCAACTCCTCAAACACCTGCCAACACAAACATACAGAATGTAAGGTTATCAAGCTTGTTGCGTACTCTATATTCTAGAAATTGTTTGTGGATAAAATAACCAGACAGACGTGTGTTTTTGGCAAATCCAGCAAAGTAAACACCTAGTATCATCATCATTAATCACACTCATGTAAAAATCATATAAAAATCCAATACTGCCATAAAATAGTCCTGATAATAGTGTACAACACCGCCCAAAATATACCTACAGATATTAGAGGGATAGTTACCATGGTATAAAGGGTACGGCAGTATCTCTGACAGTAGACAAATTCCTATTGTCTGATAATGTACATTGTCATATTGCCCAACCAATCATCCTTCTACAATAGACTTAGCCTAACACAGTATTACATGTGCTTTAATCTTTTGTATTATTGTTTCACTAACCGTACTAGTTATCAGTTGTAGTTGAGGATATAGACCTAAGCTCAATAATGTTGTAATAGCAACTTCATTCACAAAAATACGTCTCGGAAATCTCACAGAATCTCTGCAGTTAATGGAAAAGAGTCATTGAGAAATTTTCAGTGACCTTAAGGGAAAATGTTCAAAATTAGAATGCATTTCAAATGTCTTTGATTAGGATAACATTATAGGATGACACTGCCTTCAGTAATAAACATAATACCTTAAATCTGTTTTAAAAATGTAGTAAATGATCAAAACAGGCTCAAGGAGCACACCTCTACTGTAAGAAAATCCTCATTTAACCGCTTCAGCATCACCTCCAGGGAACAGATCGCCCACTAGTGTTTCCAAACATAGCTTCCATTTGTTCTTTTCTCTGTCTCTCCAACCTCCATTCCTTCTCCCTGGCCTCTTACCTCCATGTTGAACTGGAAGGCCTTGACAGCCTCGTCTACCAGCCTCTTCTTTGTTCCCACGTCCAGTTCCAGCTCGTTCATCCGACTGCGGTACAGCTGCTTGAATGCTTTGGCACTATGGATGGCATCAAACTGATAGAATTCCAGGCCCTCCCCTGTGGGCGGCAGCTTCATGGCTCTCTGCGCCACCTTCTTCAGCACCTGGCCCCCGGACAGGTCCCCCATGTAGCGAGTGTAGGCATGGGCCACCAGCAGCACTGGGTCCTCCTGCCCTATTTGATGAATACGGTCCACATAGCGTTGGGTGGCCTGGGAGCAGCTGACCTTGCTCTGCCAGTCAGGACCATAAAAGTACTCAAGGTCACGGGCCAGAGACTCGTGGCGGTGCAGCTCTGCAGGAAAATATAGAGGGGCAAAGTGGGGGTGGTCTCTGTTCCTTTCAATCTCCTCCTCCATGGCTGTATAAGTATAGTAGAGTGCCACTGCACCAAGCTGAGGGAGCAAGAAAGAAAAGTTACACAGTAATTTTGCTTGTCTACTTTCAGCTGTCAGTTTCTTTGCTTCTTTTTTTACCTACATGTTTATAACATTTATTTACTCATCTTGTTTGTTTAGTAAAGAACTCTATAACATGAAAATGTAAAAAAATTCTTCCTGATTTTCTTCAGACTGACCTTAAAGAGCTCTTTGCGGATGCGACCCCTGAGGAAATCTTTCACAAACTGGGTGTTCTCAGCCTTTTCATGAACCTCCTTGGTCCCTGCTGCCAGCATCTCAGACAGATCCTCAGGTCTGGGGGGGGAAAAAAGAGAAAAATAGGAGGTATAATGTGTGTCTGACAGAACCAGAACAACATGATATATTTTGTAATCTTATTTCACTCTTTTAAAGATAATGATGTTACAATACTGGTGGGACATTTACCTGAGGGTGTCTTCTTTTTCCTCATATACAGGCCCCTCTCCATTGGACACACTGGCTGTTGTCTCCATCTTCTCTGCTGACATTAGTGGTGTGTTTCTGTCTGCCAGTTAGTTCACCCTAGATTCAGTGAAAGACATCAAAGCTATATTCACATTCAAATGATACGGCATCAGTCATATTTACGTTTCAAGTCAATTTTATTTGTATAGCCCAATACCACAAATCTGGCTCAGGGGGCTTTACAACCTGTACAGCATACAACACCCTCTGTCCTAGACCCTCGATTCGGATGAGGAAAAACTCATCCCATTGCACTGAATCTTGAAAAAATAAAGCTATATTTATATTATTTATAATTTATTTTTAAGTATATTGCTACAATTTTGATAAAGACATACAATAGTAACAGTAAGACTGTATGATGTATCATTACTGTGACCTACATTAGTTACTGCTGTCTAAAAGTGTCACTTGAGCCACGATTGCCTAACTGCTTTTGAGAATAAACAAAGAAACAATGTCAGACTGCAGTGTTCCCTGTGCTTCTAGAGGTCTGTAGGACTGCACAACTGTTGTATACCAAAACAATAACAACATTTACATTACTGATTACAACTTGTCCAGAGTCAGGGAGAAAGGCCACAGAACATACATGTTGACCAAACACAATCACAGTAAATTGCCCATTACAGTCATCAGGTCCATTAGCTGTTAGCAATGTTCCTCTTACTTTCTCTGCATAATTACTCAACCAGTACCAACACCACAATCCTTTGAAAATTCCCTTCAGATGTAATTCAACACTTCTAGTCACGAAAAACAGATCCTTGGGTAATCCTTACCCAAGAGGGAGCAGAGGTCTAATCAGGAAAAAGGGCAGCTGATATCACCCCCACTCCTGTTCGCTGTAGCTGTTGTCCCTGAGATGACGGTCAAAGGAAAGATGCCTTCTGCCAGTTAATTCAGCTGCAAAAAGCCTTTGACCTTATTTACTCTGGGGGAAAGATAAGGCAATGTGAGAGTGAAAGCTGATACAGGCTGACAGGGGCTGGTTTGGTTTACATAGGAGAGGCTGCTTTAAACAACATCCAGGCTTGAACTACATGAACACAGCCGAACAAAAAGCAGCTCACACAACACGGCACAGGCCTTCTGGCGTTTACCAGAAGTCCCAAAGAATAACTAGTAGATATAGCTAGCTAGTGTTGTATGGGGCGAGTTATTTAAGTGATTTTAATTCAGTTCAGTTCCTCACTGTAATCAGAAATCCACCTTGCATCGAGATACGAATAAAGGGATTGCTTGTTACACCTGACGGTCATCTAACTTGCTAGGAGCATCATTTTGACAACAACGGCTAACTTTACTGGATGACGCTAGCTAAGTTGGCTAACAGCTAGCTAGCATTTCAACAAGCTAGCAAACTTAAGATTTCACGAGCAGCGTTACATTACATTGTAGTGTCGACGCGTTTATTCTCCTGTCAAATTAATATTAACGGGTTCTGAGGCTTTAGTATCATATTGACATTACAAACCTTCACCCGACCACTGTGCAGAGCAGTCCGGTAAACTGCAAATCAGGCTGGAGATCCAGGACTGTCACGGAATTGCACGTCTAACTCCGCCCCCACCCGGCTGATCGCAATCAGGCGCTTCTCCACAGAAAGTGCTGAGGACGCTAGTTGCTAAGGTTGTAGTTTTCACACAACTACTACCACTACTGCTACAAGTACCACTGCTGGTACTAGTACTACTACTACTGCCACTCAGTGGTGGAAGAAGTACTCAGATACTCAGACTTTTACTTAAAAGTACCACTTTGTGTAGAAATACTCTGTTACAAGTAAAAGTCCTGCATAATAGTACAAAAGTATTACCAACAAAATATATAGGCCTATTTAAAGGGTGAAGATAACTAACAGCAAGGTCACAGTGAAGAGTGGAAAGAAGGGCCAGTACAAGGAACTAAACTTTATCTCACATTTCCCCTTTTTTGACAAATACAATAACACCAGTATAATAAGGGCCACATACATAACAATACCAAGATAAAGGTAACTCAAACTTTAACTTAATCGCACTACAAATCAACTTCATCATAATAGTAGTAAAATGATGGCAGGGCATGACATGATGAGGACATAAAAACAAAATGGTTACTAATAAACAAACTGGTGATTGGCTGATTGATTTGGGCTATGTAAGAGAAAGAAAATCATAACATATCACCAAATTGTAGCAAAATGGCACACCTGAAGAATATAAACCACTGCATAGATTTCAGGAGTGTTTCAGTGTACCTGTCTGGTACAGTGAAAAGCACTGCATACAGTATAGTATGACACTAGGAACACACACAAATTAAGACATTTAGAGAATCATACAAAACAGTGTCTTTTAAGGTAATAGGCAATGCTATATACATTACAGATTACTGCATCTGATGTTTTAGCAATCTGCTCTCTCGTAGCAACAGGCTTTTTACAAGTGAGTGCTTAATCTTGTTGAGAACCACGTATTGATCCATCAGAAGACAACCTTGAGCTGTTGGCAAAAGGTTTTTGTACATATACCATTTTCTTGTGCAAAATCCATATGATAATGAATACCAAGTGTGCTAGTTTACTGGTGATATTACATTAGTGTGCTGTTATATTTTACTGGTAATATTGCATCATATGTCACATATCACAACAAGCCAAAAACTACAAAAGCATCACCAAGACAAAGATCAAAGACCACATTAGCAGGCTAGAAGAGAATAACCACAAGGTGGCATTCCCACCAAGCAAATACCACGGTTTAACATTTTGAATATACAAATCAATGTAATGCTTTATACTGAAAGTACACACATTGTGTAATATTACTTGATTGTGTTTTCTTATATTATGCATGAGATGTTTCTGTTTATTCCTGGAGAAATTGATCCATCATTCTTGAAAGTGAATGCATATTCTATTGCCTTTTTACTGTAATTGATAGCACCACAGTTTACTCAACTCAGTTGCAAATCTGGAAATTGGAAATGAGGTATTCCTAATTTCTCCCCCATGATATATGTCTTAATCTTTGCTATCAAACACATTACCCTTTGGCAACATCCTCTGATGCTCTTTAAAGCCACACTGAAATGATTACAAAATGATAGTTCTTACATAACCACATAACAACATCAGTTTTATCAAGCAATTATCTCTGTTCTGACAGTGTTTATTGCAGTGCCATTAAATCTGCTCATCAGTTCTTATTTCGTGGAGTGTCAGTATAAAGTGACCCTGGGTCAGCCTCTCCTCTCTTTCAGCCTCTCCACCTGAGCACAACATCAACAAATTTGAAGCTCCAACAGATTGACTCTCTTGCTTGTGGACGATCCAGTAGACACATATCTGTTAACACAGGGCTTATACCTGAAATTTTCTGAATAAAAGACTCCCTACTCACAATGTCATCATACAATTCTACAGAAATTCTAGGATGCACTACTACAGAGCTAACTTGTAAGACTCAATCATATGGATGTTTACCCTATATATTAGCTTTGAACCAACACCTTGTATTTTCTACATTGAGATTAGGAGGGTGAAAGGGGGCAGAGCTGGGCCAGTGCACATCATTGTAATGGATAGGACTATCTTCACAGAGTGTACTGTGAACACAGTGCACAGAGTGTACTGTAATTACAATGAGTGCTTCCAGATTAATGGGTGTTTGTGTCCTGAGCCATCCCCAAACACAGAGGCAAGCAGAATCTTTCCACAGTTGAACCGTAACATGCTGGTCTGTTCAACAAATAAAACAGATTTCCTTCATGTTATCTTGTTTACAACATGCTGTTGGAGTATTCTGCCAATTACAGATCATAGTTTAATAATGATTTTGCATTTGTTTTTGTGTACATATGATTCATGCATGCTGTTCATGAATTATGTACGAGGTGGTTGTATCACTGAGCAGATTTGTCCATCAGTGTATGATTGTATGCAGGGAGTATTTGAAAGCCTGCGTCGTGTGTTGTGTGTGTGTGTGTGTGTGTGTGTGTGTGTGTATGTAAGCGTGTCCGTGTGTCCGTGTATGCATATGGGGGAGTGTGACTGTCAGAGCCCGATATTAGTCTGGCAGCAGGCTGCAGTGTCAGATGCTTGGTTGGCGGGGCAGCTGAGTGCCCCCCACTACCACACACACACACACTCTGCTACTGAGCCACAGGAGGCTGGTGGGGGGAAAGATGAGCTAACAAGATGATTCACTTCCCTCCAATGGTGCCAACAAGCTGTTGCCATTACATTAAATTGCTTTGGGAAGTGCTTCAGTGCCACTGATGCGGTTCAATAAGAGAGGAAGGGGGACTTTGGTCTAAAAATGCAGATGGGGGAACAATTGGCAAAATTCATATCTTCTTGAATGCTAATTTGTCCATTTATAGACGAGAACCTCACAAAGCAAAATGCATGTTTGACAATCATGTTCACTGAGTGATTTTTTGACTTTAGTTTTGTTTGTCACTCTGTTCTGCTGAGGACCCCATATGTGATTTCAGTTTGCTGATGGCTTGGGCGGTTTTCAAATGCTGCATCAAAAACACTCACATCAACACGCCTCATAGGAAATGCAACAGGAGGTCCATTTCATCATACCACTCTTTGACATACCACCTGGGATCTGATGCTTTAGATCACATCATGGCAATCAGTAGAGCAGAATAAATGTGAGCATGATGATGGAAACATCAAAACAGCACAAAAGCCAAGAGCTCCAGAAGAGACAAGAATACAGAAGAAACACATAGAACCTGAAGACAAATGAAACATCAAAATATGTGGTGTGAAAAACAAAGGGTAATAGACCTTTTTAACAGCAAATATTTTGACTTGTCGAATACAGCTGTAACTAATAACATCATGAATTGCATTGCAATAATTGCTGGACTGCAACATCGTTAAGGTTATTCGTTCCACCTGTGCTTTTCTTGCTATGGCAAGTCAAATTGTCTGCTGTGAAAAAAGGTCTATGAATTGGACTCATTTGGAATCAATAAAGAATAGACATTGCTCTAATAGCAGCAAGAAGGAGAGCCTTGTGTCTGAAAGCATGTGGCAGTTTCAGCAAAGTTAGACTTAGAAACTAATGAGAAACATGCAGTTCATGTTCAAATCAACAGCAAACTATCCTAGAGCTAGTCATATCCTGTCTCTGCTTACGCTCCTTCGCAAAATGTTTAATAACTGTCTCTTATGGGGACAGCAAATGTACAAAACTGTAAATGTAAATAGGCTATTTGGGAACAGAATTACAAAATGTAATGAATGTTATGAGATTGATAAACGGCTCTCTGGAGTTATCATTTGCAAGTGGTAAATCTTGTGACATATTTATGAGTCAAGTGTATAGCAGGACCTGATTAATAAAAGGTGCAAGCAGAGTCTTCAGATTTATTACTTTTTTCCATCCTTCTCTCTGGTAGAAACAGTGCCACCGCATTTGAAAAATAATTGCACAATTCATATAGCCTAAAATCTACGTACCGTACACAGACACAGAGAGAGAGAGAGAGAGAGAGAGAGAGAGAGATTGTGGTTTTTTCCTTCTAGCCGTGTTGTTGTGGCAACATGAGGGAGCAGCGTCCCTTGTAGCCATCACACTTCTCGCGAGAAGTGAGAACTTCTTGTAGAGATGAAGTTACAAAGTGTTTGTTCGTGTTGTTTAGCTAATTATAACAAATACGGTATTTATTTACTGACAAATATTAGACGAGTGTCATGGCGATGATAGCCTCTTTAACATCTGGACATTGCTTCACAGTAACTTTTTTTCAGCAAGAAAAGGAAAAGAGTGACTTCCGCATCCGTTCAGTCCAATTTCGCGGGTCAGCAGGGAAAAGCAAGAGTTGAATCTGGATTTTTATGGAAAGATGTCAACCAACGAGGTATTCCGCACCCTTTTTGACAGATTGGCAGTTTGTGTAAATGTATGTTAGCGTTAATTCAGAGTTTAAAACCAATAGTTTAAGAGTTGGTGGATCGTTGTCACGGCAGAGTATTAAAGCCACCACACTGCGACGTCCAGACACAAGCATGTCCCTGCTGTCCATGGTTGAGCAAGCTATCAAGACATGCAAAGCTGAACAAGCCAAGATTAATACCAGTATTCAACTCCACAGAGACATATTACAGACCTTGTAAGTAGTTACTTTACATTTGAGTCATTAACCACACTGTTTTATCCGTGCTCACGATTCCGCTTGTGTTGCCAGAAAAGATAAATATTTGACTTCAACTAAAATGAACTAATTTTAAGTTTACAACTGCAAAACAATCATATCAAAGAAATACTTATCATTTATATACAGTTCGCATGTAAGTTGACCATCTTTGAGTGCAGGCACCCATCCGGCGCTGTGGCTTAGTTGGTTAAAGCGCCTGTCTAGTAAACAGGAGATCCTGGGTTCGAATCCCAGCAGTGCCTTTTCTAGTACAGTCATTCACAGTCCAGTTATAAATATCAGGCCAGGTCCATTGGCAATTATGTCACTGGACAAGGTTATATTCCCAATTTTATCTCCAACTCAGTACATTATCTTGGTCACAGTTCTTTAATAACTATATTTACAGGATCTTTATCAAAATTGCTTGCTCATATTATGTGTTTATGTTAGAAAATTAGTGTTGGCCGATATATCGTTGCATAGGATTTTTAAACTCTCACAAATTGATATCGGCCTTAAAAAAGGGGATCTGTTGTAAACTGGATGTATATAGGTAGTCAAATTTTAATTATATTAACAGAAAAGTCTATTATAATTGCAACTTGAAATTTGCTTGTTAACACTGAAAGCCACATTTTTAACTTAGTGTAACATGTAGGTTGTGCAAACATTATTTATTATTATATATTACTGTTGCCTAAAGTTTGCTTAATTGTGATGTTAATTTGAGTGTGTAGTCACATCAAGTCTTTTCCCGCAGAACACCACAACCAAAGACGGGCTCTGAGGAGTCAGACTGTGCAGATGATGCTGCTGCAGGTAATTAAAGAAATATTATAGTTTAGTATTTAGTTTGTGCATGTGCATGTTATGACTGTGCCTCTTTTAAATAGTCACTCTTTTTATGCCTCTGAGGTCCTTTTTAATTGTACTATTTGTGAATGTTGTAAATTCATTGGGAGTGTTCTTAAATGCTTACGTGGTAACTACTCTGTGCTGCCACTTTGGCCTGGTTGTGTATCTGAAGAGACTTTCAGGTTAAATAATATAACTAAACTGTAACCACATGTCTGCATGCTGCTATCTTCAGACACAGATACCTCACCAGGGGAGAGAGAAGATATAGAATTGCTTGAGCGAGCCCTGGAGAAAGCCCTTCGGGTCCGTACTGGCACAGGACCTTCTAAAAAAGACCCTGACAGAAACAAACAGTCTGCACCTCGAAAGGAACCAGGCACTACAGTTGTCACATCCAAAGAGGGAATGCAGGCATCTGCAGCTTCTAAAGGAAATCAGATCAACACCAGATCAACCTCTAAATCTGCCAGTCTTGACAGAAAAGAGCACAAAAAGTCTGGTACGTCAGTATCCTCCACACTGGGCTCAAAACCTTCAGCTAGCTACAATCCTGGACAGAGCAAAACCACAATTAATAGAAACATAATCCAGAACTGTCCTGTCTCTGCAGCTGGGATTCATCAGCATGCAGCAAGGAAATCCCAGCAGGCTGTCTCAGCATTTGGTTCTCTTGATCAGGGTCAGTTACACACATCAACTCTCCACTCTAAAAACAAGACTATTAGAAGCAACGTGCTGAGTGGCAAAGCCGCAGCTATCTCCACACCTTCTTCAAATAACACAGTGCCTGTATCGCATACAGAGGAGTCTGGAGCCCACAGGTTACCTCATCAGAACAGGTATGTTTTTATGAAGATCACCATACTTTGTCAGGCGGAAGGGGTGAACATTTATTTTCTATGCTATTATAATCATTCCGTTTGCCTTTGCTTCATGGCAGGGCAACTTCTGATCAAACGGCAAAATGGAAATCTCTAAGGAGCAAGCAAAACAGGTGGCCAAAATCACTCTGTTAATTTAATTAACAGATTCCACAGTTTCTGTTTGGGCACTAAGTTTCCTTCTCTGCGTTATCTTTAGGTTATGGGACAAAGTCGTTGCCCTACAAAGGAAACCTGTGCCTGGGAGGAGTCACTTCTTGGAGAGAATGAGAGCTACGGTAATCCTTCCTTTTTCTAGTGAAGCTCGTCAGAATAGACTGGGAAGCCTCAGACATGTTTTCCATGTTGTGTAATGTTGAGTTTGGAAATATACTCTAGTGTCACAGTTTAGATAGATAGAATTCCACTGATGTCCATTGCCCCGCTATAAGAAATTAGCAGCGTATTTTTCTGAACACATTTGAAGAATACACTTTAATTCCGCTAAGCAGTCTGATAGCAAGCACGTCGTCCTTGACCCCATCTCTCTGACCCCTCTAGTTCCCCAAGGATTGGCCGTGCGGCAGCCCAGATCGGACCAGGGCTCTGGTCGACAGACTGACTCACCAAGGGCGTGACCTCACCCAGCACTGCCAGACAACGGAGCTTCTGGCCAAACAGACCCCAGAAGCAGCCACACAGCTGGGTAAAAGCCTGGACAGAATTACGCACATGCCAACACACACAATTAGGAGTGGAGGAATGAGGAGAAATTAAGGAGATTAATGACACAAGTGTGTGGGTGAGAAAATTATAATTGGGGAGGAAACTGCACAGGGAGCTGGTAGGAAGTGACTTTCTGAGGGATATTTAGACTGATATATCAGTGTTGTGCCTTTCCTCTGCCAATAATGCTCAGGACCCTGGAATGAGCAAACATGAGACTAATTAACATAGTGCAATTAAACTAAACAACTCTACTAGCTTCTGTAATAATGTTGCCAGTGAAATTCAGTTTTTTTGTTATGTATTTCTATACAGGTGGTAAGGAAAAGAAGTATGACTCCTATCTGACACTTGAAAGGTTGCAGATGACAGCAGCAGAGCTCCACAACACTGTTGACCAATTGAAACAAGGTAGGAAATAATGTAGTTTCACGTAACATAACTTACCATTTCAAACCATGCGCTCCATCCTAGAAGAATTACATGTCAACCTGACTCTGGTTATATGACGGTGGTCATGAGTAGAAAAAAAATACATTATTAAAATGATTTATTCCACAGCACAGACTTTCATAATAAAGAGGACACTGGGGGATAAACCATGACCTTGTGTTTGACTCTGATTACCCAGCTGTGTTTGAATTATCATGTCTGGGTGTCAGGGTATCACTCACTCAGTACCTACAGTATGTAACATGGTATAATTTCCATTGCCTCCAACGATTCAATTATAACAAAGCTGAATGCCCAGAGATTTTCTATTCACACCACCCAAATGACCGCATCACCTTCAGGGAGGGAGTTTTGTTTATGTTTACCAGTTATAGCTCCAGTGCAGCACAAGTATGTTGCTAAAGCCAGTGTGAGAGAGAAGTTTCCAGTAATTTCTACCTCCCTGCTTAGCCCACACACCTCCATCTGGTGTTGTGACCATATGCATCCAATCTAGCATCTCGGATCCACAGTTTAGTACGTGTTTTATTTCAGAGCGTTTATTTTCCAGAGAGGGGTTTATCGTTTATTGCATTCTGACAGCATCTGAAAAATGATTGTGATGACTGTTGCGTGCTAACGAGCTAATGTAGCCTCTCCATCTTGGCGTATGGAAAATGAAAACAGAGCCGCAGTGAAACCTCAGCGCCAGATCAGTACTTTCCTTGGCCTCGACAGATCCCCCTCCCTGTGACGGTGGGGTTTTAAAGCTGTCTATCGTGACGTGGCTAGGCAAGGGTCTAGCTATTTAAAGCTGAGGCAGCAGAGCTGAAAAACGTTTTAGGGTACGGTTGCTCACGCTCACGCTCTAAAAATAACCGTATTTTCCGTCAGAGTGGGAAGCATGGGATCGATGGAGGCCAGAGGGAGGTTGTCTTTGCCCCACTGGGTCAAATGGTGTGTGGGGAGATGGGATAATTGCACCCCTGCCCCTGACCATAACCTACACAACAGAGGTAGAGCTCCGAGAGCTGGAGAAGCTGAGGATGAGTGTGGCACTGCTGCAGCAGGAGATTTACCTAGAGCAGGTAAGGGCAAAATAACAGTTCATCTGACATCTAATTGTGCTAATTGATCAGACAGACAGGCTGCGTGTTCTGTTGAGTAGTAGTCAATAACTACTAAGAAGTAATGTGCTGACAGTCTCTTCTTCTGTGTGATAGGCTCTGTTGGACACTCTGTCCCCTCAGCTTTCATCTATAGTACCTGGACCTGGATGTCCCAACGTCAGTGTGCTGAGAGACATGTACTCCCTGCTGGGGGAAGGAGGGGAGCGTTTCCCTGCCATAGTCCTGGACTCTGAGCCTGACTGACTACAGAGCATATTACACAGATTTACCAGTTTATAAAGTACTCTGTCCACCTCCATTTACGCACAGAAGAGAAATAAAATATTAGAAACACTCTCAGTATAATGCAATCCAGTGCAACACCATTGACTCATACCACTCTGACACTGTCAATAAAACTAAACATTATAAAGTTCACAAAAATAAGATTAATTGCAGGAACATTATATTGGATTGCTTTAGCTTGAGCAGGTGTACCTAATGAAGTGGTAACTCAGTGTATGTTCATTCTTGAATCACAATTAATGTGAAGAATCTGTTTTTTTTTTAGTGTGCTGTGACTGTATTTATTCAGTGTCTGACGCCATGTAATAACTTGTATTGACTGAAAAAAAAATCTTAATGTTGTTTCTGACTGTGAAGTGCTCTAGTTACAATTTTGTCACTGTCCTTTGAAAATCATGTATCTCCAAAAACTCAAATTTTTTGTTTATGTTTTCAGCATTTTTCAGATAATGCAGTGGGTTTTTAAGTGGTTTATTTAGCTTTAGAAGCAGAAGAATGTTCTCAGCCCATACAGGGACACTTAACCCTTCAGTTTATTTGAAATACTTAAAATCACCAAATTTGGAGACACGTGGTTTTCACTGGCCAGCAGCGATTTGTAAATGTTGACATAAATCTGTATAATATCACATTTACTACGTTATCAGCATGTGGCAAATAGATTTCACAGTCTGGATATGTGTAATTCCAGGTGGTGTTCTCATAAATGTCAATTTGAACACCTTCAGGGTTTTTTCTAATGGTTCAGTTCTATTTTCTCGTCTTAATTAAATTTTATTTACATTTTTGTTGTACAATTGTACTTCATATCAATTAATACCTGGAATAATGTGTAATGGAAAAACTTAACCTGGAGTCAGTAATGGAGCTCTTGCAACACTGACTCTACCAGCAGGTGGCACTCAACTCACAGAAGAAGTGACAGTAGCAGGTGACTCATGTTAATCGCTTGTTTAGTTATTACTGTTGCACCAAAAGCAATCAATAAATCATCAGTTGGATTCAATCCAACTGTGATCTAGAATTACATGGGAAAATAAGTAATGGTTACTAACCAGTGTGCTGCATCACTGTCTGCCTGCTGGTCTGTGGATTTAAGTGATGTAAAGGAACAATGGAGGTGTTTCATCCTATTTTAGCCCTTTCTTTCACTGAAAGCAGCAGGGGCGCAATGACTTCAGGCTCATCCTCCATGTGTTCCAGTTTCTTCCCACTGTCTGGCGAATGAGGAGCTCACAGTGTGAATGATTGTGCTTATTAGCCATGAGATGTTTCAGTTCACTATGCACAGTGTCAACTATGATCTGGAATGAGCAGGAAGAAGTAATGAAGGGAAACCCCCATACTCTACTATAGTGTTTGATTTCCATGCTGGGCTTTTTTATAACCTGGCATATATTGAATGATAGGTAACACGTATGGGGCCCATACTATGCCTCTGTGATCTGAGAAAATTGGTAATCGTGGTTTTGCCTGCCACAAATGTGATGTGAGGGCGTATGTGAGATGCAGGAGGGCTTGGAGAGGCCTAAAAGGCTCATGCCCACAGATGACGTGTAGATGGCACGGACTGTGCCAGTCTGGGCAACAGGTGGCGCTGGGTTCACACAGCAGGACGTGGGTGTTTGAGCCCTGCTACACCAACCCTCATGGACACACAAACGCAGGGACATGCACACCCAAAGCTGGCTGAGTCACAAAGATGCTGAGGGCCTGGCTCTCTGCATGCTGCAAGCTGGAAATGGCATGTTTCCCTGAGGAGAGGAAAAAAAGGTTATAAAAGAGAGATAATTTCAGCTTCGCATTGTTTGTTACCTGTGTCTAAAACAACAGGAGCACAACGATTGAAGCAACTGCTCCTGGCTTAAATCAGAAATACACACAAATGTTCGCAAGCTCTCCTCTGATCCAGCACCAGAAGTGTCTCACCCCACGTGGATTGCAGCCAAGTCTTCTGTGTGGGACTGTAGCAATGTGCTGCAGGCTTCTGGTCCGCCCATACAGTCTTGCATCAGTGTGTGAGAAGGGAGTAAAGGAGGAGGCAGGGAAGCATCCTTGAGATCACGTCAACACTACACAGGTCCCAGAGGGAGTGGCGCCTACGCAACTCAGCCTTCCTGTGACCTGCATATATCAGCTGTTGCCTGGCTCTGGCTGTCACCAGCAGAGCTCTTCCACTCCGACCGACATGGCCTGGCCCTGCCCAGGTTACCCATGTCTCACGCCTTTGTCCTATTTTTCTCACGCCTCTTTTTGTCACATGTTGGAAGATTGCAAGGAAATTTTACTTTCCATGGAAGAAGCTTAATTTTCTTTCCCATGTCAGCACCGCTGTATGTCACACATACTCAGAGAGGGACAGAGTTGAATAGTCTTTTCTTCGTCGTACGCATTCCTTCCTACTTGTTAACTTTTTTTCACCCTTTTCATTTTCACTTTTTTTTTTAGCCTTAGTCCACTGCAGTCCTGGAGTCCAAGTACAAATCCACAGAAACCGAAGAGTGCTACCAAGAATCCACTTCTCTCCTTCAAATGACCATTGCTATTGAACATCTCTTTTCTCCTGCACCCCGCCCCTCACAAACACATTCCTCACTTCCCCTTTTTTATTCCTCTTTTGCTTATCCACAGTTCTGTTGTCGATTGAGCTACAGCAGAGATTAGGTTGCATTAGGGTTTATTATTTGATTTCCCCCACCATTCAGCCATTCTAAGCCAGCTTCATCCGTCAAGTTGAATTTTTCTGTCAAGGCAAAGAATACAGCGTAACTAAGGAGCAGTTGTCCTGTGCAGACGGTGGCATGTTTGGCATTTATATGAGAATATTAGGTATCTCTTAATCTGATAATGTGTGCCTAGTGGCCATTAAATGCAAGGGTCCTTTGATCTTATTATGAGGAGAATCCCTGTTGCTAAACTGAAGTCATGCTATTGTTTTACAGTTGGATAGAGCTGTTTTTTAAACCCATACTTAAATCTTATTGGTTGCTGTGTTGTCTCTCACCCACATCTTTAGATGCTCAAGATGTCATGGACTTTAGAGATTTAGAGATTTTAGACCTATAGTGAGGTCAAAATATGTTTTGGGACACAGCTTTCATGCATATCAAAGAGGCCTGTTCATCACACATGTACATCCTTAAAAACACTTGAAACCACTATTTGTTTCCCCTATAATTGTAGGTAACAGTACACTTAGACTCCAAAGCCATTCAGCAACAAATTGCCATAATCAATATTAATATCACAGTTGATTTCCATAAAGCTTGGGAGGAAAGAAAATAAGATAAAATGTTGCCACAGTAAACCCATTAATTCCTGAAGAGAAAAACATAGACATTTAGCTGTGAACACACATTTATCCTTCCCTAATGTAGCTTTTCAGATGCGGAGGAGTGAGATTAGGAGAAGAGAGCTGTCTGGATTGATTTTCTTTTCATGGAAGAGAGAGAAGAGCGTACTGGGGGATTAACTACTACTAGGTTTGCCTTCCATTCAGAAAGGACTGGCACCAGCAGTGTGTGTGTGGGTGGGAAAGGAGTGAGGGCTGCCTGTGTTTTTCATGAGTGTGTTTCTGTCACATGTGGGCATGCTCATTAGTGTATTTACACTTACATTATAGAGGCACTGAGTATTTGATGTCCTCCTACAAATCATTGTCTTCAGGTGTCTGCCTGCACATAAAACGAGGAGTGTGTGGGTGGTCAGAGGATTTTCTGTTTGCCGTTAATGTCCACGCAGGAACTGGTGAGTGCAATGGGAACGCCATTACTGTATAGTTGCCATATGAAGGTGACACATCTGTGTGCTCCTTTCCCCATCAAGTATTTGGAAAAAGTAGCTTTCCAATCTAAGATGATGAGGGATTTCCCTTTCTCCTCTGGCTTCTGTATTCCCCAGAAGAGGCTTTTGCACTGCAGGAAAACAAAAAAAAAAGACTGTAATTGAGAGGCATTGATGGGGAGATGAAGAAAAGAGGGGGCAGTTAACTCTTCTCCCATCCCCCTTCCTGTGCTTCGTCAACCCCTATTCTCCCTGCTTTAATTTTTGACGTCACACAAAAGAAGACCAATCGGAGCACTTGGACTTCCCCGTTTTTCTCCCCTAGCTCCTCCCCTTCCCATGGTCCCATATATATCCCCCGCCACTACATTCAGCAGAGTGTACAATGTGCTGCCAGAGAGTCAGCAGGCAGTGTACAGAGAAAAAGCCAGAGAGAGAGGGAGAGAAGGGGAAAGTGTGACTGGATTTCAGCGCTGACTTAGAAGCCTTCATCTGACACGCTCCAGCTATTCCTGCTCCAGTCATTTCTCCGGTCTCATATAGACCTCCTTCTCCTTTCTCTATTTCTTTCTGTTTCTCCAGGCTAGAACTGAGTACAAACAGGATCCAAGAGGCCAACGCTGCAGCCTGGTTTCAGGATCCACCAGCCCACACCATTAGGATGGGTGGTACAACGGGCCACCTGGCTTGCCAAACTCAGCCCCAGACCAACTCGGGGCAGGAGGGTCAGTCCCTGGAGGCTGGTGGTGCCAAAGTCCCTGAGGTGCTCTCCTCTCTGGAGCGTCTGTCGCAGGCTACTGGAGGCATGGAGAAGTCCTGGTACCGCTGCATCTTTCCCTTTGGAATCATCTCTTTGGTGATCGGTGTAGCAGGAACGGGGGTGACCTACACCTATAATGACTTGCCTCAGACTAAAGTGGTGTCAGTGGTGCTACTTGTCATGGGTCTTTTGCTGTTGCTGATGGCCACCGCCTGTTGGACAGTCCACAAGAAGAAGAGAAGGAAAAAGAAAGAGGGAGGCTCGTTCACCTCTGAGCAGTGTCCCCTGTGAAGCACATGGGGAAAGCAGTGATAGAAACTCAAAAGCAGAGACATAGCCAGGGCTGGGAGCTCAAGGTTTGGCTACAGAAGCCGCCACTTCACCTCCTCCCAGCGGCAAATCCCCTCTATTCTTTATCACAGAGTTTGGCTCAGCTCATACCGGAGAGAACTTGGGCTGAGAAATCATAGAGAGTGGAAGGACACATAGACGGGACACTGAGGATCTGTTTAGTCTGTAAAGTTTGGACCATTTTGGATTGGCAAGGAGGGATCACCAATGCCTCACACGCTCTTATATCATCAGACGGCAGGTGTCCAGTGTCAAAACAACCTCGGAGGAGACACACAAATATGCATTGCACACTGCATGCATATTTACACGCACGGATACATGGCCCTCACAATCCTCACTCACATATGCACTAGCAGTTACAGTTAGAGCTCGCGCAGACACCTAACACGCTATGCAGAGCTGCTGATGGAGTCAATGCTGGCGTCACTAGGCACGTCAGTCACAGCATTCCTTCTGCCAGGACAGGTGACTCTCCAAGAGGCCAGAAGTGGGCCAAAGACGGCAACCTGATACCTAGCCGAAAGAGCAGCGCACCAGCGTCAGCGGCCAGCGTCATTCACTCGTCCTGTGACACCGCAGCAATGTGTTGAAGGCTTTTTTTACGCAATGGGAGTGTGGAACTTGAGTCCAGCAGGATCTTACTGGCATCTGTGTGGACGATGAACTGAAGAGCGCAGAGGACCTGCTGGGGAAGTGGAAGGTGTTTGTGTAAATAAAGATTCTGGTGAACTGAGTGACTGTTGGACCTTGCACTTCACTACTAAGGAACAAAAGATTTGCACATATGGCCATGTCCATGCCAAGCAAGAGAAACTTTTAGTAAAGGAAAATACTCGGAAAGGCCTTTTGTAGCTTCAGCTTCACATTACAATCGAGTGACTGACTGACTGATTTCCATCCTGTCAATATGCGAGCATTTACGCCCAGCCTTGTGTCTCCGTGGGGCACCTCAGCTACACACAGGGCAGGCCAGGATTATTGAAGGACACTGCCTGAGGGGACATGCCACTGCAGGGACACTTTGACTGATCCTGCTCCCCTACAGCCCCTCCCGCTTGGTGCCTTGAGCAAGCACTCATGGAAAAAGGCTCTGTCGCATTCCCCCGTTTCCATCTGAACCCCTGAGAATGTCCCCCCTTGTTCTCCCTCTCTGTTCTCTCCTCATCCATCCCATATGCCTTCCTCCATCCTACAGCCCCAGTTTCTGACTTTATCCCACTCATTTCCCCATTGTGATATAGCCCAGGAGAAAGTGTGTACAGCCTTTTGACACAAGTTAAGACACTTAAATGTAAGGCCCATAGTTCACAGACATGTGTCTTTATCTCTTTGTGCCAAAGAGAATGGATTATTTTCTCTCTCATAGTGGAAAGAATATTGACTGAGAGTGAGTGACAAATCCCTTTGTCAGTTTGAAAATAGGGTACAAGGCTGTTCTCTAGTGAATACTGATTAATGTTTGTGCTCTAAATGACTCTGGGGTTTCCCTTTCCAACACCTTTTCTTTCAGAGAGAATGAGTGAATGTAGCTGCGCTCAGCTCCACATCTGTGAATAGGTGCTTTCTGTTGGTGTGTGGTCTCACAGGATGAGACACACAATGGCATTTTGTTCTTGTCTTAAATATTCCTGTCACTGAATGTAACATGGGATGGAAAACACAAATCGTGGAAGGAGAAAGTGCAATGCACAAATGTATAGAAATCGAAAGGAGTCTAGACCATTTGTCTCCATGTGAAGCACTCCTTTACCCTTGAGAACCACATTGATCACTGTTGCATCAATTCTGGCTACCAGATTAGTGACGCTTGTTGCTGAGTAAAATGTGTCTATGCATCCAGAGGTAGCAGTTAACACACAATGCCAAAGACTGTCCTGAAGCCCAGCTTGCCAATACAAGGCTGCATCTGCCCGCCTGCTTCATTAGACATGCAATGGATCAGTACTTTCTCGCACATTTTTTGCAGCTCAATGTGCATTTAGATGTTCTGTCGCATACTGATACTGATTGTCAGCCAAACTCTGTTAGTTTAAACAAAGGGAAGGAAGGGAAGACGGGGGAAATAAGGAGGTAATGGTGGAAGACGAAAGCAGAACCTGGGAAGTAATTTCTTTCACTTTTATGTGGGAGTGGGGAGCTATTCCTGATCAGCCATCCTGAACAGGCCAGTATTATTCTTAGGGGATATGATGCATTTCTGGCAGGAGCAGTGAAAATGCAGAGTTAACCGAAGTGGAGTAAGTGTTCTTTGAACCATTATCTAATGACAAAAAATAGGACTAACATAGACTAAAATAGGACTGTAAGACCACATCAGCCCTTAATTTCTTTCAAGGTAAACGTCAGAGGAAATACTCATTAAGAGTATTTTTATTTACTCATTAAGAGTATTATAAAAGAATATTTTTTTAGCTCAGTGCAGGGGTATCTTCTGAACAGTGAGACAAGAGAAGCCCAGTATTACAATATATTAGATTGTGACAATGTACAGACGCTTCTACTCTGCCCTGAATTTTGGCTTGTGTATCAATGCAATTTGCACATGTATAGTACACATTTACTATTGTGGTTGCATAGTTGTACTTGCTAATTTTCAAGCTATACTGCATTGTGCCAGACACTAGAAACTGATGGCAGGTGACCAGAATTTGTTTGTTAGAGATGTGAAGTGATTTCCCTTCTGCCTTCTGAAAAATTAAAGGGAAAATCTACCTCTCTCAGCTGCAGGGGAAATATGTCCCTCACCCAGTAGACAGCCATGCTGTCTGCCTATGCTGTTCGTCACTCCAGTGAGTGACACAAAATATGTCTATTTGTGTGCCCTCTAATATTTGGTGCTGTATATATGACTATTTTATATTTCTACTGTGTATTTCTACTTATATGTAAATTTTAAATGTTGTATTAAATAAATGTTATGTGAACACCTTGGTCTGTGATGTTCTAGTTTGTAGCTTGAGGAAAAACTCCCCAAGTATTTATTAAATATAACTTTGCATTAAACTACTTTGCTTTGGGAGATTATTCAGAATCATCCAAAGGGTAGAGGCAATAAGCTCTACCCCGATAGATCTGGAAGAACCTCTGGAAGGCTAAAAATACAGAACACAGTTGGGGAGTGGATAGCGAGGAGACAATAGACTGTTTTGACTCTATTTTGAACAGTGCACACATTAATAGTCGTCACTGTACTTAACCATTTACATAGATCATAAAAACATCTTTGGTTGACGAGACCACCCGAGCTTCCCCTGTGCTTGAAATTTCGATGCTGTATATAAACACATTGCCATGTACTGCCCTGCCAGCTTGGATGACTTGGTCAGATACCCAGAGACATGTGGGATCCTTTGGTTGTTATGAAAACAGACTGGTCACTATCGACCAGAATAAATGACACCCCCTACTGGCAACATAATAAAACAGGCAAACTACCCTATCAGTGACGAAGATATTCTGCATGTGTTTAACATGAAGGTTTGTGTAAGTGAGACTTGTAGAACCGCTCTGTTCACCAGGAGTTTGTATGAACACATTTTATTTATCACATTTATCATTCTGTGCTAACTGTGCTGGGAAACTGCTGTGGGTGTGGAGAGAACGGTGTTTAGGTCTGGATAAAGGGTGGGGAGGCCAACAGGGGCAAAGTGCAGATGGGGTGGAAGTGGTCAGTTGGATTGCTAGGGTCAGCACAGATTACAGGAAACCAGATGGGAGCAACTCATCCGCCTCTCAATCTCCAGGACTTGGCTTCAAACCCAAGCATTCAGCGCTATTTGGCACAAACTGGGACCTGATGACTTTATTTATGTTTTATTCAAATTTGTGCAAAAGACAATTCTGTGTGTGTATTTAATCAGTCACTTTCTGCTGTTGGTTCCAAGTGATAGCTTTGTATTAGGATTGAATTACATTAATGTCTGCTTCAGATATTACGACAGCCGTTTTGGAGACAGGTGTAGATGGAAATCACACATGCCTGGCCAGACAGTCAAATTAAATCACAAGCAAAATGAAATTGAAACTCAGTCTCAATGTAGGTATTGTAATAGAAACAAATGTGACGAGAAGCTATTTGATTTAATCACTCTGGAATAACATAACACTGGCGCACGCACTGAACACTGATTATTTTGATCACTTCTGGATGAGCATGAATTGGAGACGCTGCCAATTACCAACAGGCAAAAAGAAATTGCAGAGTTTTTTCTATCCCCCATGAATCACCCCTTACTACTTGCTTCCCATCTTCTCTTAATTTCCCATCTCCTGTCTCTCTGTCTCTTTCTGTCTCAAATGTCAGTCAACAAATGTCAGAGTTTCAGTCCACAAAAGCTTTTTTTTCAAAATGTGTTCTGTTCGGTATTTCATTAATGAATACCTTTCTGCATCAGGGCAGCTCTTATGTTAAGTTAACTGTGCAGGTGTGAAGTTATACCTCTCCAATCTACTTCTGAGATAAAATATAATGACTGAAATTATACTAAGAAATAATGGATGCTTAGGGAACAAAGATTATAGACTTGGACCTCACAGTTTTGTAAGCACTTTGTTTATGATTTCATTGCTATAACTATTTTCAATTTAGGTTAAATGCACCACCAGATTGCTTTTCCCTAGCCATTAATGGTCACTTTGTGTTTTACGGAGAAAATAGTTGAGATGGGTTGGAGTTTCTATGGTAACAGTGTCTGCATCCAATTGAGGATGTCACAGCCCCTGCCCCGTCCGAGGTCACCCAGCTACAGGATAATTAGATCATACAACACCTCCAGTATGAAATGCAGCAAGAATTACATGCCTCAGTGAGCACAGAGAAAAATAGCAGAAATGTATTTTCTTTATTCACAGTCACACATGTATAGTTCACTTTTATAGAAGAGTAACAGATACAGAAGAGAGAGAATTTGTCTTGCCTAGTACTTTTTGGATGTATATAAATTATATAGAAAAGTGTTTTTTTTAAACTTAGAAAAGCATTTTCTATTCTTCTTAAAGGCAACTATTGAGTGGTAGAGTTAATATTGAACACCAGCTCTTGTATATGATGATGAGATTGGGCGAGCTGGTGATGTGCAGATAGTGAGCCTGAAAGGAACAGATGATTACTACTGGTAGTGTACTCTGCTCCTTTATGACCCTCTTCAAAAGAGCAATCAAGAGGACACTATTCAGCCAAGAGAGTAGTCAATTTGTTCACAATGGGGATCCAACACAATTGTCTTAATCATCGTGTCATTTCCTCAAAGGCAGCTGCGTCAGAGGCCGAACTACTCTGTTGCTTTATTCGTTTACATCTCTGCACTGTCACACACATATTGATGAATTAACAAGTTTTAAGTGTGTGTGTGTGTGATGTGCAAAAGGACAAGGCAACCAACATAATTATTTCTTATTGTGCTCCATTACAAGGAACACATCAATAATCTTGTTTGCTCCACCAGCGTTTTCATTCTTTGTGCTAAACCATTGCTCACACATACTTAGCTTTACTTTGGACTTCTCTTGATTAACCTATAAGCCTACCAGCATCATAACAATTGAATATGCACTTCCTTGTGTCTATATCTTGTGGCACACTAAATTAATCAGAAGGGATTTAGAATTCTCCAGAAGCATTACAATGTAGAATACGCTAAAACAACATTTAGACCATAATGTAGGAAGATACAATTTACAGAACTTATGATTAAACTGTTATATGTATAAATAAAATGTTAAATTCTGTGTTGTGTGTTGGTTTGGCCAAAACAGACAAAAATTCAATAATATGCTTCAAGGGCAAACAATTTATTGCTTTTTCAACAAATATTTGCTATTTCTCAATTTGCCAAGGACAGACACAAGACAGATCAGTTTTAACTATAAATGTGGCGCAAGGACCCGGTGTTGAAAGCACTTCGTCTTCGACTTGTTGTTGGTCCGGTACTAGCATAATACAAAATCTACTCTGGCTCTGACTGTGCGCCTGTCCCTTTAAACAGGGTACCTTTAAACGGCATTTGCTGCTCAACTACATTTCCCACAATCTACGGTAAGTAGGTGGGTCTGTGGACGTTCTTCATAATCAGGTCAACCAATCATATACATTCACTGGCGAGCGCGTACTTCGAAATTGCGTGACGTTGTCCAATGATCTTCTGATATTTTACAGTTTATAAAATCAGGCCAATCGGTGCTACCGTTCTTCACACTGGCCAATCAAAGGGCTACTATGTGATAGATGGGCGTCATCACGCCCGACCAATCAGATTGAATGTGGAGTTTAAACGGTGAGCGCGGGCGGTCCTAGAGTAGCTTTGGGGCGGGTCCAACAAGTGAGGACGCGTGCTTGAATTTGAATTCGGCAAGAGCTAAGAACTTGTTAAGATATTAGTCAACTAACGCTAACGTTACTACACCACAACAGAGGCAGTGAGCAGTATTGTAAAACTGTATATCTTATTTTGTTGCGAAATAGGCTGTAAGTTTGTATTCGTGTAACATTAGCTAGTTACCCCGCAACATTTAAATCGCTGCTCAGTGCTGTAATTAAGTTAGCTACAGGCATCGCTGTTTGAGGAGAGATCACTGTACTTGCAATGAAAGCGGGCGGTAAGTAACTTAACTTAAACTGGCTCTTACTAACTTTACCAGAAATATGGCGACGAGTTAATGTAAGGCGAGTGTTTGTGAACGTGCGTTAAACAACACTGGTAACTCCTAGCCAACACAAACGTTAACCGGGGTAGCCATGGATTCCTCCTGTAAGTTACTGTAGTTTCAAAAGGGTTAATGCTGTCAATATTTGAATAAGACGTGTCTCCTCCTGGCATTGTACGCGTTGTGGTACTTAAAAACTATAATATAATGTTAAACTTCATGAAACTTAGTCGTAACTTAACGTTAATTGTATTTGAACCTCAGGAGGGAAATTTGGGCGCTCACTTGCTTTGACTTTTCCCAGTTAGATAACTTACTCAGTTCCCCGTCGTTAAATAACTGTTAACTTAATGCTTACAGCACTTGATTATATGATGTTGTATGTTTATTTTAATACTCTTTAGGCAATGGTCTTTTCATGAATTTAAACATTTTCGCATTCAAACAGGGTTTGACTAGACCACCCGGAGATGCCTTAACGTTACGTTAGGCGTTTTGAATGTTGAGCCATAACCTTCACATTGGTGTGCCTGACTGTCAGCCATATTAACCGGCCACAGGCCTGCTTTAAATGAAGTGCAAATATTTGTTTGACATTAATGTGAGAATTAGTTTGTGAGCCCTGCACTAAGATGGGAAATGCTTTTGGGTGATTGTGTGTGTGTGTGTGTGTGTGTGTGTGTGCACTTCAAATGTGTTTACCAGTATACTGTTTGTTGCACTGAATAGAAGAACCATCTTAAAGAATAGGAAACTTCTTGTTAAAATGTATGAATTGTCTAACTTTTAACTACTTTTTCTTTCAGTAGTCCACTGCCATTGTTCAAAATGCTACTCGGTTCCGGTACGGAAGCGGGTCCGTAAGCGAACTTCAGCCCTAACCTTGCTGTCTCTACCTGAGGAGGTCCTCCTCTGTGTGCTCCAGTGCCTCTCTGCTGAGGACCTGCTGTCTGTCAGAGCAGTGAGTAAACATACTGTACACATCGTAACACTATTACACAACCTCTACCATGTATGTGCCATGTCATCCCAGATTTGTTCTGGCTCGGGCATCTTGTGACCACCTGATTTGATAGGTCAGCTGTCTCTTTTATTGAGGGACTAATTGTCTTGACTTCTGTTACAGGTTCACTCCCAGCTGCGGGACATTGTCGACAACCACTCCAGTGTATGGGCCAGGGTCAGTTTCAGGGACACGTGGCCATCCCCCAATACCTTATGGCTATTTGAAAGGTACAGTCACTTCTGTCAAATAAAAACAACAACTAACTAATGTATTGTTTTTCTTCTGTATGGGTTTTTACCTGAAACATCTCTCTTCTTTCAGAGCTGCTGAGAAAGGGAATTTTGAAGCTGCTGTGAAGCTAGGGATTGCTTATTTGTACAATGAAGGACGTAAGTTAAACTCCACAACTCCCTAATTCAACCATTCATTGAGAATAGGCTTGCTATTTATATTTATCCTCCTTTACTTATGTTGGTTGGTTCTCTGTTTGTACATGTAACATCTGTCTTACAAGAGCATCCTGGTTAAGTAAATGTCAAATGAAATTGGGGGATATAAAACCCTCTTGATGAGTTCTACAAGTGATCACAGGTCTTGCTTCTCTCCACCAGCGTTGTTGAGTGATGAGGGGCGAGCGGATGTGTGTGGTCGCAAGGCCTCCCACTTCTTCAGCCTGGCAGAGAGCCTGCGCTCTCCCGCAGCATATCCCTTCATCTGGGTGTTTATCCGTCCACCATGGTCGCCCACTGGCAGCTGCTGCAAGGCCGTGGTGTTCGACCGTCTCAAGGCTGAGTGTGACAACAATGTGGTAGGTTTTGCTACTGCCATTTTAGAGGGCAGGCAAATGTGCTTCCTTATTAACCAACCTCGATAGAAAAATTAAGCTGCGTTCATTTTTAGCTGGTGTCAACAATTGATCTGTTATTAATGCATATTTGAGGTAAAAAAAAAAATGCATTTCATTTTGGACTACATGGAACTGGAAAAAGTTTAAAGCAAAATGCAGTGTGTGTGCAAGTGTTCATCAATTTATTTTTCTCTTTCCTCTACAGGAGAAGAGAGGGCCCTTGTTGCACTGTTTGGCCAGAGTTTTGCAGCTGTTTGAAGTGAGTGTGAAAGTGAGACTGATTCCAACCATCTCTGTCTCTGTCTGGGTGTGGTTAGCCCAGTTTCTGTCCTCTAATGTGTATAGCTTTGTGCTGCTGTCTTGGGGGGCTGTCCGACTAGTCATTAACAGCACAGATGGGATAATTGTTGTTTTCTCCTCACGTTAAGACCGCTGTTGCCTTACAGTCCCTGTTGATTCTTCTTACTCACAGCCCTGGTGTGCTTTGTTAGTAGTGTGACAAATGATTTCATGCCGCTTACATAGAACTCTGGTTTGTTTTTCAGGATCATGACACTCAAGTATTTATATGCAGACGAGACACATTTTTACTGCTTCATTAGTGTCTAGGAACAGAACATTTTATCAGTTTGCTTAATCAGCTATCTGTCATTCACATCTGGAACTGTGTTACATTTATCCAGGAGAATGAAAGACGGCAAGATGCCATATCTTTGCTGGAGGAGTCGTCACAGGCTGGCTGTCTACAGAGCTCCTATCTGTTGTGGGAGCATAACCGGAAAGCAGCTGTGAGTCTGAATCTCTCATTCAGTTTTCTAGTCAGAGTTATTCTTGGATACATTGACCTTATTGATTTAGGCTGCTGTACAGTCTCTCCATGTCAAACACTGGCACATTTGTTCATTATATAGTACACGCATGCACTCAATTTGATTAAAACATTCAAGATTAATTAAATTGACAGTTTAGATGTCTTATTGTGTGTAGAAACATATTTTGCAACTATATTAACTGAAAAATTGGTCAGTCGGAAGATAATGTTTTTTGTTGTTTTTCTCGTATTTGAATTTCAGATGGCAGATCCAGGCAGGTACCTCCAGTGTGTCCGAACCCTCAGGGACTATGCTGGGAAAGGATGCTGGGAGGCACAGGTGTGTGATTCAAGGCAGAAAATTGCCATTATATTGATGCAGCAGTTGATTTAATGTGTTTTTGTCATTTTCAGTCTTGTGATGACCTTCTTTGTCAGTCTGCAGCTTTATACTCCCTCGGCCGTTGACTGTAATAATACAAAAGAAATGAAGTGTTTGTCTTTTGACAGCTTTTCATCTGTCATGTTTTTGTTTCATTAGTCTATTTGAGTTGGAAGTTCTTATTGAAGCCCTATCAGGCAGTGTCAAGGGGGCTTGACAGTTCTTGGCCTTCTGTTGTTTTTGTTCAGCGTCTTGCAAATCTTTGCCCAGGCTGCATCACTGAATCACATATGACTCAGTGAAATGACAAGCTCTGTAATTACAGCAGCTAACTATTGCAGTAGTCAACCTTATTATTGTCTTTTTAGTGTGACCCAATTCAACAAGCTGTCAAGCCATATTAAGCTATTCTGAAACATTAATTTAACATGTTGTTGTCTTTTCTTTCCTCAGCTCTCCCTGGCCAAAGTGTGCAGCAGTGGGAATCCGCTGGGTTTGGAGTCAAAAGCCTGCTCTGACTTAGTGGCTCAGCTCTTCAGTTCCTCTAACCTGGCATCACGACACTGCACTCAGGGCATCCTCAGACAAGGCATCAAGGACACCATGAGGTAGACAGGAACAGAAACTCCACCATGATATTACTGGCATGATTACCGTCTGTTGGTGAATAATATCTTTCTAGACAATTGAATGTTCCTGTTAGACTCATTGTGGTGACTCACTGTTTTGATCATCTTAGCTTTCTTTAATGACATTACTAAAGAGTAGATGAAACAGAACACCAGCACAAGTGTACCAGTCAAAGGTTTCTCTGAGAATAAAGTTAAACCTTTTCCCCGTAAGGCAGGCAACATGCCACATAGCCTTCAGGCAGATTTCATGTTGTGATTCGCCCATCATGACTGATTTTTAAGATCAGATTATCAGTCTGCTATTTTAGGGATCTTCAATTTCTACATGTCTCCCTCTCTTTCTGCCTCTCCAGGTATATCCTGGTGGACTGGCTTGTGGAGGTGACCACCATGAAGGATTTCTCCAGCCTGACGCTGCATGTGACAGTGGGTTGTGTGGACCGCTACCTGACTCTGCGCTCTGTCCCCAAGGCTCGCCTCCAGTTATTGGGAATCGCCTGCATGGTAGTTTGTACACGGTGAGAATGCACACATGCCTATTCTCTGAAATGTTCGTGTAGTTTTACTTTTTAATGTAAATGTTGTAATACAGTTGTATTCTGATTATATAGGAAAAACCAGCTTTGAGGCTGGCAGATTTTGAGGCTCTTTGGGGAAGTTTAAAATATTTTATGGTTAGTTTTGAAGGGAAAATGAATGATCCAGATTTATATTTTGTTTTGAATAAACACTAATTGGTTAAAGATTGAAATGCTTTCTTTTTGAACTTTTAGGACAATGTTTGTTTTTTTTCCTTTTAGCTATATCAGTAAAGAAATCCTGACCATACGTGAAGCGGTCTGGCTCACAGACAACACCTACAAATATGAAGACCTGGTTCGAATGATGGGAGAGGTTGTCTCCGTGCTGGAGGGAAAGATCAGGGTGAGTACAACAAATATCCTTTTATATGTAATGTAGAATATTTAAGTGCCAATGAATGATTTTTGTGGGAATTTAAGTACTGAATTTCCCCTCAGAGCCCCACACTGCTGGACTACGGGGAGGTGCTGCTGTCTCTGCTCCCTCTTGAGAGGCGAACCACTCACCTATTCAGCTACATCTGTGAGCTGTCGCTGCTCTACTCTGCTCTCGCCACGCCACCACCTGCCAAACTGGCCTGCGCTGCACTGCTCCTCACGCGAGCACTACATCACTATGGTAATAACACTCACTGACACACACGTACAGCACGCCAGAATACACACATCGTATCACCCTTTTAACACTCGCACGTAATGCAAATAATGTTTTCAAACAAAGATAATTTGCTGCTTTAGTTGAATGTTAAGTTTATTTTCACCTTGACTTATGTCTGTGGTCTTCCTCTCTGCAGCTCCCCTGTGGCCCAGCCAGTTGGTTGACTACACAGGCTTCTCCAAGCAAGACCTCGTCTCCCTTTCTGTGCTGCTCTATGTCAAATGGTAAACTTCTCACTGTGTCTGTGTGTCTGTGTCTTGACTGGATTGGTAGCCAAGCAATTCATTTCTTTCATCCTCCTCCTGCACTCTATCACCCAGTCTGTCAGGTCACATTCATAGAGACACCCCTGTGCATCTACACGACAGAGCACACTCAAGCCATTTTCATTAGTTCAGTTCAAGTGAAGAGATCAGTTCTAATAAGAATTACATTGGTGTTATCATGACCTTGGAAGAGGTAGATCCAGCATAAAACTCTTCTTAAAAGGCACATTTAATTTTATCCTAAAGTACACTTCATCTGTTGTGACCTTAGCAGGGTAAGTCTCTCCTAGTGCTGAATATGCTGAGCATTTAAGAAAATGCTCTGGACATTTCATCCTTTGAATAGGTGCAGTTTGTTTAGCACCTGCCCTCCTGTAGCTATGCATTTGAATAGCCAGGTTAGCAAATGAAATAGGTTCTGATTGGCGCATTATGTTTCTCAGTTGGTAACTCCTAGGCAGCACAGTTAATGCTAAACCATAGCATTATCCAGCATGTCAAGTGTTCAGCACAAAGAAATTATGTTCATTTTCTCTAAAACCAAAAATACCTCTGCACACCACTGGGAGTTATTGACTCATGTACTTATATTGTAAATTATAGGCCCATTATCTGCATTTTCAGGAAATATAACTCCTGAAGTGAAGTTGTGTACTGAAGCGGCTGTTACTGTAAAACCCCTGCAGAAAAACTCTAATATCATCCATACAAATGCCAATTGCCCTTGTTACCAAGGAAAGTTGTTATGCCCTCTTTGTATTTTGCATTGATTTCTATATGTAGTGTCTTTCCTTCACAGCAGGGAAAGGAAGATGAGCCGCTGGTTTAACAAATGTGCACATGTTCTATAGCTGTTATTTGACATTTTAAAGCAGATTTTCAAAGCCTATATTCCTTAAGGGGAAAAAAACAAATGTAGTTTTACTCTAAGCTATAGAAAATGACAGTGAAAACGTTCCAGTCCATTTTTTCATTTGGTACTTTACCTTGGCGCACACAGGACTACTGCTTTGCTGTGCTTTCCTCCATCCATATAGATTAGATATAAGATAACATAAGATGTTAGATATGTATTTAACGTCTGTTGACCAAGAAAATAGATTGCCATTAAGGTTTTAAAGCAAACGTGAAGCCCAGAGAGAGCTGCAGAGTCATGAAAGACTGTAGGAAGCATTTGGACTGTAGATCTGGGGGTGGATAGGGGTGTGTGTGTGTGCGTGCGTGTGTGTGTAACCATCAGTGAATCACCAGCTGAGTCACAGAAACGTGCCTCAGGGTGAGTCACTTTAATAGGTGAGCATCGTATTGACAAACTGTAATTCTCAAATGGACAAGTAACAAGATTTGTCCCCAAGAGTTGATTATAGAGATGCAGCAAGCAAAGTGGATCAAACTCAGTCATTTTTCTTGTCTCTGTTCCCCCCCCCCCGCTCTCTGTCTCCCCTCAGTTTCAGCCAAGATGTTCCCAAAGATTACAGGCATGTGTCTCTTACTGGCGTCAAGCAACGGTTTGAAGATGAGGCCTACCAGCACATCAGCAAAGAAAAGGTACTTGATTTTTATTTTTCATTGCAGCTATAGGAAAAGTCTTCTCTCGACTAGACTTTTTAAAAACAAAAACATTTCTAAATTGTAGCACAGCATGTCTCTAATTGGCTCTCTGAAACTCGTCACTGATGTTATTTCATGGCTTCCACAAGATGATGGACTTTAAAGAGCTGTGTCAGATCTTGGAGATTCCTGAGGTGGAGCCTCAGATGGAGCCTCCCAGTCCCACTGGTCAGCCAGCAGACATCCACACCTTCCTTGCCTCTCCATCCAGCACCAACAAGAGGTGAGCCAGTTACTGACTTAATGATAATGTGAAAAGTCACATATATAATAATAAGAATAAGAATACTAATAATAATGTGACCTTTATTATGTATTGGTATTACTCTTCCTGGTGCTATCCAGCAGTATTTAATCTAAATTAGATGTAGTTGACAGTCTGACAAAAAAATCAGAAATAATTGGCCAAGCAGGTAGACGTTCGCTGCTCATTGCACCTAGAACGAACTGTCAAATGATTTCAGAACATTGTATCAGTTGACTGTTAGGCAGCATGTAAGGCCAGAAACAGACACTGTTAAATTTGCTATATATGACAGTATTACTATAACCAAAAACCCAGGATGAAAACGTCTCATATCAGTGTTTTTATTACATTTATATATATTTATATATCTCCCAGCTTTGCAGCACATATTGTACATAAAATTAATAGAACCTTAGTATTTAGGGCGCCTGTGTGACAGAACTTTAAAGACATGCAAAGAATTCAGTTATGAGAAACTACTCACTGACAGCGAAATGACCAGTGCCCCCGCCTCTCTCCTTGCTTGTGAACTGTCTTGTCCAGAAGGTGTTTGTTTGTGCCATCTGTGACACGCTCCGGTGACTCACTGTAACACATTGCCCTGTCCACTTTCTCCCAAGGAGACGAGATGACTCCATGCAGGCCCACAGAGCAAGCTTTGTGGCCACGCCCACGGCTGAGCTGTCCAATCAGGAGGAGACGCTGCTGGGCGACATCCTGGACTGGAGCCTGGACACTTCCTGTTCCGGTTATGAGGGGGACCAGGAGGAGGAGAGTGAGGGAGAGAAAGACGGTGATTGTGAGTGTTGAGAAAGAGAAGGGAAAGGGGCTGGGCACATTTATTCCAGCGTGATTACTCGCAGAGTCTCAAAGCTGTTTTTCTCTAGAGCATATATATATATATATATATATATATATATATATATATATGTAATAACTTTTCTATATATATATATATATATATATATATATATATATATATATATATATATATATATATATATATATATATATATATAAATAATGCATGAGTCAGTCTTCCAGAAGAACATTATGTGGCTAGAGATGACTCAGCAATTCCAAAACCCAGCATAATAAACAGGCACATATATTTAGGCCTTCATATAATGCAGGCTTACTGTCATGGACAAATGTGGATGGATGATAGTACCTGTGCAGAGTGTGTTGGGGTCTGTAGTTTGTCTGTAGTAAACTTTGCCCAAAATGATTCACTGTTATAAACTCTGACACCTCTTCTTCTCTTTCAATAGCTTCTATGATGTCCATCAAACTGCACCCGCTGACTGATGAAGACAAAAGACTCGAGCACTGCAGAGCCCTGTCCAGTGATGAAGACAGCTTCTGTGAAGAGGAAGGAAAGGATTGCCAAGGCCAGGAACAACTTTCCTTCTCTACAGACCTTCACAGTTCGGGATACTCCTCCGTCCAGAGTGTCAGCCCCTCATCCACATGCTCCTCCTCCTCCCTCATGCCTTGCACATTCAAGACCTTTACCACTTCCCTGGGCGCAGCCTCTGCCAATGCCCAGCCAGGCTTCCGCCTTTTGGTGCCCATGCAGAGGCCCCGGGGAACCTCCAGCAAACAAGTGAAGAGGAAGAACTCAGCAGCTCATAGTGGAGGTGAGGTGGAAAGAAAAGAGGAGGAAGGGGATGGAGACGCCAATGCAGGGTTTCTGAGCCTATAGACAGTGGTTGTTCGACTGGCCTCAGGCTGTCCTCCTGCACTTTGTTCTCGATGCTGTTCCTCACTCCTGTCAGTCTGCACTGATCCGTCAATCGCCAAAAGATCAATAGACTTCGAGCTTAAGGACAAGTAAGGGAAAACAAATATATGAATATGAATTACCTAGAAACTTTCTTATTGCGTTACATTTCATTTACATGTTTACAGGCATGCCGCAATAAAATACCTCCATAAACCAAGACTTGCAGTCAGCTCTGAAACCACTGGAACATGACCTGACTTTCCTCAGGACCCTGGTACAATTTTTGTAGTTTTACAGCCTTCTACAACAACCTATCTCAGATCACGTTAGATAGTTGTAAAAGAAATGAAACCTCATGAACTTGTTTTGGTGGGTGGGGTATTTTGGTTATCATAGTTTCTGATATGCACTGTCTGTACAAGAAGATATCTTGTATTTGGTGAATGTCATCAATAGGTGACCACTGGCATCTAGTTGATGGAAATGTCTGCATCTGACGCCTAAAAAAAATTGATTGTATGAATTCATTTTGTCCAGTTTTGTCCTTTGTTCTATGTATGTTTGCCAAAGGTGCTGTGGTGTCATTTGAGTTTTCATGGGCACCTACTTAAATAGAAACAGAGCTGTGAAATGAGTCTTTTAGTAGTCTGCGTCTTCTAGTCTTACATATAAACCAGTTGTGCTGATCAATATAAAAGACCTATAGCACATTACTCCAATCAGGAGCAGCAGATGGACATTAGGATGTTAACTGTTGAGATTTTGACACACTATGTTCAATAAGGTGTGCTGATGCTAACCAAGAACCACCAGCTGGGTGAGTACCGCACAAACCCTACCTTATCATCCAAATGTTTAGTGCTGCGCAGTCATTAACTATTCAATTCAAATGTAATGAGGCACTCAATGCGACATGAAACTCTAACATGCTGATAGGTTGTACTTTACCAACTTTTCCTCTCATCTGAATTAGGCCTAGCACTTTCATCATCACAGAAGGAGCGCAATTCAGTGAAATGTAACCATTTCCACGCTTGAACAATCAATATTAAAGTATTTTTGAATGGATTTGCTTTGCCTCCCTAGGGCAAAAGGGAAGTTCAGACACTAAAGGAAAATAATTACTTGATGGGGTTTTGAAAGTACTGTAAGCCTCATTCAGGTCACTGAGTACATAATGTCTAAACGATTGTGACTGACTGTAAATACATTTTAAACTGTTACACCAGAGTGATTATCTCCTGTGTTTTATAAATGTACATAGTACTATATGTATAAATGGAGAAAGACAAAGAACATGCCACTACTTGAAATAGTTTTTGCTTCATTCCAAAAAGGCTGTTTTCTTTGTGAAACTTGTTTTTTCTACAGTAGTGTTTTCTCAATAGACCTGTGATGTGAATATGTAATTTTGTATTGAGTTCAAATAAAACAAGCCATCATGCAAGTTTCCTTTCAATGTTACTTTTCATGCCTTTCGCTGCCACACAGACACAGTTTAATTAGTGATAGATGAGTTTTTTAATAAGAAATATGAGCTTATTGCAGTGTGCTGTTTTCTTTTCCTAAACAAGCTGCTTTTCTTGAACTTACTGAGAATCATAAGCAACTTGAAAAGAAAATGTTACCCAGGGCAAAAATATATGGGCTAGCTGAAAAATATCTGTAGATGTATGATAGTACCCATAGAAAAAATACTGAGGTCATGAATAGAAGATAAAACAAACAGATTACTAAAACCCTAAAATTTCCAGGAAAGAATACAGAGGACAGGCCCACAGTTCCCTCAAGAGTAGCTAAAGGGGCACTCCACTGATTTTACACATAAAGTTCAGTTTACTTGTTATGAGGAGTACTTCTCACCCATTGACCTTTGACAGCCAGTGAAAAAAAATTGTATAATGTCTTCAGCAGCTCTGGACAAAGTTTTCTAAAATCTGAGAAAATAATCCAAAGTAGGACTGGACAATAAAATGATAATAATTATTGCGATATCATTTTCCTCAATATAAATATAACAAATGTTCAATAAATATTTGATATAATTAAACCACTGCTGTTTGGCAAGTGTTTGGCATGTTTTGACAATGAAGAATAGTTTAAAACCACAATTAACCACCTGGTTTCTTCAACTTTCACTCAGGAGCATAAAACAGCCTCTGAACTTCAAAGAAATAATCATTTGACATTTATTGTGATAATTATCGGTATCGACTGATATGAAAAAAATATACGTGATAACATTTTTGGACATCTCGCCCAGCCCTGATCCAAAGACTTCAGAAAGGCTGTGTTACAAACTGGAGGTGTGGAGTTCGAAAGGTTAAGTCATTTACCAAGCAGAGAGGGTCTAATTAAAAGACACTATTGGGTTGTATTATGGGAATTGTGGCATCCAGCCATTTTGAAGTTTGACAATAGAGACTAACTATTGTCAGGATATCTCAGCTGCATCGATTTTGACCATTCTTGTTTAAATCCGTCTCTTGCAAGCCCCCCAACTTATTAAAAGTGCATTATAGAGTACACCCTTAATGAGAAACATAAGCAACATTAAAAAAGGAAGCATTTTTCCTGGACAAATGGTCCAGCATCTCTTGAGCTAAAGGCATACAACTGTACATAGTGTGTTTGTGTTTGAGCTTGAGGATTTAAAAGTTGAATTTAAGTGCTCATCATCACCACATGGCACTAGTGAGTCTACCAATTATTTAAGGTAAAAATTGGGTTGAAAGCAAAAAATAAATGACAACACAGTAATGGCTGAAACAATGTACAGGGGTAATACTACTACTGGTACTAGAAACTGTAATAATGAATGATTAGGTAAAAATACATTAATATGATCCACAACACATAAATAACACTATATTTATTGTTAGTTCCAGCTGTTGAGATCACGTGACACTGCTCCACTGAGGTCACGTGAGGTGTTTTGTTGACGATTTTGGCTGCATTTTGCACGATGAATTCACGGGCTTATCCAGCGGCTGGTGCAATGTCATCGCCTCGCTAGTCGGCAGCAAACTGGGAGAAACCTGGAGCGGGCTGCAGACGTCCTTAGCTTCACTAATGCTAGCCGAGCCTCGACAGTCTCGGTGAAGGAAGAAGCCCCTCAGTGATGGTTTTGTTATCGGTTTAAGACAAAAAGGAGGAATTGTTTTCACCTCCCAGGAAGAGGGACCACAGCTCGTGAAGTTCATATGCCGAAATCTGCTTTTATTTGAGGTAATTTGACATATTTATGTCATAAAACAATATTAAGTTACTCCGGTGGAGACATTCAATGATTAATAGTGTGTAAAGTGAAATAATGTCGGTGAGTCAGCACATTGCATTTTGGAAATACCTAGCTTTGTTCCCCGGCTCCATTATTAGCATTCATCAGAATCCTTAGGGATTGACGAGCAGGCCGATTGTCCAATCAGGAGCACCAGAATGCTGCGTTGGGCCAATCAGAGAAGAACAAGGCAGTTCTCAGTTTTTAAGGAAAAGGTTCACGTCTCTAATGTCTTGTATGCCTGTATTGTTTGCTAGAACATACTAATAGAGAAATGGACGCTCAAAGTATGTAGCACATGGTCTTCTGAATTAAATTACACGGATAGTTCATTCAGTGACCCCCTGATGTATCATGGAAGCGATGTAGCTGCTCAGAGATGAATGGCACTAATGTGAAATTCAGACGGTCCCAGCATGACCACTTTTTTATTACATTTATGAACTCATGTGCTATGAAATTGGACTCCCATGAAGCCAACCTGGTTGCTGTAGCTTTAACAGTTCACATTTATTGATCACACGCTTTGGACTGTACCTAGTTATGTGACTATATCTGCAAATGTGACTGTCAGTATTAGCAAAAGTTCATATTCTGTTGGCATGGGAGTTTTATTAGCTGTTTTATCAGCCATAATGTATCTGTCTGTCACCATCTTACTTATAGTCCTGTTGCCACAAAAAAATCATCTCCATTGGCTTGTCCAACTGGTTCAGCATGTGGATGTCAACAACCTGTTTTTTTTTTGGTTTTGTTTTTATCTTTTGCTCATTTGTCTGTGTTTTTCTTTTTACTAACTGAACTCATTTTCACGCTGATATCGCCTCTTTTGTTTTATATAGTACCAGTTAGTTATTTCACTATCCCTATCTTGTGATTTTTTTCATAATTTCTTCACTTTGTGTACAGTTTTTGAACATAACAAAAAAATTATGCTAGTTGTGATTCTGCCGATTGCTCAATTTCACTTCTCTTTTTTGTTTTCTGGAGTTATTGTTAAACAGAAACTGAGATCAGAAACCTTTACATCCATCGCTGCTGGTGAAAGCTGTTTCGAAAACACAACTAAGCTTCAAGAAACCTTCATAAACATTTTAACGAAAAGAGTAAATTGTACTTTTAGCTCTAACCTGAAACTAAAAATGTCACTCTTTTTCTATCTCCAGCCACTGTAGAAGGCTGACTGTACTGTGTCCTGTGTACTTGTTCAAAATGGCTATCGTGCGACAATTTGGACTACTGGTGTGGAAAAACTATCTTCAGCAGGTGAGTTGGAGGGAGGTGAACCTACACCCAGCCTGTATGTGTCCGTGTAAGGTGCTGACATTGTTTGCAACTGTGAATTGTCAGAGGTAGTTGTGCTTACAGAGCAGAGGCCTGTATGACAGTATTTGTTAAGTTATAGGCTTATGGGGCATCATAAATACAGTAAGCTGACTAACATTTTGTTTTCTACAACTTATGATGTTACCCAGCTACTTGGAAACTGACCCCAGTAATATACAGCGTTCCTGCACTGTTGCTGTGTCACAAGCTCTAGCTATGTCAACAAGTTGGTAACTGTCACATGCTTCTCCTAGCCTTATATGGCTATCTTTAGGAGAAATCACCGTTTGTTATTTTGGTTTCTTTGTTGTTGTTGTTGTGACATAGATCATGAGGCAGGAATCATGACAAACTAGATTAACTAGATTCACATGTCTATAAAGACATTGTGGATGATACTTTATTGAGTTTTTTGTTTGTTTGTATATCAGTCACAATAACATAAAAGAAAGAAAAACAAATATATATATGTATATATGCACATACATACCAGCACAAATATAGCTAGCCAAATTCTGTATGTATAGACTGTATATACTGTACATACATGCATACTTAAAGTAAGAATTTTAACAAAACAAATAGAAAATAAAAGAGAAGAAATAAATACATGAAATTTAAGGAAAAAGTAAAAGGGGTGGGGGTTGAAAAGCAATGAGCAATTTATGTATTCTACATATAGTGGAGATTCACATGTAAATAGATTTTCTGTGGAAAACCTGCTTAACATGTTGGTGAACATGTCAGGCAGGTTACACACACCTTCCCACAACTCAAAACTTCCAAGAAAGACAATGCGTCCTGTGGTAGCAGTTCACTTGAGGCTTGCGCTGTTGTGTAATTCATGGAAACTCATATCATCAGATTCAGGGTCTGTCTTCAGTTTACAGAAGATAAGAAAGAATTTTTACTCTAAACAGTACCAGTGTATTGCTCTGAATGGCAGCTTGCATAGTTTCGAACATTAATATCAGTTGATGGTTGCACAATACTGCCTGCAACTATTCAGAAATGGAACTGGCTATCTGCTGCATGGCATGCGTGGTGTGAGGTTGTTGCTCCATCACTCGTTATCTACTCGCTGCTGCTCCAGTTGTGGTTGTCTAGAGACTACAGAAACTCCATTAGGGCCAGGCAGGAAAAAATACTGAGTATCTTGGTGTTGCTTGTCCATCCTGGCTGCAGAAAATAGATACAGAGTGCATGCTAGTCACTTAAACTGTATTACCAAAGTGTGCACATTGTAATTCAGGCCTGTTATAAAAACGGCGATTGGAAAAGACCTTGTGTTTCTGGGCCACCCTGTTTTTTGGTGGTGTCCTTATCCTCATGAAGAAGTGGCCACATTTAGAAAACTTGAGGTCATGTTGACATATTTCCAGCTCAGCTACAGCAGATTGAAAATGACAAATAATATGAACTATATTCTGAATCAAGGAAAATATCTGTTTTGCATATTACAAACCCCTATGTAAGAACAGTTTAAAGGAATTCATACAAAATATATTTAAAATCTATTGAGCTAACACAAGACAATCCCTTTGTTATTTTGGACCTCATTCAAGTGTTGTATTAAGTTGGCAGTGCACTACTCCCTGTATGTCCACATGGACCTTGTTCCACTGGCATCAGAGGCAGCATGGCTGCTCTGACTCTCCTGGATACTGAGGCTGTAACATAAGGCTGTAGCACACACATACATACATACATACATACATACATACATACATACATACATACATAGAAAAACTCAATGTACAAGATACAGTGGTTTCATGACTGATTTACTTTATTAAACAGTGGCTTTTGGCCCATTTAGAGTGGTATCTTAGCAGCCTTACAGTAAACTGAAAACAACCAGATGTGGTGATTTGTGATAAAAACTGAAGATATGATTTGTGCTCAACAATCATGGCATTGCATTTTTCAGATTTTGAAAAGTAACTTTAGAGGATTGTATAGAATGATACAGTACTAAGAGTTCTGTGTTTTAATACCGGTACCAGAACAATACATATTTTTGATCCCTTATTTTTCTGAGTGTAGACATTCAGCTCCGAGATGACAGGTTTTGATACTTACTGGTACGGACACAGCTTGATCAGCACCCAAAAAGTATTGTTCAAATGTGGATTAAATTTATTTATGAATTAAAACACACTTTATAAATGTGGACAAACAGGGAACATGTCTATTCTTGGGTTATATTTATTCCTCTAAGTGATCATTTTGACTTATTGCTGAAAGGGGACGGTCTGAAATTGGCACCTCTCTGAGACTAACTGTAATGTCCTGAAACTGTCCAATTCACTTTGTACTCCAATCACTCAACAGGAGGGGGCCGTCACATAGATTACGCTTTGTTTCAACTGTCTGTGAAATCGTCTTAGTTTCAATTCTGAATAGTGTGAAAAGAATAAATTGATGCCCAGACCCCATCTTTTAAAAATTATTTGTAGTTAGCATTTTCAAAGCGTATTGAACATTTTGAAATGGGGTTGCGTTTGCTTTTTCAATGCTGTAGTGCTCTCAGTTTGGTGTGTCTGAGCAGCTAAAAGGGAATTCATTGTACATTGTGGCTGAAATATGGAGTCACTTTTAATGAATTCTTGAGTTAGTTGAAGTAATGAATATTCTGTTATACATAGCATAGTTTGTTCATCTCAATACCTTTTCTGTCTACGCTTCATATTCATTGATAATTCACATCTTTTCAAAATGTTTCCCTTTATATTCCCTCAAACCCTAAATTCCTCTTTCACTCTTTTTGTTTTTAATTTTTCACCTCTTTTTATCTTACCTTTATACATCCCTATCAAACAGATGACAGATTATCTCTATTCCTGCTCTCCAGAAACGTCAAATCCTAGTAACTCTGGTGGAGATACTCCTGCCTCTGCTCTTCTCCGGCATCCTCATCGTGCTACGTCAGAAGGTGCCTTTTAAGGACTACCCAAACGCCACGGTCTATGAGAGCTACGCTGTGGACGCACTACCCAAGGCATTCTTGCAAAGCTTACAGCTGGCCTATGTGCCCGGTAACTCCAGTGTGGTGCGTCAGGTGGCAGAGGATGTGCGAGCCAGCCTGTTCCTCTCCTCAGGTAGGTAATAGTTTGGCAGGAAATGGGTGACTCTTTTAAAAAGCAACTCCAAATGCAACTCTATGAAAAGCAGGTAATCTAACGTTTAAAATAATTTCCATCTGCCGTTGGCCAATCAACAGCTAACACCGGCTGGCACCAAAGAGTAGTCAATGGCAGTTTCCAATAACATACTGCAGGAATTTTTCATTAACTCAAGCTTTACACAGATTTGTGTTTCTCGTTCCTCTTGAATCTAATCTTAGCCATCTAGCAACCTATATGTTTTGTTAAAGGAATAGTTTGACATTTTTTGACTTTTTTGCTTTCTTGCCAAGAATAGGCGAGTAGATCAATACCACTCTCATACCTGTCCTGTAAATATAAGGCTACAGCTAGCAGCCTGTTAGCTTAGCTTAGCATGAAGGCTGGAAACAGGGGGAGCTGGCTTTGTTTAAAGGTAACAAAATCCGCCTAACAGCACATCTAAAGCTCACTAATTAACATGTTATCTTGTTACTTTTATCTGTTCAAAAACCGAAATGTAGAAACTACTTTTATGGTTTTTCATGGGGTGTGTTTCATGTGTTGAACTATTTCCTCCTGAAAAGATTACTGGAAGGAATTATCACATCATATTCTACAAACATTTGAGATAAAATATTGACTTGCTGCTTTAATAAACTGGATCCTATTGCAGCAAAGCCTAATGTTTACATTCCCAATTTGAGCTGTTGGTTAACCAGGGAAACAAATACCACAGCCTTGACACCAATTGTAATTCAGGACAGAGCTGGGAATACTGGTTCCTCTAGAAACTGCCCTCAGGGGAGCAAACAGGCCTCGCCCTACTCTTGTGTCAGACTGTATCGGCTGGATAAGGAAAGAGTTTAGATAGGGAAATAAAGGAAGATCACACACTGTAGCATGTTAGTCTCCTCTCTCAGGACACCTACACATATCTTTTTAATTCACACATTCGCACACCTCTGCGTGACCAGCTGTTCAGATAAACATGCAGACAGTTTGACTGACAGGTGTGCAAACAGGCTGTTTACATGTTTGTTTTTTCACGTTGACAGACAGTCAGCAAGATGGACAAGTGAAAGCAGAGATGCAGCAGCAAGTAGACAGATCCGTGTAAATGCAGATTGTCTTGCACACAGCCGTGTGGAATCCCAGCTCAGCCATTGATGAATAATTTAGCTGGTCCCAGCGTTCAGAGGGATAAGGTGGAGGGGAATGATCAAGGCATGAATTTTAGTATGTCAAGCACACAGAAGACCACCAAAATGTGACCTCAATGTTCAGACTAAAGTCATGGATTCTGTTGAACAGATTAAGGTGACAGCAGCTGAAAATCCCTGTGGTATTTCAAATGTTATAGTTTTACATATTTAAACAACACAAGGATTGTTGAACTGGGACCACTAAAAAAAGGCTCCACATTTGTGGTGTTTTTGTTGTTAAAGTATTAGGTGTTGAAACGGCTTGTATATGTTTTACATGGTGTATTGTGAAATAGTGAATTGTGAAATGAGATTTCCTATATTGTGTAATCTCAAATTTCTGTTGTTACAAAGTTGATTTGACCTCTCTTGTGTAGGTCATCAGTGGCAGATGTTTTCTTGTACTATTACCATTCAAGAATATGGCTGCAACTAACATTTTTTCATTTTATCTATTACTTGTTTTTTTTTTTAATTAAATATAATAATTACATTCTCATCACAGGTCACTAGAGCTCATAGGGAAAGGCTGATAATTACTGAATTTGTATGACCTCACATTTGAGAAAATTATTATTTTAATTTATTAATTTTTTAAATCAGTTTTCATGTACTTGCAATTGCAGGACATCGTGTCTTTAAGATTCAACAACTGACTCAGGTTGGTGGGAGGTGTGGGCCATCAGCGTAGCTAGCTTGCTGGTTATTGTGACAGTAAATTTACTAAAGATCAAGCATCACACCAATTTGTAATTATATCTCATTGTTCCTTTTTTTCCTAAACACAAATATGTGGCTATAAAACTTGAGCAATTCCATATTCTATTCTATTCTATTTAGCTATTCCATATTCTTTCCATTTACCCCGTTGCAACTGCAGAAGTAACTCCTGGATACATGTGCCTCTGTTTGGGAATTACTGCGATAAACTACTAACCATTTCAGTAGTATTCAAGAAAAGCAGCTGAAGTAAAGAACAGTGTGGCCAGTGCATGTTTGAAGCAGTGTGTTTGGCAGCTGGTTGTCCTTGACCTGTTTCCCTCTGTGCCCTTGGTGTGTTTTCATGTAAGTGTTTATTTTATGAGACTGACCCAGATTTAACTGTGGGACCAATGTGCTATACTGACGTCCTTTGCCAGACTCAGAAAACCTTCATGTGTGCTTGATTCGTGGAGTAAAAAAAAAAACACCATTGAGGTCTGGAAAAGAAAGAAATTTAATCAAAAGTGAAAAGAAAAGCCAATCTCTTATTGTCCTGCTCTCTGTTTTCGTTCAGTTTTATTTGGGTGTTTTCAAGCAGTCTGTGGTAATGTTGTGACGTCTTTTGTGTGTTTCAGTTAAATGTGTATCGCTTCCCTTTTTCTGTGATCTAGCATCTGTGTCAAAGACGGCATGTATGAGGGCGTATTCAAGTGCACTTTTTTCCTCTGGGATTTGACCTCTTGTAATGATGTAATTGGCCATAGAATTCAGTATGCTGACAGTGTCTTCCTGGCTGTCAGTGAGCGAACACCAAGGTCGGACAGTGAGACAGGCATGCAAACAGACGTACGTGAGATGAATACCACACCACGACTAATGCAATATTCTTTTTGTGTGTGTGTGTGTGTGTGTGTGTGTGTGTGTGTGTGTGTGTGTGTGTGTTTCTTTAACAGTGCGTGGCTTTGAGACTGAGGAGCACTTTGAGGACTTCGTGAGAAATGACGCTCTGTCAGGAAAGCTGCTGGCTGCTGTGGTGTTTGAGCACCCCTTCACCCATGATGATGAACCTCTGCCCATAAAGGTAAAAGGCAGCATACACATGCTGTCACACACAGCAGAAGGTAGATGGTTGATTCTTGCACCTCAGAAGTTGGTGCAACTGCAGTGCATTGTTGACACTGCAGAGTCTATCCACAGCATGAGTGGTAAATTCTGCTTTTCTGTATTTTAACAGAAGCATAATTACTTAAGAGAGGTGTAAAATGTGTGACGCCTTAACATACTGTTTGTTTTACTGATGTCAGTGTAAGGAGGAATGAATACTTTACATTTACAGTATTTGTTACCAGTAATACTGGTTCAGGCACTTTGTTGTGCTACCTGAAACCCTGTTTGTTTATGTGTGCATTAAGCTGTTATTTTTTGGCCATCTGGTAGTTTAAACATAGAGGGAAGAGTCTTAGACTAACAAAAAAGCTTTTTTTATTTTTATTTTATTTTATTTTATTACAAAGCACAACAGTGCATGGTAACTGTATGATATGACATGATTCTAACCACCAGATTGAGGTCTGCTCTGATTAAATGCGAAGTAGAATACAAGCAGAGATGAAACTTATCCTCCTGTGTAGCAGGAAAACCCTGACAGAGGACAGATTAATTCACAGGTTTGTACAGTGTGATCCCATGTGGGGAAAAGCTGTTTCTGCGTGTGATGGAAAAGTAAGACAGACTTAATGGGCTTGAAGGCTTCAGACAGCTCAAAGCTCACGGGGAGAGAGATACGTACTCCCACATTTTTGGGTGAATCATCTTCCCATATTTAAAACCAAATTTCTAATCACTCTTATTCTATGTGCCTGTCTCCCTCTGCCTCTTTCAAATCAATTAAATTCAACTTTTATCATCCTTGTTGGAAGTTTATCTTGCTGCCAGATGCATAAAACCATAAACATAAATACACAGGTCATAAAAAGACACTATGGTCTTATGCTTTCTCTCTTTGTTTTTATTTCTCTGCCCTCTGCTTGTCTTGGCCCTGTTGGGCTGTTGTTCTCAACCTTTTTGTCACGTGACTTCTTACAACAAAGGAGTGTTACTACAGCTGTCACAGGCTACATAGTCAAAGCAGTGAACAGTTCAGCAATACAAAGAGTTGCCAGAGTCTTTGAGACTTCCACCACATCAGTCATTCCATTAGTGTTTTGTAGTAATACTAATTGAATAACAACAGTTATAAAATTCTAATAAATTGGCCACAAATGAGTACTTTTGAACATACTGTATATATACATTATGTATACTATCCTATTTTGTTCTAATTCTATTTGTTTATTTTGGTATAAAGGATTGGTAAAGGCAAGCCACCTACATTTAGCAGTTTTAAAAATATAACCGATATACCAATCTTTTCAGCGTTTCTTTTAGCATATGAATCTTTTCATGAACTTTGAACTACTGCAACACAGGACTGTGTTTCAAATCAATTTCTTCTTTGAGCAATAGTAAACAAAAAACAAAGGGTAGATAATGCAAAAAATTGAACTATTTAAGGTTTTGTCTAAATGAACAAAGAATAATATACTATATATGGGTCCATTGTTTAACAGAAACAATAGGAGGCCCAAAATATTTCATATGAATAGCCTAAAACGGACAATGATGTATTTAATTTGCAATAAACATACTGTAACTCTTTCACTCACTGCATAGTGTTTATTCAGTCTACAACACAACTGACTGAGAGGCAGTGGCACTAGTTGAAGCCAAGTTGATAGAGAGACCTGACCTCCTCTTGGCTTTGTTCAGCTTTACTAATTCTTCTCTTCTTGCACTCTCATATACAGGTGAGCTACCACCTGCGTTTCACCTTCACCCCACGCAACGCTCCAGCCAAGGAGAGGTCAGAGCTGAACCCGAACAATGACCTGGACTGGCACACGCTCAGCCTCTATCCCCTGTTTCAGCTGCCAGGGCCGAGGGAGCAGTATGACAAGGAGGGGGGCACGCCTGGTGAGAACCCCCACTTTTTCTTTCTCGCTTTTCTCCATCACCTTTACTGCCTTGCAAGCCAAAACATCTTGTCTGCTTTGATGCCACTAAACCTTCATGAGAGGGCCTCTCGTCCAAAAAAAGTCACATTTCTTAGAGGAGTTATTCAGATTAGCGTTGGTCACAGACAGAGATTATGATTGATGAAAAGCACTTATTTTCCACAATCTCTGGAGCGAGAGCACTCTCTTCAGGCTGTGTTTCCATGGCAACCACGGCCCTACACATCTTTGGCATGATCAGTGTTGTCTAGTTTTGGCACTATCGGATCATAGACTGTATATAAAGATGGACGACGTGTCTCCACGTCCTCCCACTGTACAAAAATGAAGCCAAAATATACCGGATACGGGCGCTGCCATCTTGTGCTGGTGACGTCAGTCTACGCAGTAGTGATCTGCAGTATTGAGGTCCCGCCCATACACCTGCTTACCCAATCGGGAGTACACCACAAGTTGTCATCATGACATCACACCCCCTTTTTATTGCATAAAATAACTAATTAAAACCAAACTTATCAGAATAATGAACACTTGAACATACACCAGCGTGATAAGAACTACCACAAATAAAAGAAAGCATCTTTCGGAAAATTCTATTTGATGTGTACTGTGATTTTTCAGTTTGGCCCATGTCCCATGCGCTAACATGGAGGGGGTGGGGTTTATGACCTAAACTGCAGCCAGCCACCAGGGGGCGATCGAGATGTCTATGATCGGGATGCATTATGCCCTCGCATCATTTGTTGGGCTTTTGTGAGGTGTCCGGCACTGTTCAGGAGGCATCAAATGCTGTTAACTTTATCTTCACATTTGTCCCTCTGGTTGTTTGATTTGTCAAGTTTAAACGATGCGATGATGATGATGATGAATTGGGGATTAGATAAGACACTGTTCTGCTGTTCCCCCAGCAGGCCCGGACCCTTTTTCATAATGAAGTTCCAAAGTTGAGCGTGACTATAATGGGACAAAGAGGCATGCTCCAAAAGATGAAGTCATCCTCACAGCATAATGGAACTGACAAGCTTTTAGAGTCGCATTAATATGGATTTCCAACCTCCACATACATAATAACTCACGACTGCAGCTCCTCTTTTGCTCCTCAAGGCCTCTTCATTTTTTTCATTTCCCTCTTTAGAGGGATTTTAGAGGGACTTTGCTTTGCGGAACCGGTTACTTTGTAAGTGGGGTTGTGCCCTGATTGGACCCAAATTATTGCTGATATAATGATGGTATTAACATGTTTTCGTCAGTGTTAATATCTCTTTTCTCTTTTAAGGTTATTTCCGAGAGGGATTCCTGGCCGTACAGCACGCAGTGGACCGAGCCATCATGCGCTCTTACAACAGAACTGCTGCAACCTCTCTGCTGCGACAGATCAGAGTGGTCCTGTCGCGGTTTCCTTACCCTGCCTTTATATATGACGTCTTCATCCTGGCCATTCAGAACCAACTGCCTCTACTACTGGTGCTCAGCTTCACCTACACCTCCCTCAACATTGTACGAGCCGTGGTGCAGGAGAAGGAAAGGAAGCTCAAGGTGTGTTTGTTTATCTCTGTATGGGCTGTTGTTCTTGGTGCTGAAATTAGTAATAAAAACTGACTACCTGATCCTTAATCTCTACCCTTTCTGGTGCATTTCAGGAGTACATGAGGATGATGGGTCTCAGCAACTGGCTCCACTGGAGCGCCTGGTTCCTCATGTTCTTCCTCTTCCTCTCCATTTCAGTCTTTTTTGTCACTCTGCTCCTCTGTATCCAGGTGAGTTTGCTTCAGCCACATTCCAGCACGTAACGCTCCGACCACATACCTAACCACTTTCTTAGATAAGTAAAAGATAATGCAACATCATTATCTATAGTAGTGTTTAGTGGAAATACCTGCATTATGTATTTATTTAGCGTACAAATATGTAGCTAAGCTATAGCTCTCAAAGCAATACTTCATACAGTGTGATTTATTTAACTAATAAGTCTCGAGAGGCAGTGATGTACAATGGTTTTGGAACAACTAAAACCAAGAGGAAAAGAGAGTGGAAAAACAGAAAATTGCTGTATAGGAATTTTGGAATTTTGCACTTTTCCTTTAGAGCAGGGATGTCAAAGTCATTTTAGTTCATGGGCCACATGCCCAATTTGATCTCAGGTGGGCTGGACCAGTAAAACCATTGCATAATAACACCTCCAAATTGTTCCCTTTCTTTGTAAAGGAGTACATTCTGAAAATGTTCACAATTAATTAACCATCCATCCAAACAGATGATGAACAGCCTGAGATGTCTTAAGAAAAATAAGTGCAATTTCAACAATATGTCTCAGTTTTTCCACATTCAGTAAGTCTACTGTCATTACATGTGCATTACAATTTGCAAATCACAGTGGACCTACAAAGGCAAAAAACGTTTTCTTGGAAAACCCAATACTAAATGTTTTCTTGGAAAACCCGACACTACCTGCTACCCGCATGCGGGAGAAGTTAGTCTTCAGGGCTTTCTGCCAGAAAGGTTTTGTGCCTGCTGCTCTTATTAGGACAGCACAGTAGGAATAGCAGTGCATTTTATTGAAAAATTGGAATTAATGACTTCTCTGCTATTTTCACACTTTGCAAAGTCATCCAATGGGCTGGATTAGACCCTCTGGTGGGCCGGTTCTGGCCTGTGGGCCGTAAGTTTGACACCCCTGCTTTAGAGGCTATGAATGTGGCTCAGCACGTCATAACTGAGCACTGTTTTTCATAACTGTTGTTTTAGGTGAGCCCTAACGGAGCCGTGCTGTCCTACAGCGACCCCACGCTGGTCTTTGTCTTCCTGCTCCTCTTCACCGTGGCCACCATCAACTTCAGCTTCATGATCAGTACCTTCTTCTCACGAGGTGCGTGTTTTCTGTGCATCTGTCCACTCTTTTCTGGATGATAATTATGTATCATTTTGACTGTCAGTCTCTTGCTTTGTACTGTGCTGTCTGTGTGGTGAGATGCCCTTTATGTGACACTCTCCGGCTCCATTTTTCTGAAATGTACAGAAGGTGCATCATTGTAGGTCAAAGTGTCTGCTGTTTGCTTTTCTCCCTCCTCTTAGCTGCTCCAAAGCATAAAAGCAGCAATGAAAGGCACATCAGCTATAAAAACATGTTTAAACTATGCAAAGATCTGTTGACTAGACAAAGCTATTATTATATACTCGTACATTATAATCGCATGACACAGGCTTTATTGATCAGCTATGAGAGTGTAAATATTTAAGTCATGCAATTACCAATACTGTAAATGTATTTTAGCTGCCTTTTCTTAGTGAAGAGTTCTTAGTCTTGTATTAAGTAGTTCTGAGCTCTTTCTGTATTCAGCCACATGAAATTAAAGCACCCTGTCCGGCCTCAACAACATAGACGATAAAGCAAACTATTTAAATCCTATCTCTCCTTTCTCATGTTCCTCTTCTCTTTCCCTCTTTGCTCTCATTCAGAGCTTTTCATTCATACCAGCATCCGTCTCCTTCCAACTTTACCCAACAAAGCAGCTCAGGTTACAAGTACTCGTCAGCCTCAGTTTTATGCAGCCCTTTTGCAAAGCAGTTGCACATAAGCATTTACTTACTTGCCAGCCATGCTAGAGTTTATGTTCTTTGGCTTTTTTCAACTACAATCATAAGAAACATGAATTGATTTTGTCCACAGGGGCTAAGTTGAAGAGAAAGAGACTTAAAAGCCTCCATTTTGTTTGTTTACACTGATTGTGTTTTGCTTTGACATAATGACACATAAGGTACCTTGCCACCTTATGTGCCATTTAAAAAAAATCTTGTCCTGCTCTTCCCTTCTTCTTCCTGCTCTCTCTGTCTTTGGTCCATCCACCCATCAATAATTGTCCAAACTGTAATATTTGACAGCCTGACTGAAGTCATTAAAATTGCATCAATTGCTGCCAAACTTACTGACAACATAAGCTAAAGAAACTGCATCATCCTGTTGTTTTTTCTGTGACATTGTACATAATTATAAACTTGCTAAAGCACAAAGCTCATCATATAATGAACCCCCACCTAGGTTCAAGGGTTTTCCTTGTAATGTATGATTTGTAGACGGAAGAGGAAAGAGGCGACGATGAGGGGCTTTTACAGAAAATTCTAGGCCCAAACCAACCGAGAGTGCCCTCCCTGGCCATTTTTTAACGAAGACAGACTATTTTTTCTATCCTGCTGTCTTTGTGTGAGCAGCTGTCTGGATACTTCTCCCCACCCACTGATTTTTAGGAATAGATGGTGGCACTTACTCAATGCATTTTTCCACACAGGCTCAAAATGTCACATTGTCTGTCTGCCACAAGTGCTCTTTTGAGAGGTCTTTTTATGCTGCTCAGAAATGGAAGCAAAAACAGCCCTGAAAGTCTTTCATTCGCCTCATCCACAGCACTTCCCCCATCTCTCTTGTCCTCTTTCAATGCTTCGTCTCAACAGCACTCACAGACTTTCTCTGTCAATCAGGGAAATGGGTTTGGCAGCAAAAATAGTTCTCTTCACATATTAGTTGACATGTCCGCTCTACACATGCATGGGTATGTGTTTGAGCTTGCCTAGCGGTGAAGCAATGTTCTTCTTCTGTAAGTGGGACAACAAACAGAGAGACAAGAGCTGTGATTGCACTGTTCAATTCACTATTTTATCTTTGTCATACCTCATATTATTTAAGGCTACAAGAGTTTTGCTGTTGTTCAGCATCCCCTCAACCTCTCATTCTTTCTTTTCTGTCTAACTTCAGCTAATGTGGCAGCGGCAGCGGGCGGCTTCATCTATTTCCTGAGCTACCTGCCTTATTTGTTCCTGTGGCCACGCTACGACTTACTGAGCCACGCTCAGAAGGTGTCAGCCTGCCTCATCTCCAACGTGGCCATGGCCATGGGAGCTCAGCTCATGGGAATGTTTGAAGGCAAAGGTGAGACTTGAGGTTATGGTCAAAGTGAATTTTGTCAACTACAGTCCATACATTTTGGACTATCTGGCTATAATGGGGAGTAAGGGTCAATTTCTCTGTTCCTTTCCTTTAAAACTGCATTTTTTTTATGTTTATCTCATCTCTCTAACCCCCCTGTAGGTACGGGAATCCAGTGGTCAAACTTGTTTGACTCTGTGACGGTGGATGACGACTTCTCCCTGGCCCAGGTGATGGGCTTGCTGCTGTTTGACTCTATGCTCTATGGCTTGGTGGCCTGGTACATGGAGGCAGTTTTTCCTGGGGAGTACGGAGTGCCTCGACCATCTTACTTCTTTGTACTGGTATGCTTCAAAGCTAAGCGGCTCACACTTGCACACACACAAAAAAAAATGGGGAAGTTGTATGTGAACAAAATATAGCCTAGTCATCAGGTTGGTTACTGTCATCACCTTTCCCAGTAACAAACAGTGTAATATACAGTATATATAAATATATCATATTTCTGTTATCATTTGCAGTAACATATATCGTCAAATTCAACAGAGTTTTTTCCAGTGATGCTTGTAACATTTCAAACCATATTTATTGATTACTTAATATTGTTTTAATATACCTGTTGAACTTGTGAGGTTGGATATTTTGTATAAACTAGAAATATACTCACATTTTCTTAAATATCATTGTCAGAGTTCGGTCTAGAAACTTGATGAAAAGCTATTCACTTTTGGATTTCCAAAGTGCTCTTACTGGCATTTATTTTACTTTAAGAAACTCTGTATTTGGTGTTTATTTTTCCTAATCTAAAAAACAAATTCAGATAAAATTATTCACTGAGCGTTTTGAACAAATACTTCTGCAACCATTCATAGTCTGGTGGAGAAACCACTGGTTCATATACGTCCATATGTGGCAAAAGCAAACAGATAGTCAGTAGCTTTGTTTCATAAGAGGCAGACACATGAACACATACTCGCTCATTCACCTAAATATGATATTTAATATTACTAGTGCAGCAATACAAGTGCAGTAAAATGATGTGACCCCTCACCAGCTTCCCACCTGTGAACAATGCTAGTTGTGTTTGTTGAAAGGCATGAACAAGCTTGAACTATTGCTACCAGGAATTGAACCCGGGTGTGACAAGACTTTTACACTGTGGTTTACAGTATGATGTCGGCAGGTCAGTGTGTTGATGTTCAGCGCTTATACCACTATCAGGTAGTGGCAAGGTCACGTTCGAGGTCTCCTGTAAGATAAAAATTGCCTTGGATTAAAGAAATTGCTGCACTCAGTGAAAGTGACTCTAATATTGTGATTGTGGAGGGGGACTGAAAACATGAGGTCACAACATATCAGCCAGAGGAAGTCTTTGGGTTCAGCCAGCCAGAATAACAGGAAGTGTCTGAGTCTGTCCAGCCAACACAAATAAGGTTTATCTTTACAACAACCATGGACGATCACGAAATGGCGTGCCTTTACACACACACACGCACACACGAAAATAAACTCATTCTAACCCATTTCCTAGTAGTCAGGAATTCAGGAGAATGCCAGCAGGGTGTGGATTAAATGCTGACGCACTTTATGTCCATTGTGTGTGTGGGTGTGAGATGCTGTTTCTACAATGTAGAAAGTGGAGGTTCGACTCTTAGGAAGTGCACCAGAGGGAGGTTTGGTCAGGAAACAATTCCCTCTAATGTAGAGTGTACATGAACAATGTTAATGTCAGCCCACTCTCTCTCTCTCTCTCTTGTGTTTTTATGAATGATCACGTTCCTCTGCTTCCCTTGTTGCATCCTGTAATTACTTTGCTTTATTGGACAAAAAGTTGCAAGAAATATACAGTGTGTGCAATATATGATGTAAGTTTTGACTTTTATTCTGTAAAATATATTGTGGAAATGAATATTGGAATTAATAATTGAAAGTACTATTTTCTACAGCTTTTTAACTAAGGCCAGTTTCACCCCACACCTCTTCCTGCATCTATCGATCCCTCACTTTCTCTTAATCCTGTCATCAACAGCCTTCATACTGGTCCAGCAGTCCTCGCATGGCTTTGGTGAATGAGAAAGAGGAAGAGGAGGATGCAGAAAAGGCTCTGAAAGGGGAGTTTATAGAGGAGGAGCCAGCTGGACTAGTCTCCGGGATCAAGATTAAACACCTCGCTAAGGTGAGCAGCAAAACAGACACTATGACCTAGGGGGTCAACATGTCCACGCACCAGAAACAGGTGCAGATGGTGCAAGTTTCCAAAAAAAAGTTTAGAGAGTCATTAAAGATTCTACTGCAGAAGTGAGAAGGTAAATAAGCAACAAGGTTACTCTGACCCCATACCTTTTTTTGCTCAGGTAATGTATTTAATCTTTTGGGTTTATCCGCTTGACAGGTATTCAGAGTGGGCAACAAGACACGGCAGGCTGTGCGGGATCTGACGCTGAACATGTTCGAGGGACAGATCACGGTGCTGCTAGGACACAACGGTGCTGGGAAGACCACGACACTGTCCATGCTGACAGGTGACCAGCTTAAACACACACACAAGCAACCAATGCGCGCGCACACACACACACACACACACACACAAAATCAAACATAGATGCCACCTAAATAATGTTAACTGACTGCCTTTGTGCTTGTGCTTGCAGGGCTGTTTCCCCCCACCAGCGGCAGGGCCTATATCAACGGTTATGACATCTGTCAGGACATGGCTCTGATCCGCCGCAGTCTGGGACTCTGTCCCCAGCATGACGTCCTGTTTGATAACCTTACTGTCAGAGAGCACCTGCTCTTCTACGCACAGGTACTCACACGATCATGCACTTATACACACACACACACACACACACACACACACACACACACACACACACTAATGTACTGTGTAGATCCTCTTCAGCTTAATCTTTGTAATTGCCAAGCACTCATGCAGTCATTAGTTAATTGTTCTCCCTCTAGTTCATTGTTGCGTTACACTCAGTTGCCAGTTTATTAGGTACACCTAGCTAAAACTAATGCAGTCTAATCCAACAGTCCTGCAATAAATCCTACCCTCATGAAGGATGTTCAGTTTCAATTTAAAAGAGGATTTCAGACCAACAGAGACCAACTGTATGGTCAGTTTGGAGGATGTAGTTTGTGGTGCTGTTGAACTGTATTGTGTTATTCAGAGAGGTGTGTCAGTTATTTAGTCTACCCTCATTGATATAAATGGGATGGACAAAATAATAGAAACACCTGTAAGTATAATGGAGTTCAAAACCACTGCAAACTACAACCTCAATAATAAACATATAGGTCAATAAATACCTCTCTGATAGTGTCAATCAAAACTGAACATTATTATCTTTGTAAAGGCAGAATCTATGGCTGAGCTGTTGTATTGCATTGTAATAGATGTTACAATCTAATAAAGTGGCCACTGGTTGTATATTTCCATAACTACTGTTAGTTGAAGTTTCCTGCACTAGTAATTGAAGCTTTAGTGTAACTTACATTAGTCCAGGTTAGTGTCACTGAGAGCAATCTTTTTCTTGGCTTTTGTTCTTGGTGTCCTCCTACAAAAATGCTTTATGATCTTAGGAGCAAGACCCACCAGCTCACTGTACTTTCTAGATTCCTGTAAAACACTCAACTTAAGATAGTTAATCAGTCTAAGAATAAGTGTAGACACTTTCTGTCAGGCTTGCAGCAGCTCTCTGTTGCCATCAGTGTGAAATAGATGCTGGGAGTTTGGATGAGTGTATGGTTTATTTGGTGTGTTTATCTGCTTGATATCAGCTGAAAGGCTACTCCAAAGACAAGATTCCAGATGAGGTAGACCGGATCATCCGTATCCTGAACCTTGAGGACAAGCGACAGGCTCGCTCCAAGACCCTCTCTGGCGGCATGAAGAGAAAACTCTCTATTGGCATCGCCCTCATTGGAGACTCCAAGGTCAAGAATTTCATGAGCATTATTCACTCTCACTCCTTTTGTCCCATCCTTCCTCTACATTAACCACGTCTCATCTTCTTCCCTAACTCTTATCTATCTCCAGGTGGTGATGTTAGATGAGCCCACATCAGGTATGGACCCATCAGCTCGACGTGCCACCTGGGACCTTCTGCAAGGGGAGAAGCGCGGTCGCACCATCCTGCTCACCACGCACTTCATGGACGAGGCCGATTTGCTCGGTGACCGCATCACCATCATGGCAGGAGGAGAGCTGCAGTGTTGCGGGTCACCCCTCTTCCTCAAGAACAAATATGGTAAGTGAAGAGTGGAGTGGACATAGCTGCAGCAGGCTCAAAAAGTGGCGCTGATATGATGTCACTCTCCTAGTTGCAGAATATGTAGTACAGTTGATATGCTTTATATATCATACGTGGACCTTCAGGAGAATTGAAAATCCAGTAATTCAAGATGATTGTTACAATTAATTATACATCCCGTTCCTTTCTTCTGCTCAACAGGTGCTGGCTACCACATGGTGATAGTAAAGGATGCTCTTTGTAACGTGTCCGAGATCACCCGCCTTGTCCACATGTACGTTCCTAATGCCACACTGGAGAGCAGTGCTGGGGCCGAGCTCTCTTACATCTTGCCCAAAGAAAGCACCAGCAGGTGAGTCAGTCGGCTCTTTGTTCGTACCTAGAATACTCACAATAACACAGTGGAAAGTGTGAAGTGGTAGAAAGACCATTGAACCAGAAGCACCTGCTGAACATAGTGACTAAATGACTAGATCCATGTCCCAAAATGGATCAATAAAATACATTTCCCTACCTACACTAACACTGAGTATATGATTATAATAAATACAGATAGTAACAGTATGGCTATTTCTCTCTTTGGCTCTGTACATCAAACTCTTTATTCTTTACATTAGCGCAGTCTACAAAAACTGGAATCAGTGTGTTAAATACACTTTATAGCCATCTCTCCTGTTACCTTGTTTTATGTTCTTTTTATGTACTGAAAATCTATATTTTCCCCAACAACAAAATGGACTTTGACTCCACCGAGGCACTTTCTACTGTTCTATGATTAAATTTAAGGCAGAACTAAAGGTACAATATATGATTCCATTTCAAAACGCAGTGATATTTTCATTAAGAGCTCATATTGTAATATTGAGTTATAGCATTTCTCCCACTGTGAGGTAATGTGTAATATGTTTCCCTGATGTTTCCCTTGGTTTGTGTTTTCTCTCAGGTTTGAGCTGCTGTTTGCTGAGCTGGAGATGAACAGAGACGAGCTTGGCATCGCCAGCTACGGAGCTTCAGTAACCACTATGGAAGAGGTTTTCCTCAGGTAGGCGAAATGTGACATGAGCTAATATGTTAGTCTTTCTAATTTCCCATATCGGCAGGATCTAACTCTCCTACTGCCAGGCACATTTTCAATTAAGCAGCCATGTAAGCCAATGCACTGATAGAAATCACTGTTCTGTACAAGAGGAGACATTTAACGCAAAAGAAAGTGGGTTCCATATACTACTTTATTAAAAAAACGCCTGTTATAGTAGCTCTGCAATCATACATCTGTTTTAGAATTTGTGGAGCTTAAACACTGAACCAAACCTCAGTGTAAAAAGAAACTTTATCCAGTTTTCTTTACATGCAAACCAGTGCTATGGCTGATGTGTTCGCCTTCTCTCCTTTGCTCACACATCTCGTTTCCAGCTTCCTGCTGCTTACTGAGCCGTTATTTTTTGCTTTCCTGTGGACTCGATATGTGTATCTGTGGCAACGAGCACGTGAGCGCTTCCACTGCGGACCGCTAATGCTGCACTCTACTTCAGCTAGCACAAGTGTATGATGCCAAGAATGTTGGCCTCATTATTTACAAGTCATACTGAGAGTCCATCAGTGTGTTCTGGCCATAAACACTATACACCAAACATCAAACATAACACCAAGAAAAGCAGCTGTTTGAACATTTGGTCGTTTAGCTCCCTTCTAGCGTGCAGTATTTTGCAGCCAAGTAAAACAACTTGTCAGTTAGATAGTCACACTGCAGCCATTAAGACTTTTTTAATTCAACTTTTATTAAAAATGAATTACTGTATAATTGTATTTTCCAGAGATCTAAAACACCTGATGACCAAACGTTTTAAACTAGATTATGTTTACTGCCATAGAGCTCAGACATACAAATACTGATAGCTTTAAAACCCAGTTCCCATTTTTTCCTAAAATCTTATTTTCTTAGTTTGTTCATAATTTTGTTATTTAGTTCCACAGGTAATAGGTGTAAAAAAGGATAGACTGATGGACTTTAAGGAAGCTGTAACTAGGCTCACAAAGGCACACTATCTGGTGAGCTGAGGGTGTCTAATATAGTTGGATCTGCCCTCATATGTAGGTGCCTTGATTAGATGGTCTCACTAATAATTTAATAGTAAGGCCCAGAAATAGCTTTAGTTGCAAGCAGCCCTGTCTTTCTTCACCTTACTGAGCTGCTTAAAAGAAAGAGAAATACAGCAAGTGACTCTCCTCAAACAAAATAACTATTTTTTCATATATGCATTTTGGAGACATTTTGCTTCCTGGAATTCATCATTCAAGATTTTAAAAGTAGCGGTTATTTATTTTGCTGTATTTCTTATATTAAATGATTTATTTTTACAGGTCTTAATTATATTCTATGTTTGGTTTCTGACAAAACTGAGGACTTCATATTCATGGCAGATTTTGTTCCAGTTTTCAGTAAGTTGGTGGATAACCACAGATTGATTTATGTGTCCAGAGTGGGAAAGTTGGTGGATTCTAGTTTGGACATCCAGGCAATTCAGCTGCCAGCCCTGCAGTACCAACATGAGAGACGCTCCCATGACTGGACAACAGATGACGCCAGCAGCATCAGCGGCATGACCGACATCACCGACTTTACAGACAGCGGCACACTCATCTCGGAGGACTGCTCCAACATCAAGCTGAACACCGGGGTGAGATAAGAGGAAGCAAACTGATCTAACTTTTCATGTTTTCTGCATACCATTCATACTGCTCACATTTCACTTCCTCTTTCCTCTCCTATCAGGTAAGACTACACCTGCAACAGTTCTATGCCATGTTCTTGAAAAGGGCGCTGTACAGCTGGAGAAACTGGAAGGTGATGGTGGCTCAGTTCCTGGTCCCTTTGGTCTTCACTGTTGTGGCCTTAGTTGTGGCACGCACCTTTCCCAATCACAAGGAAGCTCCTCAGCTGAGGCTGGCACTCAGCCGCTACGGTCCCACCAGGGTCCCTGTGGCTATGCAGCCTAGGGCGGGTCCCCTGGCCTCTGCCCTGGCAAATACATACAGTTCACAGCTCTCTGCCCAGCTAGGCCAGCTCATCAACATCACGGGTAAGCATAATGAGAGATGCCGGGACTTGGCTTGACTGCTTATCTCAGTATTTACTGACCATATGGCCCTTTTCTCCTGCTTCCATCAGACTTTACTGATTACATCCTGACCCAGGCAGAGGAAGAAGGCGGCAGCTTTAATGAGCACTGTGTTGTGGGTGCTGCTTTCCGTGGCCGCAGCAGGCAATATGCAGAAGCAACAGCCTACTTCAACAACGAGGGCTACCATACACCCGCCACAGCCCTCATGATGGTGGACAACGCTCTGTTTAAACTTCTAGCAGGGCCGAATGCTTCCATCCAGACGGGCAATTACCCCATGCCACGCAACCTGTCTGAGATCGCCAAGAGCCAGCTCACAGAGTGAGTGGAGGGGGAAAAGAGTTGGGAGAGATCAGTAAAGAGAGAAGTTACAAGCAACACACTTGTTACACACATGCTATTGTGTAAAAATATTACATTTTTCAAGGGATTACTGTACCAGGTGGCATGACAAGAAAGGTTAAGATTTCCTACATGAATGTCAGTTAGTTCTGTTGCACTTAAGTGGTGATATATTACATTAGTAATCTGGTGCCTCCGAGTTCCCGTGTGAGTCTCTCAGAGATTAAAGTGTGCATTGAATATTTGTGGGGGGAAAAAATGACTCCAAAAAGGATTCTAATATAGGTTTAAATCCCAAGTAATTTTCTGTAGCCATCATACTGATTCATTGAGGTCTACATTAGTATTGATTTGTTAATTACTTTGGATTCTTGTAGGCTATTTGGGTTATAATTGAACAACAGTGAGGATTTGAACAGGTGGAGATCAAGGTGATGGAGGAAAGTAAAAGAAGTTGTGATTCTACAAGAGAGCAGTCGTGTATTTTATGTCTGTCTCTCAGATATTTCACATCTCTCTTTCTCTCTTTCTATGTCTTCGCCTTTCCTTTGCACCATTTCTCTTCGATTTCCTTCTGTCATCAACCCCTTTTCGCCTCCTCCTCTTTATTTCTCTCCTAACCGTCTCATTCTTTTCCTCCAACTGTAGGAGCAAGACGGGCTTTGCCATCGCCATCAACCTGATGTATGGTATGGCCTCCCTGTCCAGCACATTTGCCCTGATGCTCGTAACGGAGTCCTCCATCAAGTCCAAGCATGTGCAGCAGGTCAGCGGCGTCTACCTGTCAAACTTCTGGTTGTCTGCCCTGCTGTGGGACCTGGTCAACTTCCTGCTGCCCTGTCTCCTCATGCTGGTCAGTATGACATCTGATATTACTTGTTGGGATAAAGGTACTGAGACTGACTAATCAGAGTGGTCAGATTTGTCCAGGCAGAGAATACAATATGCATAAAATGGATGTATGTATTGGCTTAACTTTTTTTATGCTCTTAGGTGGTATTTCAGGCATTTGGAGTCAAGGCTTTTGTAGACAACCACCACCTGGTAGATGTGTTGTTGTTACTGCTGCTGTATGGCTGGGCTGTTGTTCCTCTTATGTACCTGCTCAGCTTCCTCTTCTCCACTGCCGCTACTGCCTACACACGTCTCACTATCTTCAACATGATCTCTGGCACAGCCACGTTTCTGACTGTCACCATCATGACCATCCCAGGTGAGAGGAAACGCTGGTTTCCAGCACTGGTAGACATTTAAATTCTCTCAAATTACCGTATTGGCCACAAAATAAAATTATGCTGATTATAAGACAGCCGCACCTTTTCAGAAAGCTGTTTTTGGAAAAATACTTTTTAAGATAAGGAACACTTTCAGAAAAATCCTGTTGGGCCTGAGATACTGGTAGTCCAAGTTCTGATACTTGAAGCCTTTTCTATTGTAAAACTGAAATATGAAATAATCCCTAAATCCCACACTTGTCCAAATGTGTTTTCATGTGCAGCTAGTTCTTTTGTTCTCCAGTCTATGAAGCCACCAACTACCAGTCAGTTTGAGCTCTTCATCATTACATTCTGTGACAATGGTAATTCTTGGCTGCTGGTCCCCGGTTCTTTTCTGCAGTAAAGACGTTAGGAGACACTTTCAAGACTTTTTTCTCCTCAGGAATTTATTTCCTCTGTGGTAGCAAAACACATTACATGAGCCATCAGAAACTGATGTTGGTTGAACTAGGTTAAATAAGCACAGGCTGACTAGCTAACGCTAAAATACACACTATAGACGGACTTGAACACGCTAGCCTAGCAACATTGGCTACAAACAACCCATAATGCAACACTCTGTAGGTGCTGGTGCTCGGATGGTGTGAATATGTAAATGTCTAGTCCTACAATAATGACCCCCACTTTTTCAAATGTAATTTCCATTAAAAAAAATATCATCTTATGTTTTAAGGGTCTGAAAAGTCTAACAGTGTTTGTCTTTGGTCGAATACATGTGCAGTGTGTGCATGGCCCAAAGGGAAAAGCACTTGCCCACCCCTTTGCAGATTTGGGTTCAGAAAAGGGTCACTGCAACCTGTATATACTCTTTGACGTGAGAGTGGTTCCAGACGGTCCAGATAGAAAGATTATAAGACCTTGGGGTGTCCCAATTTCTAGAGATATGCTTGTTTTTGGTAATTGGTTCTGACTTGATTTTTGTGTTTAGAGCAGAAGACAAGATAGCTCAGAAGAGCCATGCACGGCCCCTCTTTGTGACCTAGTTTTCTTGCGTATAACTGGACTGTTGGAAGGATTGTTTGTGAGGCAAAAATCTATGTAAGCACTGTTGTATAGAGTCTCGCTTCCTTATTAAAACAATGGAGAATGACCAGAGAGTGTTTATTTATTCATCAAGTTCCCAGCATCAGTGCTTCTGGCTTAGCTGTGTCCCTCATCAAACACAAAATGCAATATTTGTGGATGGGAAGCCAGTGAGGGATCATATTCAAGCAGCTCCTACTGGTTGGTTGGGGTGCCTGTGTGAAGACGAGTGGGTTTTGAAAAGATGGTGAGGAGACACATGGCTGTCCAAAGGCTCCACAGGTCAATATGGGGATAATGTATAAAAATTTAAAAAGGTTTCCTTTCTTGATGGCCTCCTTATGCATTCCTTCTCCAGACTTGAACCTGCAGGATATGTCGCACTTACTGGATAAGGTGTTCCTGATCTTCCCAAACTATTGCCTGGGCATGTCCTTCAGCCAGTTCTACCAGAACTATGAATTCATCTCGTTTTGCACCTCCAGTCCAATCAGCCAGGCATTCTGCAAGTACCTAAGTAAGTACTGCCTAAATGTTTCACCCAGCTTTTAGTATGATTAACTTTTTTTTCTTTTAATCCAATTTTCCCCCGTTTTCAATTATCATAATAAACACTAAGGAAATGACCAGAATTCTTGTGTAAACCCTGCATATTTATGCCCTTAATTTACTTGACATAACTCAGTGTTTTTCTGGTTCTAGACATCACGTATCAGACCAACTACTTCTCGATATCAGAGCCTGGTGTGGGACGCTTTCTTGTGGCCTTCTCAGTGCAGGGTTTAGTCTTCATTATTCTGCTGTTCGTCATCGAGCTGCAGTGTGTCCGCACTCTCCGGCGACTCCTCACCTCCCTGTGCAGAAGACGCAAACAGGTAGATGCATTGTTGGGAGCAGTGAACAAGGCAGCGTTTGTCTTTTTCTGGGACTTTACAGTTTCATCAGAAATTTCCTAGCAACCACAGTTTGCACTGCGTAGGAGGTCTCTCTGGGGAAACTGTTTTCAAAGTGTGGTTAAATATATTCAAACTGAAGCCTAAAAAAAAGAGAAGTCTCTAAAGACAACTTGAGTAGTGGTTGTAGATCCACAAAGTGAATGGCCTCTGATGATGCAGATTTGAATAAATGTACAGGGAATAGACAAAATGGTGTAAACACTTCATGAAAAGGAAACTAAAGTAACTCAGTCACAGTTAGAAAAACTGCTTATTAGGTTGAATGCCAGTTGGCAACATTTGTCACTTATAAAAAATAGTCTGGCAATTAGCACTTTCAGTTTTCAAAGCAGCATGAGACTAAAAACAGAACTGCAGACAAATCATCTGCCCCCTAAGTGTGCAGGTGCATCTGTTAGTAAACCTGCAAACTGATTTGTTATATCAAAGGGAACAGCCTTGAATTGAATGAACTGAATATTCATAAATATGTTCAACAGTTTTTCCCAAAATGGATACAGAGCATTTCATAAATCCCTCCTTAGATAACGAAACCAGAGTCCCAGCCGCACTTCATCAGGCAGAAGACGCAACAAGGTCTTACTTGAGGCTTTTCACACTTCTAAGATTTATTACCGCCTCTGCATTCATCAGCACACAGACTTCATTAAAGACATTCTTTGACATTTAAGAATTGCATGTCTCATCGGAAAGACTGAAACTCCTCCAGCTGATTTCAGAAAACACTTTTGTGAAACTTTGTTTTGGATACAGAAAGCATTTAGAGCTGAAATGATTAGTTGATCAATCGATGAGTTGATCGGCAGAAAATTAAACTGCAACAATTTTCAATCATTTTTCAAGCAGAAATGACAAACGTTGCCGTGTTTCAGCTTCTCAGTTGTGAGGATTTGTTAATTTTCTTTGTCTTATGCGATAGTAAATTGAATATCTTTTGGGTTTTAGACAGTTGGTCGGACAAAACAAGTTATTTGAAGACGTCGCATTTGGCTTTAGCAAATTGTAACTGACATTTTTCATTGTTACAATTAGTTAGTTGCCTTTATGAAGGTGCAGTGTGTATGAGTTGCTGAGTTTTATGTATTTTAAAGGCCCATCTAGGGACAGGCATTGCAAATTAGCTTAGGTTATAAATATTGTGGTGTGCGGCATTGGTTTATGCTATACACTTGTCCCTATACAAATAAACATTAAATCATACATATGTGTGTGTTAGTTACCTCTAATAGAGGATGCAGCACTGCTCCCAGAGGACAGGGATGTGGCCGAAGAGAGGAAGAGGGTCCTGGAGTGCCAGCCAATGGTAGAGTCTATGGTTGGTAGCCCCCTCATACTGCAGGAGCTCAGCAAGGTATGTCTCACAGGAGTATTTTCCTTGTATGCATGGGTCTGAATTCAACACTGAGAGAGAGAGTGCATCAGTGTTGAAATATGCGTGACTCTAGAGGTGTGTGTCTCTGTGAGATATGACGAGGTGGTACAGACCCACTGTTATCTCTCCTCCTCAGGTGTACAGCAGCGGGGAGAATCTTCTGGCTGTGGACAGGTTGTCTCTAGCCGTAGGGAAAGGAGAGTGTTTCGGCCTCCTGGGCTTCAATGGAGCCGGCAAGACAACAACCTTTAAGATGCTGACAGGTGATGAGAGTGTTACCTCCGGGGACGCGTACATTGATGGATACAGCATCTTGAGGGACATCAAGAAGGTAAAAGCAGAGTGAGATGGAAGGAAAGGACATTTCTGTAAATTAAAAGATGAATCGTTTTCAGTAGTTCGACTTTTGGATTCAAGTTTACCAAATCTTCAATGTAGAGCCACACTGCTTTCAAAAGGCCAAGATTTGAAAGAGGACATTAATCTCTGGATTGCAGGTGCAGCAGCGCATTGGTTACTGCCCTCAGTTTGACGCCGTGCTGGACCACATGACAGGAAGAGAAACTCTGAGTATGTATTCCAGGCTCAGAGGAATACCAGAGAAGTATGTGTCTGGCTGTGTGGAGAATGTCCTGCGGTCGCTGCTGCTGGAGCCTCATGCTGATAAACTAGTCCGCAGCTACAGGTAGGTGGAAGAGACATTCTGTTTTGCGCCATACAGTTCACATTTTAGCATGAATAACGCTCTATTTTGTTGAGCCGGTGTGTGTAAATAATATGTCACCATCAACATATGCAGTGGCGGCAACAAGCGGAAGCTGAGTGCAGGCATGGCTCTGATCGGTGGGCCTCCGGTCATCTTCCTGGATGAGCCTTCGACAGGGATGGACCCTGTGGCCAGGAGGCTGCTGTGGGACGCTGTAACACGCACACGGGAGTCTGGGAAGGCCATAATCATCACTTCTCATAGGTGAGCTTTATAGTATGTATGTGGTATCAGCAGTGGTACATTTACTCAAGTACTGTACTGTCCTGTATAATTTTGAGGTACTTGAGTATTTTCATTTTCTGCCACTTTATATTTCTACTTCACTGCATTTCAGAAGGAAATATTAAGTGGTGGAAGAAGTACTCAGATCCTTTACCTAAGTAAAAGTACCATTACCTCAATGTAAAAATACTCCATTACAGTAAAAGTCCTGTATTGAATATCCCACTTAATATATATATATAATACATCAAAAGTAAAAATACTCATAATGCAGTAAAATATCCCCTGTGACTGATATATTATTATATATGACATTATTTGATTGTTAAAACTGATGCATCGATGTGTAAGCAGTATTTTACTGTTGTAGCTGGTCGAGATGGAGCTACTTTTAGCTACTTTATATACAGTTAGCAGTCAGTTTAGTCCAGTGGTTCCTAGCTGAGGGGTTGGTCCTCGTTAAAGGGTCACACAATAAATCTGAGAGGCCGTGAGAAGATTAATGGGAGAGGAAAGAAGAAGAAAACGAGTTATTCTGCAAAAATCTGTTTTAATTGTTTTAATTCTTTGTTTTTTTGTGAAATATTGAATAGTTCGACCTCTTTGGGTCTCGAACAGTTATTTAAATGAAACCATCTAGAGGTGAAATGTATCTTCGGTTGAACTGCTAACAACTCATAGACATCTCAAACATGACAAGAGGCCCCGACTGGACACTGCTTTGTTGTCACAAACAAAAACACTGGTTTCATCTTTTAGCAATGTGTTGTATCTTATACGGCTTATGAAATGTTTTAGGTAAGATCTTACACTGAAAAGTTAATTCTAAAAGTATGAAGTAGCATACAATGGAAATACTCAAGTAAAAATTTACAATAAAGTACTCTTACTTTTGATACGTTGTTTTTCTACCACTAATTCTGTACTTTTACTAAAGTAATATTTTGAATATAGACTTTTACTTATAAACTAGTATTTCTACAATGTAGTACTGTTCGTTTCACTTAAGTAAAAGATCTGGCATCTTCCACCACTGGGTGTTAGTTAAAAGAAGTTGTATTGCCACATCTTGACACGTGAAAAGCAGAAGAAGTGAGGATGCTTACACCTCTACCTGTCTCCCTGACATGTTCCCTCACCAGTATGGAGGAGTGTGAGGCCCTGTGTACCAGGCTGGCAGTGATGGTCAACGGTCAGTTCAAGTGCCTCGGGAGTCCCCAACACCTGAAGAGCAAGTTTGGCAGTGGCTACACCCTGCTGGCTAAAGTACACATAGAGGCTGAGTTGGAGGACAGTGACCTGCATCTATTTAAAGACTTCATCGAAAGTACCTTTCCAGGTCAGAGGCATACAGTTAACGATCAATTGAATTCACTCTAAGTAAATAAAAAGTGTGTTTACTACCGCAGTAACTATAAAAATAACCAAGACCATAACTATAATTAGGTTTTAGGTCTCAGAATGCAAAACAACAGAAGAAAATATATGATGGTAGCTGCACTTACATTTCCAGTCATCATTCTACATTTGAACATGCCAAAAATCTATTTCTCTGTGGATTTTCAGGATTTTTTATTAGCTACATTAAGCAGTTGATGGTGTTCTGCTGTAAAAGAAATCTGAATCTGTAAAAGAACAACAAAACAAATCTAACCGTGTGAATTTTCTCCCGCCACAGGAAGTCAACTAAAGGACGAGCACCAGGGAATGGTGCACTATCATTTGACTGACAAAACACTTACCTGGGCCCAGGTAACTGATTTACAGAAAATAAAAAAATCCACAATTTGCTCAATAGAGAAATTCAGAGAAAATGCTGTACATCTCTGCCCTGTGCTGTGTTTGTCCACTAGAGCTCCATCTAGTGGACAAAATGGTACACAGTAATGCTTAAATACCTGAGCTACAATTGTATAGCTTCAACAAAATGTTCTAGAGTGATTTAGCTAGGGACTTTCTAGTCTCCTTCTCCCACCTCAACATGTTTTTCATCTTGATGTGTAATCAGGATTTGTAAAGCGACCAGAGGTTTAACATGTGGATGGAAAAAGTAGGCAGTCTGTGATTTAAAGAAAAAAAAAAAACATTGACACTTTTTAAGCAGCATTGTTCACAGTAATGCTATGGTAATATATAGTCATGGTATGTACTCCAAAATTCCCCAAACAACACTGAAAAGCAATCTTTGAAAAAAGAAATGTGAATGGGGAAAAAAAGATATAGAGTAGCTGTGTGTGCACAGGGGCAGAAATAAAGTTTTGTATTTTCAATGTTCAAAATATGCAGATTGTAGCTTTAAGTTGTGATCCTGGCACAAAGCCTTGGATAACACCAGAGATGCATTCATATCACACTTGTCCATGTTTTCTCCCTCCCTGTTCTCCACTCCCGCCTAGGTGTTTGGCACCTTGGAGGCAGCCAAAGAGAAATATCACATTGAAGACTACTGTGTGAGCCAGATATCACTGGAGCAGGTGTTCCTCAGCTTTGCCCAGTTCCAGCATTGCACAGAGAGCGGGAGGAAGTAAGAGGAGCGAGGAATCTGTCCATCCATTGTCCATTTTCTACAGTGTGTGTGCAGGACCTGTGTACATGGACTTGCCTGTGTACACAGGCTGGAGCGGAGCGTGGTTTATCCCCAGCTCCATTTTTACCTTGACCACCACCAACACACACACACACACACACACACACACACACACACACACACACACACACACACACACACACACACACACACACACACTGGGCCAGTCGCCAAAAACATCAACTTCAGCATTTCTACTACTGTAACACGTCAGTGTGTCTTTGTTGGGTCATTCATGCCGTTGTTGTTGTTGTTGTTGTTGTGTGACGAGAAAGTAGGAGAATTGGGATTATGACATTGATTATACCAAGTAATGAACTCTTGAGTACTGCACCTTTTTCTTTTTTTTAGTGAGGTCAAAGACACTGACACCACTCATTAGATACTACCACTACTATGAATTGTGCGTGACAGGGTTTATTTGTGTGTGTGCACTTATGTGTTGTCTTTTTGTTATTTATGATTTTATTTTATTACTTGATTTAAGGATTTGTGCTTTTTTTTTTTTTGTGATCACCACAAGAGAATGAACCACTCCATTTGATGCATTTATGAAATTGTTGCACACCTTTGCGCCTTATCTAACTAATGAGGGTTCTGGTTTCTTTATATTGCCCTATACAAAATGCCTGGTTATCCTTAAGAGCCTCTTAATGTTGTTGCCAGATGTAAATAATGTGATGCGTTCATGGTACTAAAAACCACTTACTCATTCAGGCCAGAGCAGAACATTTACTCATTTAAAGACTGTTTTGGGCACATTAATGAATGCATGCATAGAATACGATTTACAGAGTGCATGATACTGAGAGAGCAGAGAGCTGCTAGTGATTACTAAAAGGCCGTCCTTATTGAGGATTGATCCTCAGAGTACGTTTAGTCCAGTCTGAGTACATTTAGTACGCCTCCATTGACGACGATTCAGTTTTTGCTGCCAAACAAGTTACAGCAACAGTGTGTTACCACGGGGACATCCAGCCATTCCAGTTTACATGCAAGCTATTTAGAAGGAAATCATGAAATCATTGTGTGACGTGGGATGTTATTCTCAAACGTTGCTGCTGTTGCAGTAAATGGGAGGTCTGGACTTTTAATCAATTTGTGTCGGACTGCGTGTGATTGATTTGGACCTAGAACAAGACTGCGTCTTTTTGTACATTTTCTGTTTATTTTTTCTTGCAGCTATGCATTTCACATTGTACACCTGTGTGTGAGTGTGTATGAATGTGTGTGTGTGTGGTATGGCAACACTTTCCTGAATTCACCCAGACTATACTAAAACAGTGCTATTATAAGTCCTTAAATATTAACACCAAGAGATTGTCATTGTGCAGTGGATGGACTTAACTGCTGTGTCATCTTTAATGTAGAGCTGCTCCTTCAGGGAACGCCAGGAAATGCAATAAAAAAGTCCCAACAGTGGTATGGATAGTAAAAGTTAACTAAGTCCGCTGCGTCCAAATAGATGCCTTGTTCTGAGGAAGAATGATCAGCGCAATGTTTGTTCCTCTTTCATTTGGATGTGCTACTACGAACCTCATTTCAGATTGACCAATCACATTCTCAATTAAAAAAAAAGAAAAAATCCCCACACATATTGATGAGAAACATATTCTCAGTTTCCTGCTTTTCATCCGTGTTGAAGATCAATGTTATAATCTGGGATGAATTAGTGATCAGATTAATTTGAGTGTGCGAAGAGCATTCCTACTCTCGAAAACTCAACTCTGACTTCACAGACGTGAGATGAATGTATTTACTGTCGCACACTAAAGCAAAATGCACTCACTCAAAAGTAATCAACTTTATTAACAGCTTCATATGATTTACAGCGCTTTCTTCATGTCACAAGATGTGTGAGGGGGAAAAAAAAAAGTAGAGACTGACATTCCAGAAAGACACAGACATGTGGCTCATTGGTCTTTAAAGGATTTAATTTCTTAATTTTGACTTTTGTTAACATTTGTTTGTGTATTTGCACAATGTATGTCCCATTACATGTATGACTTGAATCAACTGCAATGTTGGATACATAGTTTGAGGACAAATGGGAAGGTTTGTGCTGCTGATATTGAAGGATTGAGTGATGCTGAAATACAGTGTATCATATTTTAAAAGGGAATTTACATCATTGTAATTGTGTACTGTACTGTACCATGGAACTGACCTTGCCATCTGTATATGTATCGCTATTCTTTTTAAATGAAATAATGCTCTATGCAAATGGAAGCAAATACCAGAGCCTGGTCTCGTTTTTCCAGCAAGTGACACTTCACACCTTTCTTGAATCTAGATAACAAAACAAAATATATACAAAACAAAGGCAGAATTAAAATCTAAAGCCTAACAGTGGACATAAAACAACACAGATGATTTGATAAGGCTTAAAGAGTCCTACAATAAAGAATAAAACATAAGATTACAGACAAACCAACCAGGTTGTAAATAGGACAAAAGGAAACTAAAATGAAAATAAGAAACTGATTTCACAAGTACTACAATGCCTTTTTGTGGCATAGCATGTTAACCGTATATCTTACAGGTGAATAGGTAGATATGTGCTTGAGTTTAGGATACAGTAACTAAAATGTGAGCTCAGATTGACAGATGCTCAGACCCCGGGGAGCATCTCAACCCAAGTTTCTGTTTCTTTTTTCTATGTTATTTGTTAGTCTGCAGTATGTGTGTGTATGTCAACCATTCAGTTTTTAGTTACCCAAAGGTTTAATACAGCAGCTTTAGCCGAAGGGGAGTTCAATTCTTGTTTACAGCCCATTGGTGTGTGCTTTTAAACACCCATGTGTTTTGCGGTGCAGTTTAACGGTATTTCCACTTTCCTGCTTGCAGTTCCCAGATGGGTTTAGACCCGTGGAAGAAGCTGCAGGGTATCTTCACAGGATTATTACCGGTGTCAGAAAAAGGGGAAAAAAAATCCACACAAAATAAGGCACTCGTCTTTTTTCCTTGTGAAATACTGAAAAGTTTAGTCTCTTTAGGCCTTAAGAGAGAGAGATTTAAATGAAATAACCTGAGAAGGGAAATTCATTCTTCAAACATATTCAACCTATGATGAAGGTTTGCAGGCAGATATTGATTGTATTAACAAGCCAAAAAAGGTTGGAAGCTACTGGTCTAGACATATAGCATCCTGAAGACACCTAAAAGACTGTTTACTAGTTTGCAGCAGAATTTTGACATCTGTCAGGAATTTCTAACCCACAATACAGTTGACCTGTTATAACTAGGCAAGAAGACCCCAGAAGCAGAACACGAAAACCAACAGGTGGAGATAATGCACAGTTTATTTTCACACGGAAACAAGGGGGAAGTGATCACGGTAGCCAGAGAAAGGCTGAAGTCCGGGGAAATCCTGGTGGAGCGGGACGAGGCCAGGTGGACTGAGCTGAAGAGTGGACTAGGCTGGCTGTGGCAGGACCGAGCAGGGTGGCAGCGTGGAGAAGGAAAACGAACCGGTCAGATGGATCTCAGGACAGATGGATGGTCTGAAGCACAGAAGTCAGTTTTACCAAAAAACACTAGAGAACTTAATCAACAGACTAAGCGGCCGATAAGTTGTTACCACAATGGGAAACAGAACGACCTGGCGGAGACTGGAGTGTAGAGCCAGGTATTTGAACACTACTGAGATGATTACAGACGAGCCACAGCTGCTCCAAGGTTTGGCGGGAAGGGAATCTGCTGGCTCTGCCCAGGCATAGACATACAGCACATAAGACAAGACAAACAGCAACACAGGGAGGAGGGAAAACCAGGAGAACATAGGGAAGGTGGAGGGGAACAACCCTAATCATAACATGACCTAAATTTAATCTACAGGTACATTTACCTGAATCAGAGGTGCTATGATGTAAATATCCTGTTGTTCTATAAACATGTTTAATGTAGAGTTTAGGTCTTCCTGTCAAAATACAGGATTAAACCCTGCCAAAAAAGTCCTTGTGCTTTAAATGTCTGTCTCACCTTTGAGACTTGTCTCACCACAATATCAAAGTGGATTCAGGAAAGGTAGAAATACCATGGACCCAGTTTTATGTTTAGAACATGAATTAAGGAAAGCACAGGTTAATAGGGAAAGCGTAGTGGCCGTATTTTTTGATGTAGAGAAGGCTTATGATATGATGTGGAAGGAAGGATTATTAATTAAACTAAGTAAATTAGGGGTTAAGGGACCAATGTATAGGTGGATCAAGGATTTTTTATATGGAAGATCGATTCAAGTAAGAGTAGGTAAGAGTTGTTCATGAAATTTTGGGGTCGAAAATGGAACGCCTCAAGGAAGTATAGTGAGTCCTTTGTTATTTTCTGTTATGATAAATGATGTTTTTCTGAACTTGGAGAATGGGATGGGATTTTCTCTTTTTGCAGATGTTGGGGCAATTTGGAAGAGAGGCAGGAATTTGGAATTTATTGTGAAGAAACTACAAGAGGCTGTTGTTAAAATAGAAGAATGGTCAATTAAGTGGGGATTTAAATTTTCAGTAGACAAAACAAAGACAATGTTCTTTACAAGGAAAAGAATTGGCAGTAATGTAAGTTTAAAATTGTATAATCAATAATTGGAGAGAGTGAAACAGTTTAATTTTTTAAGGGTTGTCGTTTGATGAGAGAATTACATGGGCTGTGCATATTAGGAAAATACTAGACAAGTGTAAGAAAGTACTAAATGTAATGAGATGCCTGGTAGGGAGAGAATGGGGGGCAGAGAGAACAGCATTAAAAACTATTTACATAGGATTAATAAGATCAGTACTGGATTATGGGTGTGTAGCATTTGGATCAGCAGCAAATACATCTCTCAACAAGCTAGACAATATTCAATATCAAGCTTTAAGACTTTGCTTAGGCGCCATTAGAACAACACCAACATCCGCATTACAGGTGGAAATGGGAGAAATGCCACTGGAATTAAGGAGAATATAGTTATCTATAAACTACTGGGTTAGTTTAAAAGGACATAGGGAGGATCATCCAACGCAAGAAACACTGAAACCATGTTGGGAAATAAACATTAGTCCTACGGTACCACTCTCGGTGATACATCCTTGGTTAATTCCTGAACCTATTGTAGATCTCACATTGCTTGGGATAAAGAGCAAAGAGAGGGAGTTTATTTTACATCCGCAGATAATAAAAACCTACGTAGAAAATAACTATTACAGCTGTGTTCGAATTTATACAGATGCTTCAAAGAACCTGGCAAACAAAATGGGTAATGCTTTCATAGTTCCAGATTTCAACGTTAAAATTAGCAAAAGAGTCAGTGATGGGTTATCTGTATATACTGGGGAAATGCTGGCAATTTTATCAGCATTGCAATGGGTTGCAATGAAGTGAGACCTTTAGGGCAGTAATATGCTCGGATTCCAGCTCATCATTAACCAGTTTGAAGCACAGCCATTCAGACAGCAGACCGGATATTTTATTAGAGATTCAGCAAACACTATATTGGATTCAAATGATGGGATTAATTATGGCATTTTTATGGATACCAGCACATATAGGGATTGAAGGGAATGAAATAGCTGACAGGTATGCAAAAGAAGCCACACAAACAAATCACATTAACATCACTGTACCCTTTAGTAAAACGGAAATGACGACAATAGTTAAACAAAAGTTGAAAGAGAGGTGGCAAAAGGAGCGGGAAGAAGAGGGAACAGGAAGGTGGTTCTACAGAATTCAAAGGAAGGTAGGCAGGATGAGAAGTACGGGGAGAACCAGGAGAGAGGAGACTAGAGAATATCCAGGCTACGTTTTGGTCACGCAGGGCTAAACAGCACATTATTTAAAATAGGGAAGCATAATACAGGAAGGTGTGGCTTGTGTGAACAACAGGAAACAGTAGAACACGTCATGATTCACTGTCCAGGGTATAAGGGTGAAAGAAGAGAACTCATAAAGAACCTAAAAGAAATAAAGATAAAATTTGACTTGCAGGATATTTTACAAAGAAACTCTAAGGAGGAGTGTTATCTACTTTTGTTTCGATATCTCAGGAGAACAAAATTAATAGAGAGAATATAATTATTTTTTTTAATTTTTATATAAAAAAGGTAAAAGCTAGACACAATTAGATCCAGATCCACACTCCATTCCAGTTGGTGGCGGTAATGCACCATAGCGTTGTTTGCCAACCGCCATAAAACCCGAAGAAGAAGAAGAAGAAGAAGAAACAACGTGTCTCTCTCCTGTGTCAAGAAGAAGAAACAACGTGTCTCTCTCCTGTCTCAACAGAGCCCAGAAGGGCGAGGACATGATTAGTAACCCTATACCTGCAAGGCTGTTCCAGCAGGTGGTGTATGTTTGAGCATAAACAGCACCGTGTTTTAGCTGTGAGACAGTCAGAGGAGCACCACCAACAGCAGAAGAAATGTGTCTTTTGGAGGATTTTGTTTTCTTCCTCTTTTCTTGTCCCACCGCTATTTTGGGGGCCGTTGCTCTCCTGCTCGTCCTCTTTCTAGTCTTCGGTAGCTTCGCCTCCCAGGGAATGGGGAACGAGCCTCCAGGACCGAGACCTCTTCCCCTGCTTGGCAACCTGTTGCAGCTTGATCTCAAGAGACCCTACAGAACCCTCTGTGAGGTGGGTTTAGCACTATTATCCCAAAACAGATCCATTTTGTAACATGTTGCAATTTATTTGAATGTCCTAACACTGTCTCTGACACATTTAACTACATTTTTTATTTTTCCAGCTTTCAAAGAAATATGGGTCTGTATTTACGGTGTATTTTGGAACCAATAAAGTGGTGGTCCTGGCTGGATACAAGACAGTCAAAGAGGCTCTGGTCAGCTACACAGAAGAGTTTGGAGACAGAGACATCTCCCCTATATTTTATGACATAAATCAAGGTCATGGTATGTCCTTCCTTTACAAAGCCTTTAATATACACTATGTTTACATATTAGCACAAAGCCAAATAATATATATGAACAGTTTAGCAAAAGCAAAATCACAAGTAACATTGTATTTGTCATCTAATATATATAACACTGTTTTTAATCATCTGTTTCAAGGTTCAATCTTGTAATTTCTAGTTTGTTATTTAGGTGAATCCCTGATGAGTATAATAATATGTACATGACTGGCACAGATTAATTTTAACTTGTCACATTTAACAGGGATTCTGTTTGCAAACGGAGAATCATGGAAAGAGATGAGACGTTTTGCCCTCACCACCCTGAGAGACTTTGGGATGGGCAAAAGAGTAGCTGAGGATAAAATCTTGGAGGAATGCTGCCATCTGATCCAAATGTTTGAGGAGCATAAAGGTATGGAGTTAATATGTGCAAGTGATAATACATGACAAGGTGTTCTGGTATACAAAAATAACAGATGACGTCAAGAAGGTCTGTTATTTTCCACATCAGGACACCAATAAGTGCATTATTATGCTCACCACAACAAATGATAAGCTGTGTTGAAATCATCACCCATTTTTGTTATAGTTCATTTTGTAGTCAGTGTCCTGGTCCTGGTGAGGTTTGTTTTAATATTGCACTTGTCATGTTCCCTCTTAATAATTTCATTCTTTCCGGATGCCATATTACAGGGAAAGCATTTGATACAACATGTCCTGTGAATTACGCAACATCCAATATTATCTCCTCCATCGTGTATGGAAGCAGGTTTGAATACAGTGATCCCCGATTCAAAAACTTGGTGAGAAGAGCCAACGAGAACATACGCATTATCGGCTCTGCACCGATCCAGGTAAGCTTCATATTTGCTTTTTTAATTGGTGTTGTTTAAGGAGATTGCACACAAAACTAATTTAAGTAATGGTAATTGACAAAGTCCGGTGAACAAACATTTTTTTCTTAACATAATGTTCTGTGAGTAACTTTGTAGTGTCAGCTTAAATGGTTGCTTTGGGGCAAATTTTGAATGACAAAACAATACAAGAAAGTGTTGTCAGAATAAAAATGGATGGAAACTGCTGGTATTTGGTGATGTAAAATACTTTTAACTGTGGCAAATAACTGATCAAAAGTGTGTCTGGATGCCAAATATATATGAACACATATACTGTACCTAATGAGCTCATTCTATTTAATCCTTCATGCAATATGAGCTTTTACACTCATGTGGCACATAGAAGGAATCTTGCTGTTTAATGTGTTAAATCTACCTACTTGGGTTGTTGTTTGGTGTACATTGTCTTCAATAATTTCTGTTGTTTTTACTGTTGTGTCACAGCTTTACAACATGTTTCCCAGGCTGGTCGGTTGGATCAAAAACCAGCAGCTGATATTAAAAAATACTGAGATGATCGTCAGAGATGTCAAAGATTTAATCAAGCATCTGAAAGAGACGCTGAACCCTCACATATGCAGGGGGCTTGTGGACTGTTTTCTGATTCGGAAGCAGAAAGAAGACGTGAGACGACATCTTTGGTGTTTTTCATGTAACAAGAAGAACAACAATGTTGCACGTGTCTATTTTACAATGATATGTGGGTGTTCTTTCTCATAGGAGTCTTGTGTTATGGACTCTCACTACAATGAGAAGAACTTGATATTTACAGTGACCAACCTGTTTGCAGCTGGTACTGATACCACAGCAGCTACACTGAGATGGGGTCTGCTGCTTATGGCCAAATATCCACATATACAAGGTAAGGAGAGAGGCTTGTGAATCTTTCCTCCTAACGCCTGTGTTTATCTTTTCACCCGTGGGTGCCCTTAATTACTTGACAAGGACAAAATGACTAAATGCTCTAAGACAGTATTGACATAGGCTCTGAGGTAGGCCTACAGCCAAAATGATATTTTAAGCAATGATATTTTAAGAAAATATGAAGCCGTACAGACAGTGACTGATTTTTAACATTTGAAGTCTTTTTTACTTTACTAGGAAATGTCCATCTCAGTCTCTCTAGTTTACAGAATGTTTTGCTTGTTTGTAGAAGAGTTCGAACAAAGAAGAAATGTATAGCTGGTCACAATCACATTTGATTTTTGATTGAATATTATAAACATAATTTAAACATTTCTCAAAACAAATTAAAACTGTACTTTTTTAGCCATGCTAGCCGCCTGTTTGTCGGTCAGTCAGACGGTCCACCACTACCAAATTTTGTACAGATATCCATGGTGCCCAGAGGATGAACCCTAATGACTTTGATGATCCTCTGACTTTTCCTCTAGCGCCACCATGAGGTTGACATTTGTGGTTTGGAGTGAAATGTCATGAAATTTGGGACACATTTGTGTCCCCTTCAGGATGAATTGTAATCATTTTGGTGATACCTTAACTTTTGTCCAATACTTTGGTTTATGACTACCAACAAAAACTAATGACATTCCCTTCAACCTCAGCTATACTTTGTGTTTAGTGCTAATTATTTATTATTTTGTGTGTTCAGACCAGGTCCAGGAGGAGCTGAGCAGGGTGGTAGGAAGCCGTCAGATCCGGGTAGATGACCGGAAAAGCCTGCCGTACACTGATGCCGTCATCCATGAGACACAGAGACTGGCCAACATTGTCCCCATGGCTATTCCTCACAAAACCAGCAGAGACGTCACCTTCCAGGGCTACTTCATCAAAGAGGTCAGGTGCTCTCATCTGTTTCAGTTCTTATCCACACAAAAAAAACATTTGTTGCTGGAAATGTTCATCCGCCTCTGAAAACATTCTTTCATCCTGATACTTTATATGAAAGACCTGCTCTCTTCTTTTACCTACAGGGGACTATTGTGTTTCCTCTTCTGACTTCTGTCCTGCGTGATGAGAGCGAATGGGAGAGCCCACACACTTTCAACCCCTCCCACTTTCTGGATGAGGAGGGTAAATTTATCAGGAGAGACGCCTTCATGCCCTTTTCTGCAGGTACAACAACTTTTTGTTGTTTAGAGATTACAGAGATATTTTACACACCAGTTTAACGCTTTGCAAATCTCTTTGTTCTTGCAGGTCGCAGGGTGTGTCTCGGAGAAAGCCTGGCTAAGATGGAGCTCTTCCTCTTCTTCACCTCCCTCCTCCAGCGCTTTCGTTTCACTCCTCCACCCGGAGTCGCAGAGGATGAACTGGATCTCACACCAGCTGTGGGCTTCACCCTCACCCCTTCACCTCATGAGCTGTGTGCTGTCAGTCGCCAATGAGGAAGAGAGCTGGAGCGTGGCATTGTAACTGAATGTTACCCTCACACAGAGCAGTGGCTTTTTTACCTGCACGTTTACCACCTTGATTTACATGCTGAGCAGCCAGCAGATGTCCCCACCCCTCAAGATCAGGAGACAGACAGTTCATTTCAGTCACTTAAGATGGCAAGTTATCTGAAATGGTGTTGGGGAAAAATAAATAGTGCCTTACACAGTTGACTAGCCTAGATGTTTTTTGTAATTTGTACATATTAGTTTTAACAATTCGTAGGGAAATTGGGTTCATGTGCACTTTTTTATGATGAGACTGCTACATTAACCTATATTCTTGCATCTCAGTCACTGTGGATTTGTAGATTGTAATTTGTCAAGGGTTTAATTTCTATTGCAGCAAATGGCATAAATCGTGTCATTTATTAATAAATTTGGACCTGTCTCTTCAAATAGCTGATAGCATGAAACTAGAACTAGAACTATAAACTACATAAATCTATTATTTTGGTCCCTGTGTTTTTTCCTTCTAGAGAAATACTTAAGAAAAATATACTCAAACTGCTTTTAAATTATGAATTGGTCAACGTCAAACTGTTCCTTTGGACAGGTTTAATACCAACAGTCTTCAGGTTGGTGTTCAGTCGTTGCAGCCCAGTTTATTTGGACATGGTCAAGAAATAAAGGAACGTCCATTCTGTTTGCATTAACAAGAGTTGTGTCAGTGCTTGTCAGGTTACATTGGGATACAATATGGAATTTAAATTGTCTTGGCTGATGTACAAAAGCTGCTTTGCCAGTTTCTTTGATATCTCGTTTCACCTAAATGCACGCAAGGCAGAGATTTAATTTCTGTTGTTGTTCTGCTGTTGAGAAGGCGGTGAAAAGGGGAGTGGCTGCTAAAGGCCAGCACCTGGTAGTCCTGGTAGACCTTTTGCATATCCCTGTTTTTCTCACACTCTTCATTTTCCAGATTTTGCATTTGAATAGCTTAATCATGACTGACACTTTGATTAGATCTGCAGTTGGCTGGCTGCTCATTCACACCCACTGAAGAGGTGTGATTAGTGTGATTCATGGTGCGATTGGTGCAAGCTTTTCTAAAAGAATGTGGGAACTCTTGATCTATTGCACAACCCAGAGAGGTGGCTAGGATAACATCTCTGTAGAAAGGACAAAACAGGAAGCCCTCCTGGTGACACCCCGACATTTATCCCTTCATTTAACTTTGAAAACAGCTGTTTAGTGAAAAGGTTTGTGTCGCTAAAACAAATCAAGTCCAGGTGACTGTAGGGTCATGTTGGAAGATATTTTCCAGTCCTCCACTTCAGTCTCCCTGCTGGGGGCCATTGTGGGCCTGCTGGTCCTCCACCTTTTTTACTCCAGCTTCAGCTCCCAAGACAAGAGGGAGCCCCCAGGACCTAAACCTCTTCCCCTGCTCGGTAACTTGCTTCAGGTGGATCTCAAGAGACTCGGCAACTCTCTTTTTGATGTGAGAAATGTGTTGTTTGTCTTAAACAATGGGATTCTTTCCACTGCTTTGATAGAAGACAGCTCATTTTGTATGTTAGTATTACTTGATTATGCAAATATGTGTTCAGTATAAGTCCGCGAATTCTAGTAAATTACATTTCTTAGACTGTTAGTCTCTCTTTTACCTGACCTCCATCTTTTTTAGCTGTCCAAACAATATGGACCAGTGTTCACAGTCTACTTTGGACTTAAGAAGGTGGTAGTCCTGGCAGGATACAGGACAGTCAAACAGGCTCTGGTCAACCATGCTGAAGAGTTTGGAAACAGAGAGGTCACTCCCATATTTTATGATTTCAACAAAGGACATGGTAAGAGAATATTTCAAGAGTTTTTTTTAGTAACTTGTATTTGTCCTCGTCTCAACAAGCCAACCACTTTTGTTTCCAGGCATACTATTTTCCAATGGCGACACGTGGAAAGAAATGAGGCGTTTTGCTTTAACTACACTGAGAGATTTTGGGATGGGCAGAAGGATTAGTGAAGGGAAAATCATTGAGGAATGTCGCTACCTGATTGAAGAATTTGAACAATATGAAGGTAACATTATCTCCTCTAAAAGCACAGCGCAGGTTTACACAGCAGTCCCTAAATACCTCAAATACCTTTACACTTTTTATCTAACTCCTGTCCATAACTCTCTTTTGTTCTCTCAGGTAAAGCCTTCGACAACACCCAGGCAATTTGTTATGCGGCTTCGAATATTATATCAGCTATCATGTTTGGAAAGAGGTTTGAATACAAAGACCCTGTCTTCCAAGCTATGGTGGAAAGAGACCACGAGTCCATCCGTCTGACAGGATCAGCTCCCATCCTGGTACAACAGAGACTTCATTTTACAATTACAAGAACATTTTACATTTTTGTGTATATTAAAGCCTTACTAACCTAAGGCTTAAAAGATCAATTATATTGCTGTAGTAATCCATAATGTGTAGTCCATTAAATATTTGGTATCACTTTATTTTACAGGTGTGTAATTTCCTAATAGTTTTCTAGGAATTTCCTTGAAAGAAGTGCTCATTTAAATCCAAGTAAAAATGTGTTCAATACTTCTCTGAAAATGTATTCCGGTATATTATTTATTTGTTCATTTATTTGTTTTATATTATTTGCCTTTAAACATATTTTACATTGTTGCATGGACAGCTGTGCACTGAATCAGGACGAATACATTTATTAAATGGGTACCAACTGAACACTACCCATACTTTATTACCTTTTTAATTTTACTTATAGGTGCAATTAGTAGCCTTCCAAATTACGTAGGTCTCTCTGGGAATTGTCCCAGGATATTATCACAAAATCATTTTGAATTTACAACCGTAAAAGAAAGCGTCACCAAATGTTTCTAATTTAACGAGGTACTGCTCACTTATGTTTTTTGAGCTTCGAAGTAAATGATATGACTGTACTGTGATAAAACACATCAATGCTGCTGTTAATATTGACATTTCTTATCAAATTTATAAAAATCAGCATTTCATGGGTTGAAAATGGCTCAACACGCCATCTACTGTTTTTAATCAGCCCTGAACCTTGCAAGGCCAATGCTGACATGAAGTCAACTGGTTGGGACCTGTCTACGTCATGAAATTTATATTAAAAAAACACTCTAATCAGTGTCAGTGTCCCCCATGTCCCCTGACCCACACACACTACGTAGCCACAAGGCTGTAAATATGCTGGGAGAGAGGGTTCCAGCAGAATTTGAAGGTGTAGTTACACTTTAAATATAACAACAAAATAAAAACATTGATTAAATAAAATCAGCTGGGACTTAAGATCTCACAGCTTTCAATGAAATTGTTTGTATTGTGCTCTGTTACAGATATACAACATGTTTCCTTGGCTGGGCCCTTTTCTTAAAAACTGGAGGGATTTGATGAAGAATGTGGAGAAAAACAAGGAGGAGACAAAAAGCATAATAGCGGATCTGAAGGAGACCCTGAACCCTGATATGTGCAGATGCTTTGTTGATGCATTCCTGACCCGTAAGCTAAATCTGGAGGTGAGGTGTCCAACTCCAGTGAATCCACTCCTAGGCTGATAATACAGATCAATCGATCATTGTATAAGTATAATCCCTCTTTTCTGTATGTTATACAAGGAGTCTGAAATCAAGGATTTACACTACCATGATGACAACCTGGTCTACAGTGTGATCAATCTTGTTGCAGCTGGAACTGATACCACAGGAAATACACTTCAGTGGTGTCTACTTTTCACGGCCAAGTACCCTCATATTCAAGGTGCAAAAACACATCCACGTGCTCGTCTCAGCTCACATGAAGTTTGGGCGTCACATATTCATCAGATTGATTTCCTGTTTCACGTGCATCCAGACCAGGTCCAGGAGGAGCTGAGCAGGGTGGTAGGAAGCCGTCAGGTCCGAGTAGAGGACAGGAAGAACCTGCCGTACACTGACGCTGTCATCCATGAGTCACAAAGACTGGCCAACATTGTCCCCATGGCTATTCCTCACAAAACCAGCAGAGACGTCACCTTCCAGGGCTACTTCATCAAAGAGGTCAGTTGCCCACGTCAATCCAAATCCACACGTTTGTTTTTGTTAGATATGTTCTTCTCTGAAAACTCTGAAAGGTTTTATATGAGACATTCCACTTCCTTCTTTTACCTACAGGGGACTACTGTGTTTCCTCTTCTGACTTCTGTCCTGCATGATGAGAGCGAATGGGAGAGCCCACACACTTTCAACCCCTCCCACTTCCTGGATGAGGAGGGTAAATTTATTAAGAGAGACGCCTTCATGCCCTTTTCTGCAGGTACAACAACTTTTTGTTGTTTAGAGATTACAGAGATATTTTACACAGCATGATGCAGTTCAACTCTTCGCAACTCTTTGTTCTTGCAGGTCGCAGGGTGTGTCTCGGAGAGAGTCTGGCCAGAATGGAGCTCTTCCTCTTCTTCACCTCCCTCCTCCAGCGCTTTCGTTTCACTCCTCCACCCGGAGTCGCAGAGGATGAACTGGATCTCACACCAGTTGTGGGCTTCACCCTCACCCCTTCAGCTCATGAGCTGTGTGCTGTCAGTCGCCAATGAGGAAGAGAGCTGCAACAGCCACCGACTCATCCATGGTGTTGAAGGTTATAGTGTTAGATTGCTGTGTAGAGCAACTTTCACCAATTGGCAGCAATAATATCTGTGGCTATCAGTGACATTTTGATGGTATTGAGCATGTGCAGCCCAGTGTCACAAGACTGAAATTAAGGTCAGTGAGAGGCTTTCCTCCTTTTAAAGACTGAATATTATTGTTGATTGATTTACTCACCTTGCTTGTGAATTGCTTAATCATGATTGTCAGAGCTGCCCCCTCCATTGCTTCTTTTAAGTCCAGGCTCAAAACACACTTTTATTCCTTGGCTTTCGGTACATCATGATATGGTGCCGGTACTTTTGCACTGTGTGTATTATGTTTGTGCGTTGCTCGTTTATATTTTACTTGTATTTGTATTTTATAGTGAGTTTTTCCATGCAAATTATCTGTACAGCACTTTGGTCAACGTGTGTTGTTTTTAAATGTCCAGCCCTCCACATTGCTCTCGGCCCATGTCTCCAGCCCCTGCTCGCATGTTCTTTCCTTCAGCTCCCCAGACCTGCCATCCTCTAGCTGTCCACCAGATATTCCTTGGACTTTGCCTCCTTTTTCCATCACCTGACTGCCCCACCCATCTACACACCTGTTCCCACTTAATATCAGCTGCCGGTTTTTGATCCAACCGACCAGCCTGGGAAACATGTTGTAAAGCTGTGACACAACAGTAAAAACAACAGATTATTAAAGACAATCTACACCAAACAACAACCCAATTAGGTAGATTAAAAAAGCAAATATGAAGCTTACCTGGATCGGTGCACTTGCCATTTACCACCCATCCACTCCATGAAGTGCCTTTACCCTGTGTAGTGTATGACTAATGTATAATAATAATAATAATAATAAGTAGTTACATATGTGTAGTGTGTATGTAATAAATAAATATAAATATATATATATATATATATTGACATGTCATTTAGATGTGATTTCAATTAATCCTTAATTAATCACTAAAAATGTCTACAATAATAAAAGCCATGGCTCATTCTGACTTTCAAAATTGTGTTGTAATTTAGCACAAACGTGGATTGGATGTAACCAGTTGTTTAAGTAAACTGAAACGTGTAACGTCTGCTGGAAGTCATACTCTGAATCATCACTTGAGTGTACAGGAATCCTCTTCAGTCTGCCACTGATGCTTTTGACATACTGTTTCATAATCACAGGCTTCAATGCAGGCAAGACAAAATACAGTGTTCTGCATCATCTTGCGTTTCTGGCCATCCCATCACTCCCACTTTAAATGGTTCCCATGTCACCCTCACTAATACCTATAAATACCTTGGCTTGATGGACTGTCATTCATGACTCACCTTCAGTATTTAACCCAAAACTTAAAAGTAACATTTCTCTTAAATTAAAACCTGACTGTCTTTGGTGTATTGTAACAACAGTCAGCTTAGTGTGTTGAATAAACGTTTCCTCTAGCACACAATACATTTGATATATTAACTTTGTATTTAGTCCAGGAGCAAAAAGAAATAGTTATGTGTTAAAGTATAACTGTACTGGACCCTACTGTCACAGGGTCTGTCTCACAGAGTCTAGCCAAATTGGAGCTCTTCTTCTCCCTCCTTCTACACTTTTGTTTTAGTCCTTCGCCAGCAGTGGGAGAGGATCAACTGGATCTGATAGTTTTGGGCTTCATCCCAATACTCACGCAACATAAAAGACACACAAACGAGTAGAAGACACGCATATTGTCTCTGACCTCCGTCACTTGAAAGTGTAGCTGTAATGGAAACCCTTTTTCTGCAGTCCCCCAGTACAACCACTCTACTGAGCACTGTTGGGATCCTACTTGCTTTGTACGTATTTTTCCCGCAGCTTTATCCATCAAAGAAAGGAGCCTCCAGGACCCAGACCACTGCCTGTGTTGGATCCTAAGTCACTTCACAGCATGCTGTATGAGGTAAGTAAATGATATGGGGAAAATCTTGTCCTTTGTGTTAGGGATAGACAAAGGGGATTACATATGTATATTTGATATTATTTCATTCTTTGAGTTCGGTCTATTTTGGGCCCAAAAAAGTGGTGGTGCTGGCTGGATACAAGACTTATTGTAATGCTGAGTGACAGTTCCTCCACAAGGTCTGTTATTTTCCACATCAGGACACCAATAAGTGCATTATTATAATGATAATAAGCTGTGTTCAAATCATCACCCAGTTTTTAAGGTCTTCTGTGTCAGGCTCACAAGATGGAGGACTCACAATGCAGACACAGACACGGAGGAAAAGTCCAGATACTTTCAAGTAAAACAGTTCGGTACACGGGAAGTCAGTCCAATCAGGCAGAGGTATCCAAAAACACTAGGCAAAATACACAGGTCCAAAAACACAAGCGAGGGTTCACAAACACGAAGAAAATGCCCGAGGAAAAACGCTGGAAAGCTCACACAGGGTCGAGACAATCTGGCACAGACAGGAGGGAAAACACACCTTAAATACACTGAGGGGGAGGAGTCAACAAGACACAGGTGAAACACATTAGGGCAATCACACAGGCGGGAAACTTGACAGGACATGGGGAATGACACCAGAGACTACCAAAATAAAACAGGAAACAACACGACACAGACTACTTGACTTGACGGACCCTGACATTCTGTAGTCAATGTAAGTCCTGGTGAGTTTTGTTTTAATAGTACAAGATTGCACTTTTCATGTTATACTTCCGTCTTTGTCAAAATGGTGAATGAGATGCAGGTAAGGAGGAGGGCGGGGAAGGCCAGGCAACTGCAGAGCAGATGAGGGAAGTGGGAACAGGTGTGTAGATGGGTGGGGCAGTCAGGTGATGGGGAAAGGAGGGAAAGTCCAGGGACATCTGGTGGACAGCTAAAGGATGGCAGGTCTGGGGAGCTGAAGGAAAGAACATGTGAGCAGTGTCTGGAGACTAACTGTAGAAACAAAAGGTAAAGTATTGATTGTTAAACCTATTCTGATGTGTAGACTCAAACATTAAGCTTCTATCACACTGTGTTTGATAGTTTTGTTTTGTTCCCACATGTATGGGACAAACAAGGAGAGGCAGTCGTCTTCTTGTTTTGGTTAAGGTTTCTCCATTTTGGCGTGTGCCATTGCTTATATTTTTTACCAGATTGTACCCATGTGACTGAAAAACCAGGATTAAAAAAAAGTAAAAGTTGCTCTATACAGCAATCTTACACACTACCCCTTCCACACCATGGACAAGTCAATGACAAGTGTCTGGCACAGTGGCATAAAAACACAACGATCAAGAAGTTCCAGCTCTCTTCCTCAATGGCGACTGACAGCACACAGCTCATGAGCTGAAGGGGTGAGGGTGAAGCCCACAACTGATGTGAAATCCAGTTCATCCTCTGCGACTCCGGGTGGAGGAGTGAAACCCTGCGACCTGAGAGAACAAAGAGTTGCGAAGAGTTGAACTGGACCATGTCTGTGCAACTGTGAAAAATCTGTAATCGCTAAAACATAAAAGCTTGACAAAGTTGTTGTACCTGCAGAAAAGGGCATGAAGGCGTCTCTCTTAATAAATTTACCCTCCTCATCCAGGAAGTGGGAGGGGTTGAAAGTGTGTGGGCTCTCCCATTCGCTCTCATCATGCAGGACAGAAGTCAGAAGAGGAAACACAGTAGTCCCCTGTAGGTAAAAGAAGGAAGTGGAATGTCTCATATAAAACCTTTCAGAGTTTTCAGAGAAGAACATATCTAACAAAAACAAACGTGTGGATTTGGATTGACGTGGGCAACTGATAAAGTAGCCCTGGAAGGTGACGTCTCTGCTGGTTTTGTGAGGAATAGCCATGGGGACAATGTTGGCCAGTCTTTGTGACTCGTGGATGACAGCGTCAGTGTACGGCAGGTTCTTCCTGTCCTCTACTCGGACCTGACGGCTTCCTACCACCCTGCTCAGCTCCTCCTGGACCTGGTCTGGATGCACGTGAAACAGGAAATCAATCTGATGAATATGTGACGCCCAAACTTCATGTGAGCTGAGACGAGCACGTGGATGTGTTTTTGCACCTTGAATATGAGGGTACTTGGCCGTGAAAAGTAGACACCACTGAAGTGTATTTCCTGTGGTATCAGTTCCAGCTGCAACAAGATTGATCACACTGTAGACCAGGTTGTCATCATGGTAGTGTAAATCCTTGATTTCAGACTCCTTGTATAACATACAGAAAAGAGGGATTATACTTATACAATGATCGATTGATCTGTATTATCAGCCTAGGAGTGGATTCACTGGAGTTGGACACCTCACCTCCAGATTTAGCTTACGGGTCAGGAATGCATCAACAAAGCATCTGCACATATCAGGGTTCAGGGTCTCCTTCAGATCCGCTATTATGCTTTTTGTCTCCTCCTTGTTTTTCTCCACATTCTTCATCAAATCCCTCCAGTTTTTAAGAAAAGGGCCCAGCCAAGGAAACATGTTGTATATCTGTAACAGAGCACAATACAAACAATTTCATTGAAAGCTGTGAGATCTTAAGTCCCAGCTGATTTTATTTAATCAATGTTTTATTTTGTTGTTATATTTAAAGTGTAACTACACCTTCAAATTCTGCTGGAACCCTCTCTCCCAGCATATTTACAGCCTTGTGGCTACGTAGTGTGTGTGGGTCAGGGGACATGGGGGACACTGACACTGATTAGAGTGTTTTTTTAATATAAATTTCATGACGTAGACAGGTCCCAACCAGTTGACTTCATGTCAGCATTGGCCTTGCAAGGTTCAGGGCTGATTAAAAACAGTAGATGGCGTGTTGAGCCATTTTCAACCCATGAAATGCTGATTTTTATAAATTTGATAAGAAATGTCAATATTAACAGCAGCATTGATGTGTTTTATCACAGTACAGTCATATCATTTACTTCGAAGCTCAAAAAACATAAGTGAGCAGTACCTCGTTAAATTAGAAACATTTGGTGACGCTTTCTTTTACGGTTGTAAATTCAAAATGATTTTGTGATAATATCCTGGGACAATTCCCAGAGAGACCTACGTAATTTGGAAGGCTACTAATTGCACCTATAAGTAAAATTAAAAAGGTAATAAAGTATGGGTAGTGTTCAGTTGGTACCCATTTAATAAATGTATTCGTCCTGATTCAGTGCACAGCTGTCCATGCAACAATGTAAAATATGTTTAAAGGCAAATAATATAAAACAAATAAATGAACAAATAAATAATATACCGGAATACATTTTCAGAGAAGTATTGAACACATTTTTACTTGGATTTAAATGAGCACTTCTTTCAAGGAAATTCCTAGAAAACTATTAGGAAATTACACACCTGTAAAATAAAGTGATACCAAATATTTAATGGACTACACATTATGGATTACTACAGCAATATAATTGATCTTTTAAGCCTTAGGTTAGTAAGGCTTTAATATACACAAAAATGTAAAATGTTCTTGTAATTGTAAAATGGAGTCTCTGTTGTACCAGGATGGGAGCTGATCCTGTCAGACGGATGGACTCGTGGTCTCTTTCCACCATAGCTTGGAAGACAGGGTCTTTGTATTCAAACCTCTTTCCAAACATGATAGCTGATATAATATTCGAAGCCGCATAACAAATTGCCTGGGTGTTGTCGAAGGCTTTACCTGAGAGAACAAAAGAGAGTTATGGACAGGAGTTAGATAAAAAGTGTAAAGGTATTTGAGGTATTTAGGGACTGCTGTGTAAACCTGCGCTGTGCTTTTAGAGGAGATAATGTTACCTTCATATTGTTCAAATTCTTCAATCAGGTAGCGACATTCCTCAATGATTTTCCCTTCACTAATCCTTCTGCCCATCCCAAAATCTCTCAGTGTAGTTAAAGCAAAACGCCTCATTTCTTTCCACGTGTCGCCATTGGAAAATAGTATGCCTGGAAACAAAAGTGGTTGGCTTGTTGAGACGAGGACAAATACAAGTTACTAAAAAAAACTCTTGAAATATTCTCTTACCATGTCCTTTGTTGAAATCATAAAATATGGGAGTGACCTCTCTGTTTCCAAACTCTTCAGCATGGTTGACCAGAGCCTGTTTGACTGTCCTGTATCCTGCCAGGACTACCACCTTCTTAAGTCCAAAGTAGACTGTGAACACTGGTCCATATTGTTTGGACAGCTAAAAAAGATGGAGGTCAGGTAAAAGAGAGACTAACAGTCTAAGAAATGTAATTTACTAGAATTCGCGGACTTATACTGAACACATATTTGCATAATCAAGTAATACTAACATACAAAATGAGCTGTCTTCTATCAAAGCAGTGGAAAGAATCCCATTGTTTAAGACAAACAACACATTTCTCACATCAAAAAGAGAGTTGCCGAGTCTCTTGAGATCCACCTGAAGCAAGTTACCGAGCAGGGGAAGAGGTTTAGGTCCTGGGGGCTCCCTCTTGTCTTGGGAGCTGAAGCTGGAGTAAAAAAGGTGGAGGACCAGCAGGCCCACAATGGCCCCCAGCAGGGAGACTGAAGTGGAGGACTGGAAAATATCTTCCAACATGACCCTACAGTCACCTGGACTTGATTTGTTTTAGCGACACAAACCTTTTCACTAAACAGCTGTTTTCAAAGTTAAATGAAGGGATAAATGTCGGGGTGTCACCAGGAGGACTTCCTGTTTTGTCCTTTCTACAGAGATGTTATCCTAGCCACCTCTCTGGGTTGTGCAATAGATCAAGAGTTCCCACATTCTTTTAGAAAAGCTTGCACCAATCGCACCATGAATCACACTAATCACACCTCTTCAGTGGGTGTGAATGAGCAGCCAGCCAACTGCAGATCTAATCAAAGTGTCAGTCATGATTAAGCTATTCAAATGCAAAATCTGGAAAATGAAGAGTGTGAGAAAAACAGGGATATGCAAAAGGTCTACCAGGACTACCAGGTGCTGGCCTTTAGCAGCCACTCCCCTTTTCACCGCCTTCTCAACAGCAGAACAACAACAGAAATTAAATCTCTGCCTTGCGTGCATTTAGGTGAAACGAGATATCAAAGAAACTGGCAAAGCAGCTTTTGTACATCAGCCAAGACAATTTAAATTCCATATTGTATCCCAATGTAACCTGACAAGCACTGACACAACTCTTGTTAATGCAAACAGAATGGACGTTCCTTTATTTCTTGACCATGTCCAAATAAACTGGGCTGCAACGACTGAACACCAACCTGAAGACTGTTGGTATTAAACCTGTCCAAAGGAACAGTTTGACGTTGACCAATTCATAATTTAAAAGCAGTTTGAGTATATTTTTCTTAAGTATTTCTCTAGAAGGAAAAAACACAGGGACCAAAATAATAGATTTATGTAGTTTATAGTTCTAGTTCTAGTTTCATGCTATCAGCTATTTGAAGAGACAGGTCCAAATTTATTAATAAATGACACGATTTATGCCATTTGCTGCAATAGAAATTAAACCCTTGACAAATTACAATCTACAAATCCACAGTGACTGAGATGCAAGAATATAGGTTAATGTAGCAGTCTCATCATAAAATAGTGCACATGAACCCAATTTCCCTACGAATTGTTAAAACTAATATGTACAAATTACAAAAAACATCTAGGCTAGTCAACTGTGTAAGGCACTATTTATTTTTCCCCAACACCATTTCAGATAACTTGCCATCTTAAGTGACTGAAATGAACTGTCTGTCTCCTGATCTTGAGGGGTGGGGACATCTGCTGGCTGCTCAGCATGTAAATCAAGGTGGTAAACGTGCAGGTAAAAAAGCCACTGCTCTGTGTGAGGGTAACATTCAGTTACAATGCCACGCTCCAGCTCTCTTCCTCATTGGCGACTGACAGCACACAGCTCATGAG
>VMKM01000984.1:0-199253 GCA_008360985.2 Macquaria ambigua
GGTAAACAGATACTGTACACTGTATATTTGGTTTGGTACTCTTGTCAAACAACGCACTGCCTATAGATTTCTTCTCTTTCAATAAATACCACTTAACCCCCCCCCCATGCATTTTTCTTCAGAAACTTATATGATCTCCCCCAGCGTGTTTCTGGAGGAAAGGGGTTGAGGTCGCCTCAGCAAAGAAAGTGAAAAAGCTTTCAAAAGCATTTCTCTTGGCCCACTCGCCCCTGAACAAAGCCTGCTGTCAACTGGTCAAGGTTTCACTTCCTAATTACCTTCTCCTGGGGCACAATGGCCAGGCCGTTGCCTAACCCAGGCCACTCTAGACCCCTAGCATTCTTTCCCAGACAACTGGCCCCTCCACCGTGGACCCACGGTCTCTAAGGAAGTGTTAGACACATGGTTAAATATGGGCACTTCGTGCATCTGCATCTGAGAGGTTTGTTTACTAGGAGACGTCTGTAATGATTGCAAAACAGTGACAAGAATTAATGGCTTGAGTCATAAAATTGGCACTTGCGTTCTTTTGTAACAAAATAGCACTGTGTCTGGCGATACAGTAAATCTGACCCCAATATGATTCTTTTTCATAATTCTAAGAAATCGGATTTGCATTAGATCACATTCTTGGTGCCATTTTCAAGCTCTTTTCCAGTGCAAAGCTCATTCCTTAATTCATGCACAAAAAGACTTTTTAAGGCTGTCTTACCCCGGGTTAGAGGTTGTCAAAAGTTCAGATTGGCTCCCAGCTAAATCAGCGTTGCTTTCTCTTTCACCTTTTCTCCTCGCTACTGTAAAGCCTTAAACCAAAAAGGGAAAAAAAGAACCAGACAAAGACGAAACAGAAATCAGAGTGATGTGAAATGCAGCCATGGCTCAGACTGGTTCCTTATTGCGCGGAGTGCTGAGTGATTTTCATTGACGCTCCTCTGCCACCCAGGTCACTCCCAAGAACACCCAGACGGGAATTCCACCCAGGCTTATCTCACCGGCTCATCGACCGCCACCACCACCACCACGGAGGAGGAGGAGGAGGAGGAGTGGAGGGGGTTTGGACTGAGGGAAGGGTCAAAAGGGTAAGAGGGGGGTCTTCTCTGTGGCTAGATTAGAGGAAACCTGTTGGGGTAAGCAGTTCAATCTTGTTTACCAACAACTGCTCTGGGAGATAGCTGTCAGCGAAGCGTACGCGAAAACCTCTCCCAGAGGAAGCTGCAGGGGCCGGGCCGAGTCGCTGAGGAGCAACAGGTTGCAGGAGAGATAAGGGATTAGATGCCCAGACTATCAGTCCAACTCCTGTGTTCTTTACCACTCAAAGTCCCTCCATCTGGGAGAGGCTAGGGGGGTAGAAACAGTGTGAGCTAATGCTTCATTAGGTCTTTACAGCTATAAGCCAATGTTTTTCCAGTTGAGGAGCCACTTACTCACTGCAAAGATCCACTAAGCCTTCAAGACAGGAGTGAACAAGATGAAGTCTGAACCATCAAACTGCTTTGTAGATAGTAATTGCTGTACTGATTCAGGTGGTTTCAAATTATTACACCAATAAAACTTTAAAAACTGAAACTCTAAACTAAAAAATGTCTTAAAAAAGTGTAAATGTGTATTATACTAAATTATACTTCTATTTGTAATCCCCAGCCCTCCAAAAATGTCTTTGCTATTTTTGGAGAGCACTTCCTGTATGTCTGAATATAATGATTTGGAGTTGATTAATCAAATATAAATTAACTGCCTTTATAAATGTATTTAAAGCAGTATTAGGTCATTTTGTAAACACAGCACTGGCATACATGCTAGAAAGCAGGTCCCTAATTTACACATCCAGCAGACACTAGCCTTCATTTGGAATTAAGTCAACAAATTAAGTCCAATAATCATCATCCTTGTAGCTCTTATTTGGTCTCCAGCAACTCAAGAGAGAAATATGTGGCCTCTTTAACTGCTAAATGCTGCTAAAAGCTGAAAACAGCTGCCCGCTGTGGAAACAATGCTAAAACCGTAAAGTTGTGGGCCGTAAAACCAAAACAATGAGCTGAAAGACGCTAAAACGCTGACAGGGAACTGTGAAGTTGGGTGATCATTTTCTGTGGGTTCGCCATTATGAGTGACCCCTCTCACATTACACATAGCCATTTCATACACTGTTAATATAAAAATATTGATTAGTGCAACTTTAATATTCAGCTGAAAGTATTCAAGGTTAATTTCCTACATGCAGATTGTTTTACCATTTATCAGAATCCGTAGGAGTGGCTCAGGTAACAGGTAAAAATGTGATGCTAAATCTTTTGGCCAGTGGGTCCTGAAAAATGATTAAAGAATTAACCCACTTACAGCAAAGAAGTCCATCAAGCAATGTGCAAAATCAAACGATATAAAGCACTGTGCACTGTGCCTTATCAGGAAACCCGAGAACTTGAAACAAGTATTCAGCTGGTGTGCCAAATGCTTTCACAGGCAATTTAAAATGAACTGTGAAATGGAAAAGCAATCTGTCATTTCAACTGCTGTGAAAACTAGCATCAGGAGAACTGTAACTTACAGTCCATCAGGAGGAATATACAGTAAATGACATTTCAGACTTAGCACTTCAACAAGAACCAAACAAATACAAAACAGTCTCTTAGTAACATCAGCATATGTAAATGCTTATTGTAGTGTAAGTGTAAAAATAAGGTTTTAAGGCTGAGACCAAATGTAAAATGGTCATTTTTTAGAGAGTAGATCAGCTTTTGCAGTCAATCACCAGCATCTACCTTCAGCCAGTCACACATACACAGACTTTCTTTTCTGTTTCTGTCTTTCCTTCTTTCTCTCTCTGACTAATTTGGACTTGTACATATTGTCACTCGTCAGTCCCCCATTATGAACCACCTATGTTTAGCCTCCTACAGTTTCGGTGGGCCTCATTTCTCCAGATTTCACTGTGTTTGGAGTGTTGAAAGACTTTGACCCAACCACAACTGAGCCTAAATATATTCAAGCCAAACATTTTCCCACTCACAGTTTTTATTGTGTTTTCAGATACTGTCACCTTTAGCTAAAACGTGATTATAAACCTTTTTTTTAAGGAATAGTCTGCAGCTGTTATGCTATCTTAGCATAACATATAGAGTGGAAACAGCGGGAAGCAACTAGCCTGGCTCTGTCCAAAGGTAACAAAATCCACCTTGGCTGAACACTTCTGGAGTCTTGTCCTTCACCGTGAGGTTGCCAGGCAACCAATGGAAACTCCAGGAAGTCACTGCACCGGGCCAAGAAATAGTCCCACACATAACCCCTCTTAAAAACCACAACATGTTTGTACAGATTAAACAAATGAGATAAAAGGTCTAATTTAGTGACCCTTAGAGGATTTTGTTACCTTTGGACAGAACCAGGCTAGCTGTTTCCAGTCTTTATGCTAAGTGAAACTAACCAGCAGCCAGCTGTAGCTTCATATTTACCGTACAGTCATGTGTGGTATTGATCTTCTCATCTGACTCTCTGTGAGAAAGTGAATAAGGATCTTTCCCAAAATGTCAAACTATTTTTTTTACACTATTGGGCTGCAAAGGGTGTATAGCAATAAACCACATACAGACTAAGCACTATCTAATGTAAAAGGTATCTAAGCACCATCCAACAAATATGAATCCACAGATTTGTTGTTGACTGATATGTAATGTCCAATTTGGACTCAAAAAAGATATATAAAGTGTACAGGAAAGATGAACTTACATCCACACATTGTCATTTTCCACTTTTCCAGTTATGTTCTGTACATGACTCCCCCTTATTAAAGGTAAAGGCCTCTTGTAAATCTTTCATCCATTCATCTGAACCTTCAGATACATCATCTCTGGCCTATAAACTTTTACCCACACAGAACTGAAAACGACCAGCTATGGCTTTTAAGGTCATGCATCCTCTCCCTCATTCCTTTCTTGGTATTGGTACGTGGGGTCATGACCTCCATTGCAGGAAGGATGAGGGACGACCGTGTGTGTGTGTATGTGCGCCTGTGCAGTAATGGCACAGTGGGAAGTTGACGATGAGTGTTTCTGACTTGATAACTGATTTGCCCCTGTGTTCACCTTTAATCTTTGATGGAACTGGCCAATGGAAGGGTCACAGAGTGGTACTGCGGGATTTAACCCAAAACGACTCAATGGTTCGTCTAAATCCTATAGAAACTTGTGTCACTCACTCACAAATGCCTACTGGGAGTTTCCTTTATGTTCAAGCTCCTTTTGATTGCAAGTTGACACAGCTAAAAGAAAATAATACGACTTTACATTGACTTTTATAGTCCAGAAACTTGTGGCAGAGCCTAATGTTTTAAATTTAAATATATGTATTTTGAATATTGTTTATATATATATATATATATATATATATATATTGGTGCTGCATAAAAGCACCACTGTTTACATTATAAGTAATGGCACGTGATTTGGTGAAATCTGAAGGAGTGTATTCATCAAAGGGGTCATTTGGACTGTAAACTGTGCAGGGTTGCAGTAATGTGGGTATGACTAAGCACCAGTTGTTACTGTAGTTTTCTGCCATTCTCTTATATTATAAGTCTATAAAATACACACACAGAATAAAAAAAAAACAACTGCAAATCATCATTTGCGCTTCCTCTCTGTCAGTTAAAGTCTCAAAATAATTGCAATGGTGTAAAACTCCTGAGTCACTATCAGTGAAAGGGGAAGTTGGTCAATGTGTTGACAAGATGGATGTGGAGCAGAGTTGCCAAAAACAGCCAAGCAACAACAGACTTGGCCGTCCCATCTCCCCCTGATCAAAACCATACCATTAAAAGGCAAGATGGCTTACTTCTTCTGGCTGGCGAGAAGAACAGTTCAAATCTAATTAATCTTCGTCGTGTCTGACTTTTAAAACGCTTTCATTTGTCTAATTTCCGATTGAGCGGGCCATTGTAGCCGTAGCCAGAAAAGAAATGTGTTATTCATCCTCATTGCCTCCCCTTTACTGTATGTTCCTCCCCGCTTCTTCCGATTGGACCTTCTTCAAAGATTACAAGGATGTTTTGCTCTGCTTCATGTTACAATCTGCTGCCGGTGGGATGGCCATGCTATACTGCTGCTGACAGTGGTCAGGTCTGGTGCGTTCGCCGCACAAGATGTTGGAGTTCAGCAGCTTCTCCCAGTTAGGTGGTGGGCCGGCGTTTCTGCAGGATTAATAATTTCGTGTGAGACTGATCCACTGGCCAACTATATTCTCCAGGGGGTTGTAAGTTACAGGCCTCGAAATGAAAAAAAAAAAGTGCAATTCTGGGTTTCACAATGGAAGAGAGAATGTATTTGAACAGCTGCTATAGTTACCTCTCAGCAGAATATTGATTGTTATTATGGGATAACAGGCGGGTTGTAGCTTACAGAAAGCACACGCTTTGAACGAAAAAGCCCCCGGAGGTTTGGATGAAGACTTGTGTTATGATTTGATGAGATCCCCGAGATTGGGAAACGTTCGTCTAAAATAAAGAGTGACAAATCATTTTACAGCTGATTGTTTCAGGAAAGATGGATCACAGAGGAATCGGCGTATACACAGATCTGCATGTTTAAACGACGAGTGCCATTAGGGTGCCGGTGGAGAAGTGCCACCTCTCCGAAAGGCCCTAATGGCCGCGGCTGGGCTTTCATGTGAATAATGCTGTTTATATTAGGCCTCAGCTCCTACATTAGTGTCCTTCAAACGTCTACACCCTCGCAGCCGTTTGGCATTTTGAAATACTTCACAGGCTTCCTATGTAGGGTCTATTATCAGGGGCCGTGCACCAGTGGAAAGTGTGCATGTGCGTGTGTGTGAGGGTGTGTTTTAAGTGCTGTAAAGCAGGAGTCATTGAAGGGCTTCATTAAAGAATGGAAAGTATGTAGCCATCTCTGCAGGCTGGCCGCAGCAGTCTTTGCTCTCACCTGCACCATATATGCCCAGTTATGGCCAGAGTCAGACCCCGTTGAGTAAAACAAACACTGCCCCCTACAGGTTTTGGACTGTCTCTGCAACACAGAGTTGAGTAAAAAGTAATGAGCATGAATCCAAAAAAAAGTAAAAGTTTCTTTTCCAAAGTGGGAAATTTAGCTAGAATGACACAAAGCTACACACAAGCATGGCTCATAAAAATAAGACATTTCCTCACAAGACCACTTGTTTAATCATTTATCTAACATAACAGCAGACCTGAGGCTTTTCATTGTTTCCTTTTAAACCCCACAAACAGATCTGAGTCCCTGCTTTGCACCGTCCCGCCCACAAATCTGTTTCCTTTTCATTCAGCATTCCCAGCTTGCTCTAACTGTTTTCAGACAGAACAATCAGTCTTCACAAGGCCGAACACACAGGAGTCAAGCAGCCCTCCATCATGGCCGCCTTCCCAGAGTTTCTGATCACCAGATATGAGCGTGCGTGTCGTCAGTCCCAACTTTATAAATGTTTTACACGCGAGCCAAGGCGCTCAGCAATGCTGACGGATCCACACATGCAGATGTATTCATTCACAGTCATGTTCCTAATATCCGATTGCCTCTTCTTGTGTTTTTACATACGCCAACGCAGGCCCTAATCTGTAAATGAAGCATGGGAGGAAGGGGAGCGCTGCGGTGAGAGAGTTATTTAAGAACAAAGCGTGAAGTACATGAGCAGGCGAATGTTTTCAGGTCAGGCTTTGGATTGACAAACTCACATTAGAGGTAGAAGTCCAGCAGCAGCAGCAGCAGGAGAGGCCAGAGAAACACCACACTGAGAAGACAGACGATGAAGCGAGGGCTGAGCAGCAGAACAACACGTGCAGGGCGTAAAAAAAAAAGACCATCACAGTCAATCAGGCATCAGCCGCTAGTTAGGGAAGAAAAGAGGGGAAACTTTACCCCGGCTCTGGCCCTCCTGAGTTGGCCTGCCGTGTGCAGCGCGGGGGGAATCCACTGGATGTTACATACATCTTGATTTTTATGAATGCTTTGATAGCTCCCCTAAAGACACTCCCATGACCAGGTGGAGGGTATTTATACAAGCGTGTCAGACAAGCAAAAAACGAGGGGGAAAGGATATTTGCTGATCCCCTTTGCTCACAGAGAAAAAAAATCTTGCGGTTATTCTAATTGCAACTGGAAATAATTATCTGGCTGTGGACTCTGGGAAGCGGGTCACTTGAACGCACCCTGCCCTGATCACCAGGTGTGAAGGGTGGATGGTTGTGATGGACGTTCGGCTGTCCAATGGGAGAGAAGCCTGCTTTCCTACTGTGAAATGTGTGTTAAAAATCAGGACAACATGAGAAAACAATGTTTCATATAATGTAATGAACTTTACAATACTCATAATGTGCTTATAATGCCTTCCAATGCCTCATGAATCATTTGATTAAAGGATAATTCCAGTTTATTACTTGGATCTTATTTTTGTATTTTTTCTGGAACACGGCCACATTACTACAATGAAGTCTGACAGGGCAAGAAATGAACGGTCAGGAGTCGGTTGCACCAACTCGCAAGATCAAACTTAGCCTTGTTATAAGGTAAGTGTTTACTAAGAGGAGATTACATATCACTACATTAAATATGGGTTTTCCCAAACTTACTAGTTCTTACGTAGAGATATTGAATGAATATTTACACCCAGTAACTGCCAAGTGTAACTGTTGTGTAGCTAAGCACACCAACCTTTTTTATAGTTAATACCTACATTTACGAAGTTTAATAACACTTGACCCTTAAAAAGTGTTATTTTTGGAAGTTCTACAGCTTGTGCATCGACTTCATGATGATAGTTGACTTCTTTTGATTGGACCGATGTACACGTTACAAAAGTCTTCACTAGCTAAGACAATTCTTTAGTTTTAATGATATAACCCGATAAAGTAAATCACTAGTTTTAAACTAGCTAGTTGTTACTACAATTTAGGAGGGACTTTAATGGATTCACGAATAGCTGGTGCAGCCCAATCCAGACGAACAGACAGGTTGTAAACAAAAGTTTAGCCAGATTATCCAAACCACTTTATTTGGAGGTACTACTGAAAGATCTAGGAATCCCTAATCGCACAGGACACTAAGTGCAACAGTAGGTCCAAGTTTAACCAGGAAGTTGTGTCTGTCAGCTTGATGAATAATTTTACAGTTCGCCTTCGTTCTCTCTTCAAAAAAGGAGTTTGTTTTAATCTATAAGATCGCCTGACTGCTTGTGTTTCTTCTCCTGTCAGACTTCGATGTTTAGCAATGTCGCTGCGTTCCCAGATCTCAACAATTAAATTAGTGAGCACAATATTATTATTATGGATAGAAATCATCATCATCAAAACTATTAAAATAAGACCTAAGTTGTATTAAACAAGAATTATCCTTTAAAGTGAGACTTGAACTTTTGAAAGAAGAAATAACACATTCCTCCTCTTGAAAATGAAAAGTTAAATCTATAAGCAGTAAAACGCTCCTGAGCAATTGGTGTGGTATGACCAGTAGCTTACATTGTCTAATGTTGGCTAATGTTAGTTAACTTAAGCTACAGATTGCTTTGCAGCTGACATTACTGAGTCAGATTTCTGGCTTTATGACTCTTTTATCTTGTAATTGTCACTTAGGCTTTCTTTAAGTAAAGTAGTAAGACCTGTTTCCTATATTATTATTTAAAGCAAGCCTGTAACCTTTGCTGAACAGCTGGCACTGTGGCCACAAGTGACAATACGGGATAATGCTAATGTTAACATATAATGTAACAGTAGCACAATCATCAAAATGTCCATTATAAGGCAGTATCTGGCTAGAGTTTTCTAACATTAGCCACCATAAGCTACTGTTTATAGCCTATTGATGAATTCAGCTTTTCATTTTTAAAAGGAATGTTATTTCCTCTTAAAAAGTTACAGAGTCTCACTTTAATGCGTTACCCATGCAGCCGGGTGTGCATCCCAAGGTTTCTGACTGCACTTCCAAACACACACATTATAGAGAACGCACAAGTGTGTGTGTGTAGTGAGACAAAAAACAGCTGCCAGTCCAAGAGTTTACAAGAGAAAATTTCAAATACGCCTCAAATCAAATCAAAAAGCGCAAAACTATGCAAGCCAGTTCCCATTAGTGCAGTGTGACCCAAGGCTTTATTACTTCCAACACTGCAAACAAATTCCACGCATTGTAGTAGTCAGTGATAATTAGGATCTGTCCAACACCTTCAGTTTCTACTCAGCTCTTACATATTCAGTGTTACTGCACAATAAATGCCTTTAGTTCTTTAGTGGTCTCTGTGCAACATGAAGAAGGAGGGTGGAGGAAGTTATAATCTGTAAGAATGCTCTGTGATGTGACCACAGCTCAGTGAACTGAAACAACACACCAGATACATTATTCATAGAAATTAACACCGCCGCTTAGATGATGAGAATAAGCTGGAGGAATGTAAACTTCTTATCATATGTAAGTAAGGAACACATGTTAAGGGACTGTTATTTATGTGTAATATATGGAGAATTGACAGCTTAAAGCTTTATCTGAGAGGTGACGGAAGTGGAGGCTGAATGGGGATAAAAAGATCTCGTGAAATTTGAACTTTTTCTTTCTTCATCCTCTGTGAAATAACACGGGCACAAACTGCTCCATTAATAGGTTATTTTGTTTTGAAGAGCTCATCGGAGAGCAGTGAAATCGGCCTTTTAAATCTCAGCTGTGGATGCAGAATGTGCACAAGCGTGCTTTTAAATGCACAGTATGTTCGTGTATATACCTTTTTTTCCCCATTTCCATTTTTTTGTGCATGAAGCGAATGCTCGTCTGCAGTGTTGCTGTATGTTAGCATTTCTCTGCTCCCTGGTTTTGCAACATGGTAATTGTGCAGAGTGAGTACCAATGTGCCAGGTCTCTGTTTAATGAATCCCACCTGTAACACATTTGCACATTCATTCCTCTCCAAGGAGAAATCCTGTTGCCAAAGCAAAGCCTGAGCCGAATGGAAGTTTGCGGCTCTGCTGAGTTACAAATGTTAATATTGTACCCAAGATGGCTGCCGATTTTATCAACCCATTTAGAAGCTGTTGACTTGTGAGGCCGGATATGTATGAAATCTATATTTGTGTACATTTACGGCGCTCAGAGTTGCACTCAGCAAACAGGCGGAGGAGGGAAGGGAAGGAGGAGGAGAGGCCTATGGAATGTCAGAACGAGTTGCCTCGGTCCTGAAACCCTCTGGCATGTGAAAGGGATTTCACAAACATGAGTACATCGAATGATTAATTCAACAGCTAATCTCTCCACAAACTGTATACATACCAATATCTTAAAAGATTATTAGACCATTCATCTAGGGCTTTTCCATGAGCTCAGTATAGCGCTGAATAACCTCACTGCAGATAATTTTTTTTTTTTATCATCTCAGGGATTTAGGGATGGTTCACTTGCTTCACCTGAATCTGTTATTTAAAGTTGAGCAGTAGATATACACGGTTAGGCATCTGTAAGAAGTGCCTAATTGTACTAATGTTAAGTTTTAATCATCTATTAGAAGGCCAAGAATAATCATAGAATTAGTTGGATTATTGTTGATCGTCCTGCAGCATACATGACCATGCATGTAAAGGTTTCCTGGTTGCAGCAATGGCACAAATGCCTATCTTGTAACAGCATGCAAATGATGTCGGTCAATATAATTCAATTTAGATCCCATCTGGTGGATCTAAATTGAACACTTATAGCATATAGTGGACTTACAGTGAGACCAGCATTGTACAGCTGGAGGGACAAGATGACCAATCAGTATACAGAATATTAAGTCAGTTACATTAGCTATGAGTTATACTGTACTGTACGTTAACGATTTCTGATTCTGCGATAGGAGATTAATGACGAAAACACAACATAAAACAGCTCACATCCTTACAAAGCCACTGCCATTGTTTTTATAATGTTTCTATGTTTAAGTAGACCTGATTGTATATTCTGAATTTATTCCCCAAGAGCTTTTAAGCCATGCCAGCAGCATAGCTCTTGAGATGGCAATGTTGGCTGGTCGGTCAGCCCAGACAGAAATTTCTCAACAACTATTAGATGGATTATGATGAAATGTGGTACAGATATCAATGGTGTCCAGAGGATGAATCCAAATGACTTTGGTGATCCCCTGACTTTTCCTCTAGCGCCACCATGAGGTTCACATTTGTGGTTTGCGAGTGAAATGTCTCCACAACAACTGGATGCACTGCCATGAAATGACACACATTTGTACACACTGGCACACACATTCATGTCCCCCTCAGGATGAACTGTAATCACTTTGGTGCTCCCCTGACTTTTCATCATCAGGTCAGATTTTTTATTTTTCTGCATATACATTCTAATATTGATACTTTTACTTATGTAAAGGATCTGAGTCCTTCTTTCACCACTAAGTAATATACAATATATTATAATGATATCATTAAAAAACGCAGATGAATCATCTATTTCTGCACCCTGATCTCATCATTCAGTAGCCTTTGTTGCTCATTTTTGTGACACTTCAGTCCCTTTGGTTGTCAGTTAAAGCTGAATGACTCATGACTGTCGCATCACTGTCCTGTTGTTGTGTTGCTCATTTCAGTAATGTTGCTCCCAGTTGGTGGTCCCAGTGATGAGCAGTGGGGGGGTGGGGGGGGTGGGTGGATCACATTGAATGGGATGCCAGAGATCTTTAGCTGCGCTCCTTCGGGGCCTTTTGCATTCAGTCACCCTGAGCTCATAATTGTGTGACTAAAGCAATTGTTCTCTTAATTGAAGCCATTCAGGGCCTCTACGGGCTTTTCCCACTTCCCTCAGGTGGGACTCAGGTGATCATCCCAAAACTTTCAGGTGGAACTCAGGTGATCACTCAGTGCTGCTGAGAAAAAAGGATGTTTTCACATTGTTAATCATGATTCTATTCTTGTTTTAAGAACAAAATATCTACAGAGATGATTCAAAACTAAACTAATTTGAAAAGTAAAAAACTAGTAGAGGTTCAAGTGTGTAGTTGAATAGTTATGATATATAATTTAGCTAATATCTTCATGTAAAGTTCTCCAGTTCTCTTGTCCTGCTGTTCTGGCATAGAAAATGCCAAGGAATTACTGTCTATAGGCCCTTATCTAGCGCACCACAGTTATAATAGCTCATAATATGCATTGCTGGCTCATAAACACAAACATATGATTATGAAACTGCACACAGGTAAATGACCCGGTGACACAGCAGAGGTAAAAAATCCCTATGCAGGATTTATGGCAGCTCAGGGTATAGCCAGGACTTTTATTGTGGTCAACTGTAGAGTGAATGAATAAGCTTGAGGGTGTTTGTTTTGTCTGTATGTGTGCGTCTGGCACTGTAATATGTGAAAATGTCTTTCTCCCCCTTTCAAGATCATGCCTCACAGGTGACAAATTCTCAGTCCCCTTCTCTTATTTTTCCTAAACTTGATGTCACGAATATCTGGCGTAATGGATTAGAAAGCGGCCGTTCCACCTTTGGTCCTCAACACATGTGAAGCACTTGTGTCTGCAGAGCACCATTTCAGCTTTAATTCCTCATTCTGAATAATTCACAAGCCTGAAGAGTGTTAAGAGGGTGGAGGAGCCGAAGCGGAGCATATGTGTAAGAACAGTTGACACACAAAGAGAAGTCGCCCCAAAACTTGCAAATGGAAAAAAAAAAAAAAAAAGAATCTGCTGGGGCCACGGTTTGTTTTCACCTGAAGCAGTCATTTATCTTGGCCAGAGCCCAACACTAAACCACTGTGTATGTTTCTATGGTCTCAGTGGGTTTGTGTGTGCACCACAGCCACTTAAAGTGGTGGGGGGAACTGCAGATTTCAGTCCTAATCTAGGAATTGTGAAACCGCACCATTTCCTTGCACTTGAGAAGTGCTTGGCATCTCATTCGGCTGCTGAGGACCTGTATACATCAGCTCAGATGGAGCATGCAGATGAGTTTGGGATGTGTGTTAGTTTTATTTCACTGTGGGGAACATGTGGAGGGAAAGAGGATGATAAGAAGGTTGCTGCTGCTGTAGCTTTAGCACATTTTCATCTCAACAGCAGCAAGTGGTGGTCTTAAAAGTTTTACTTGCTTAACTACACCAGCCTAAAGAGTGTGTGGTTCTTCATACCAAAAAGAGGTAAAAGATCTAATGTCATTGAGTCCAGTTTTCTCTGGACAAAGAACTCAGGGAATGGATTTTGATTTGTCACTTTGGAGAAGCCAACACCAGCATTTAAAGCTGCAGTAATCAATATTTGTGTGACAAAACAAGTACTTTTACATAGAAATCATCTAGTTCAGGTTTACGCTTTTAAGTTTGAAAAAACGAGCCAATTGTGTGAGTTATGTTTGTTTCTGTCTGTGCTTCACAGATAGTAATTGCAACCATCCATCCTCCTCTCAATTTCCAAACCCCACACAATAGACTCTACAATGGCCGACTGTGTGAAGTCAGATTAGCTGAAATTTCCTCACAAGATGTTACACAACATCAGCAAAAACAAAGTCCTCAAAATGGGGATTTACCGCCTCCTTCCAGTCAACAGCCCCCTCGGGAGCTCTCCTGAATGAATCCCAGACTGCTACGTAGCTCAGCTATCTTGTTGACCTGCCGTGCCATCGGCTACTTCGCCCTCTCACTATACAGCCACATCCTGGCAATAAATCACTGGGTATTGTGAACTTCCCTGGAATGCTTGTTGAGTTGCCAAATGATTGTTTGTAAGTCCAAGCAAGGTCCAAACCTTATCAGTGTTCAACACATCTCTGTGTTATCAGAGATGAAGCAGAGATAAAAGTGATCTCTTTAGCCTCAGAATAGATTCTTATAGGCAATATTTCCCGTAATAGAACACCGAAAAGGTGCGTGGGAGGTCTGCTAAGGTTATTATGTGGCCTGTATGCTGTAACCTGCATTTCAGCTACAACAGCTTCAGGTGTGGAAATGTATTCCATCACTAGAAGACATTTTTGCATTTAAATCAACACCAGGAAACACAGGGTTTTGGGTGTCCACAAGTCGCATCAGCAGTTGAAATAAATGTGAACTTCTCAGAGCTAAATTTCTTCTTCTTACCAGGGATTTGAGATGGAAATGGTGAAAAAATATTATTGCAGCCAGCTCAACCGTGGAGCACTTGCTTGCTGCAATTAAGGCAAAAGTTTTGATCTGCCAATTGCTGCATGCCAACGGGATTTCTCGCCCGTGTCCACACCTGACTTTACACCAGCAGACCAAATCTGCAGCATCTTAGAGACTATGAGACATTTAGAGACTGTGTTTCAGTGCCGCTTTGTGATGTAGTCTGAATCATCGAGTGTATTTTGACATGCAAATCTGGCCCCGAGCAAGCTTTTAGTTGACCCCTTTGGAGACTTGGGTGGGCTCCCGAAATACCTCCCTTAATTTGACATGACCTGATTTGGAGGATTTCGGTGTTATTGCTCCTCTCAGACGTGTGGACTCACATACGAGGCGTGAGGTTGAGGGAGGTCTTCCCGGAGCTGTTATGAGAGCTGATGTGAGACAACAGTGGACCGTGCCTGGAGCAAAAGAGAGGTAGAGGTAGAAGGGAGGGGAGGAAAGAGAGAGCATTAGATGGAGAAGGAGGTGGATAACATGAGTGACAGAAAGGACTAAAAAGGGGAAAAATGAAAAGAAGCGGTGCAGGGAATGTGGATCCAACCTGTAAAGGCCCAATGTGGAGCATTTGAGTTGTCCAGAAGTGTCAGTTCAGCATCCACCACGTCTTCTTCTCTCTCTGTCTTTCTCTGGCCCTCCCAAGCCATCTAACTATTGATGTGTTGGAAGTCCCTGAGTTTTGACAGCTGTGCTTGGAGTGCTGTGACGGCAGTCTGCAGGGAAGGGTGTGTATGTCTGGCGTATGTGTGTTTTCTGATGGTTTGTAGTGGATGGACACTTTGGTGTGCAGCGTCTTGGTATGCAAATATTGGTGTGTGTGTGTGTGTGTGTGTGTGTGTGTGTGTGACTCCAGAGGTTAAGCCTTTAGGGTGAATATAGGTGTGTGTGTGACGAACGATAAAAAATAATAAATTTGATTTACGCAGCACCTTGTGGACCTATAATGCAACTCAATGTGCTTTATTAGCAGCAATTTCAGCAGGAGGGAAACAACAAATGATAAAGAGACAAGCCATGCAAGAGGATCTGTGAGGCTGTATTAGGAGCAGAGTAGGGATTTCTGGCCTAACTTCACCTACTTCCAAGGTAACTGGAAGAGGTATAAACTCCAGCAGCACTTGCAGTAAAATGAACAACTGTAATGTGAGACCCTGATGAAGGCCACGAGGAGGAACACATTGGTCTCACAATTAATTTGTTCATTATACTCTGAGTATTGCTCTTCAGGCTGTATTAGGCACAGTAGTGCTTTGAGACAATGACAATGCTAACATGCTAATGTTTAGTAGGTATAATATTTACCATGTTAACCACCTTAGTTTAGCATGTTAGCATGCTAACATTTGCTAATTAGCACTAAACTCAAAGTACAGCTTAAACTGATGGGATGATGTTAGCTTTGCAAGTATTTGGTCATAAGCTAAAGTACCAGACAAATGATAATGTGACCTGATGATGGCGCTAGATGAGAAGTTAAGGGAAGTTATTACAGTTCATGCCAATCAATCCAATAGTTGCTGAGATGTCGTACTAAAAAACGCAAATATATGCCTCATGGTAGCGCTAGAAGAAGTCAGAGAATCACCAAAGTCAGTAGGAATCATCCTCTGGGAGCCGTGAATGTCTGTTCAAAATTTCATGGCAATGGATTTGATAGTTGAGCCTCAGCTGATTCATACTACCAATGCCATGCACACACACACAGCCCGACCTGCTCGCCTGCACGTATCTATTGTATGATCTGAGGTTCAAAAACAGGATGTGTGTGTTTGTGTGTGTGTGTGCGTGTGAGAAAGAGATGCTGCATGATAACGATTATAAAGCACAGAGCCAAATGAAATGGTTATAATAGCTTGATGCTAATTAAAATAGACATGTTGTTAATCATCTTTGAGCCTGATAGCTTAGTCGCCCACCCAGCTGCACACTCTTCCGCAAAATTAACAATAATCACGAGGGTCAACAGAGTTCTCCCTGTTTTCCCAAAAGCAACCGCTGAACACAAGTTAATGTAGCTGGCTCTCAACTCAAAACTAATAAGGCAATTGCATTATCACAGTCTGAGCGGAGTTCTTTCCAGCGAAGCAAGAAGTTATTATTTCTTACTGTAACTGACTCAACACCAATTAGCATCAAAATGAGCAGCTGTATTACGGTAATGACATGGCAAGCAGTCAGGTATCGGACTACTATCAGTCTGGGCATAGCGGTGTCACACCATAAAATTCTCACACGTCCAAGGGCCACAGAGGATTTACAGCAGGTACCTTTCCCCCTTATTTGCTCTCCAAACAAGGAACCTTATCAGCTGATGAGGGGAATGCAGGAATATTTCAGGAAGAATGCCCCGCACCTCCACTTCCTCCTCATCACTTAAATACACGGGTTACATAACTACTGGGCTGGATCCAGATAAGTGTAAGTATAGGTGTAACCCATTTTCTTCCTATAACATATAACCTTTAGTGACGTCCCCGGGACCAGGCTGACCTGCAGTGGCCCTTGGAGATGAAAGGCAGGGTAAAGGTTGGTTGTTTCTGGGACAGACAGAACATGTGGTGAGTTGCTTTCACGTGCTCGAATCAGGAAACATTTTTCTCCCCGCCCCCTCCCAAGCTTGTCTAAGAAACTCATAAAAGCGCAGGACTTCCTGCGGTCATTTAATGACACGGCACGCATTGTCATCAACTGAGTCACATAAACACTACCTGACATGCCTGCTAAAGAACTTATGTCTCTTTTAGCATTAGCATTCAATTCCTTATGAATGAAATGTTTTTATGCACCTGAAAAACTGTAAAAAAATGTAAATTATATCTATACAGACAAGGAGGAAAATTATCTGGATTATTCAAAGGATATAAAAAATAGACTTAAAGCAACATACTTCCCAAACATATTTCCAAATTTGTATAGGGTATTTGCTAAATGAGGTATAAGTAGTCAGCAGTTTGGATGACCTGGTGTATCTCCTCATTCTCAGTGGATAGATTCTCCTCTGTCATCTGTTCTGTGATGCCCTCAACTGGCTGCAAGCGGAACCTCCTGCTCTGCAAACCGCAGCTCCCTGCAGCTTTTACTGGCATCCATGCAGAAAAAAGAAACACAACAAATAAATCAATTATTTGGGGGTTCATGTCTGAATTGAACAAAGAGCCAAATAAACAACAATTTTTGCACGAGCGCAACGGGTACTGCAAGAAACATTTTAACAAGAGCATGAAATTAGACCAGAACATGTGAGTCACAAATTACAAATTACCGGGGATTTAACCAGCTGAAAGATATTTCCCTATAAAAGCATAAAGGTCAACATGTTGACATTGTTTTCTGATAGTCTGCTTCTCATTGAGGAATGTTTACAGTAATTGCCTGTTCATAATTGATGGAAATGTTATGTTATGTTACTTCAAGTGATAAAATAGTCCATTAAAATGCCATACTTGGGCATTATGAGCTGGTATATTAAGAGTGAACATGTACATGAGTGTAATTAAAAATGAGGAAACATTAAAGTACAGCATTAGAGCGACTTAGTGACACCTCGGCTGTGTTCACACCAGTATGTATTGGGTTATTAATAGTTGCTATGATACCCACATCCTCTATCCACTTTTTTGTCAGAGCCTCCTGTGATTTAGGGCACTATATAAGCCCTACTGGGCCAGCCCTCTGTCCTTTTCTGGTTGCTGTTATTGTTGCGGCGCACGGGCCACGGCGTTTGGCTGCTCCAGCTGAGAAGAGAGCACCTACTGGGCTTTTCCCATGATGATGAGAGCCGCTCTGCTCGGCCCAGTCAGCAGGCAGTGGATAAGGGCCCCCGAGCTGCTCCCACCTCCACTCTCTCCCCTTCCCTGAGGCCCCCCGAGCCTCCCCCCCCTCCCTTCCTCCCTTCCTCCCTCCTTTAAGTTCCCTCAAGTCATGATCTGGCCCGTAAATTAGTACTGGGAGAAAAATAGGTTCTGTAAGATGAAACTGGGTTTCTGTGTGTATCAGCACAAGACTCAGGGGAGACAAGAGAGAAGAAGCAGGCAGTAAATCCATTGGAGTCCACTGATAGCGCCTGTTTGCACAGCCACTGCCGCTTCCTTTGATCAAATGGCTGGGGGAGCAGGGGGTCGTGTGGCGCTGCCGAAGGTCAGCTATATATTACACTCCTAAAAGTGATTACTGAAATTCTTAAGTGAAACCATTCTGCTGCCAGGGTGTGCTCTAATCCCCTGCAGCGTTGTCTGGGCCGGGGCCGGGGCCGGGGCTGGGGCCTCTCTGTGGATCTGCGCGCCCAGCACTCCTTTTCCCCTTCCCCACTTGTGTTTTCTATCATCAGAGCAGGCCTAAAAAAGAGCCCCTACATGGAAACATGGCCTATCCAGTTGCAATATCAACTGCTGGGGCTCCGAGGAAAGAGGGAGAGAGAGAGAGAGAGAGAGAGTGTCAGGAAACAGAAATATGCACACACTTCAAAGGCTGGGGCAGCAAATTAGGGGTTAGGCATTGGACACGACAGTAAGTGGCCTTTACATCAGAAACAGGGTAAACAATGTCTGGATTGTGTTTCGCTTCTTTCCTCTGTGTTGTTGCATAGGGACCCCCCGGCTCTCCATTTGCACGCTGGCTGTGCTGTAGGTAGAGCACTAAAACAACTCAATGAAGTTATTTATTTATTTATTTATTTTTTTGACATTGAGCAAATCATTTTCATCAATTGAGCCCACGATCAAACTGTTTCGTATCTGTGCCACCGGTGTGTGTGTGTGCAAATGAATGGAAAATCTGACACGGTTTTGCAGAAGGAATGGTTATAAGAGTGCGTAATGTAATAAAGCCTCCGTTAAAATTCCACAATTTATGACTGGTAGCTAAGCCTTGCCACAATGTTACGCTGTATCAAATCAATTACAAGCACTTATAAAAACAGGAGTGCTGCTTTTAAGCGTGATACAAACAAGCTTCAGGAGAGAAAACTGTGTGTGTGTGTGTGTGTGTGTGTGTGTGTGTGTGTGAATGCATGGTTTCTACTGCAGCGGCATCACAGTTGAGATTGAGCCAGCCAACATGATCTAAACAAGAATTATGTGAAGTCATGCTCTATGAAACTTTATACACATTTGCTGATCATTACCTAAGATTGCTTTGTGTTAACTTTGGCAGACCGGCTCTTGGCTCTCGGGCCGAAAGAGGGATGATGTATTTCCTCTTATTTATTATTTGCACTGGGCTACCGAGAGGGAAAGGGAGGGAAAAAAGAGAGAGAGTGTGAGTGGTATGCCTGCGACTGGTGCACCGATGCCAGGAATAACAGAATGAAACTTGCTCCTCGGCCTCATTAGTGTGTAGAAAGCAGTTCCCAGGAGACACAACAGAGTGTAAATACATTTAAAACTCTTTACACTGCAGGATGCTACACGCCAACTTCTCCCTATTTCTGCTTTTTTTTCCTCCCCCCCTTTAAAATGAGAATGTAAACGGCATCGAGTGCTGCAAGTGTGTAGGCTTCAAAAGAGTTGCAACCCCATGTTGCACGTCTCATAAATTCTAGTGAGGGAATTCAAAGAGAAATTTATCGAGCATGGCATTCACACATGTTGACAGTAAAGAGGGCCAACTGCACACTGGGTCTTGGGAATTTGTAGGAGCACATGGCCCCCTTCTGTTTTTTTTTTTTTTTGCTTTGAAACACCCTCTTTGACCCTTTGTCTGCTTATGCAATGTCGGTGCCCTTTCCATTATGAAAAAAAGATAGGAAAATTTATATGAGACACAAAAGCCCATAGCAGTGTGCTATAAATTAGAAATGCCAGATATACTGTTGTAAACATGGTGAGATTTATCTCTTAAACCATTAGCCCCTGAAGCAGGTGCACTGTTATTCCAAATAAGGCAATGTGCTATAACATCATCATTTCCCAACATTTGTTTATAATACGAACAAGCCCCTGCCATCTGTTTCCACCCTGCGCTGCCTTTTCTTCAGTTATTTGTACAGTAAGGGAGGTGTTTATGGTCTTTGGATGTTGCCAATTTCACTAGAGAGAGGACCACAGAGCACCTATGGGACTCGGCACACAGGACCATACTTTTGGCTCCATCACCTATTGACACAGCTGCTATCACGCTGGAATGATCCGATTCCACGGGTGGCGAACATATCTGCGCACACTTACCTACGGGCACGCAAAAAAAAACGCATGGAGGCACATAACGTGTTTGTCTTTTCCTTTTAAATGTCATTAAGTGCTGCTCAGACACAGCTTGATATTGACTTTGGTGGAATGAGGGCGCTCTTGCCCTTTGTTGTTGCCTGACTTACGGTGGTTCATTCAGAGGCTGCCTCACAGGATGCTACAAAGTGTTTGCTTCCTGGCCATCAGCTGCTGCTGTGATCAAAACAGGTCTTCTGGCTTCATTTAAATCTCTGCCCGCCTCATCCAAGATGTACAACCCGGAGCCAACGAATAGGAGAATGGGGTTTTTTAAAATCATGTTTTCCTTTTATTTGGACAACTCTACTTTTCTAGTTTTTTTTTAATGATGTGCAGAGTCGTCTGGTTACTGTACAGCTCCTCGGCAGAGCTGCGCAGGTCCTGAGTGATGGAGAAAAGCTGAGAGCAAAGAGTGAGAAAGTAAATAAAAATATGTATGATAATAAATTGCATCACTGGTAATTCTATCTAGTGTCGGTCCACAGTGCGCTGCAGTGCGCAGAACCCCCTTTATATGCCGGGGCCCGGGGAGATCTGCTGATAACATGGGGATTGATGTAGGCCATTAAAGGAGCGTGTGTGCTGGGCTGGAGGGGTGCGTTACATTTGGCCTCCACAGCAGCACTGTATATCAGCATGTTGTCACCTGGGCTGATGTCACAGCAGGTCCTTCGGCTAAGAAAACACACTCTGGGTCTTTGGGTGGGTGACTAGCGCAGACTCACTCACTACCCACTAATGTGCTACTCGTGCCGAGGGGGTGCGTTGTTTTGGGTTCACGGCCTCTCCAAATGTAATCCATAACCAATTAGGCATTGTGCGTGTGTAACTATAGAGACCTTTCAGCAAAACAAAACGATGTGGTTCAGCATGTGGACGGAAAAAAGTGAAACAAAGAGTGCTTCAGGACCAAACATTCCTGTAATAGTCCCGTTTTTATAGAGTTGATGGGGAGGTTATGAAGCTGCACGACAACATCACAAAAAAAACAAAAACATTCAAGATTTATTTAGACAGTCAGGACATTGTGGAGAGCTCTAGTTATTCTTTTTTTTTTTTTATCTCATCATGGTGTGAGTAACTTGTGTTTTTTGTTCTCAGCCCAGGACAGTGACTCTCTCACTGGAACACTTGAATACACTTGTTCATTTCATACACTACGCACCAAGGACCTTGAAACAATCTGACAACCACTTCCAGTGAAGACAACGTGTCCCCCGGGTCACTCCTGTTTATCTTTTCATGATCTCTTTCTTGTCACCCCCCACCCCTTCTCCCCCCTCTGTCGGGAACATTGTGTTATTCTGGGATGTAAAAGCAGCACCAGGCTTGTCATTACAGGATCATGCTTCTTTGGATTTAAGTCCAGTTAATCAAAGGACAGTGTTCATTCACAGCAGCAGCTGGTTGTGATTCATGTTTCCGTGGTAAATAACTGTTTTCCTGTCAATTATTTCACTTTATTCTCTCATTTGTCACATTTTTGTTCTGATTCCATCTTTAAAGGACTGCTGCATGCTGTGTTGATATCTGGGATAAAACACTACACATACAGTTGGCTCATTTAGATGTGAAGAGTTATGGAAAAGCACTTGGACCATTTGATAACATCATCAACATGCCCCTTATTTTGTTAATTTTATACTGAATTGCATAACTGTCAACTGTGTAGCTGGGAAGGAAATATCAAAGAGAACACAAACTACAAGTCAGTCTTACACTTTTGCTAGTGGAGATAATTGTGTATGTTATTATTATTATACTGACTGTTTCACACCCCATATGAAGACTTTTTTAGGACCACTGTGGTAGGAATACTGCACAGGCTTTATTCATGGTAATAATCTAACTTTCACCTTGAATTTAGCTTCATGCATTGTCAAATTAATTTCTTGTGTAATGTGAGCAAATGGAGACAACATGGCCCCTGATATAGTTATCATATTGAACACAAACAGTTTAAACTTAGTGGCATTAATACATTTTTGTAAGTATTTACTTCATGGGATTGCATCATGAGTAATGAGTAACCATCAGTAATGGTACAAAATACAATCATGCAATCAGCAACTATGGATCCACCCAATACCACCTTAAAAATTCTATAAAATGGCCGTTAAAAAGAACTGCTACAAATGCTTTCATGAAGAGACCAAAGCCAGGACAGTAAAAGCTTCCATTCAAATATATTATTGTTATATGTTGTTTTGAAAATGATTGTTGTCCACTCAAGTCCAATAAATCAAAACCTTTATTTAAACAGCGTACCTCATACACAGAGGACAACTAAACTGTGCAAAGTAAGTGCATTTACAAATGTGACAACTGTAGAAACAGAACTAGAAAAAACACGCAGCCAAATAGCTACGTGTGTCAGTATGTCACCGACAATTCAAGATAATGAACAAAAAAATCTTTAAAATTCAAGTAAATTAATGAATTAAAAATATTGTATGTCATGCTAGTGTAGGCAAGTGGTCTAAGGAAATGTTTAAAATCTAAATTATGTGGCATGCTGAGCTAAAAAGGCTCTTATTCTGTGGAGAAGCTCTTTCTTGACGCTGTCTGGCACCAAGGCTGCAAGAGAGAAAGATATCCATGACTAGGACTTACTCTTTCTCACAGAGAAAACTTCTGTGTCTATGCTCACACCCACACCCATTACTGGAAACATAACATCTCGTGACTGCACCACCTCCTACTGAGGCTACTGTTGGTGCAGTAACTGGTATCTCCATGATGGATGCAAAATGGTAACTTTAGAGCAACATCACCAAAGCCTAAATGCCGTTTTAACTCAACTGTACACTAAACAAAATGCAATGCAAGTATATTACTAACATGCATTTAACAATGTTGTCTTTTACGGTGGATTTTTAGAAATCAGTGTGGGTAGCAGGAAAAATGAGAACAGTACTGCCATAAAAGCTGCCCAAAAACAAATTAGAGACAGTTCTATACTGTATGTGTTACACCATCAGTTCTTCCAAATAGAATTGTTAAGATACCTCTTCCTTTAGGAGTGATCTCTACCACCAGGTCCTCCACAGTGACATGCTCCAAGCCTTTGTCTTTGATTACTTCTACAAAGACAAAAAAAAAAAAACTGAGGACGATGTTTAAATATCACTATGACCACAAAAGCAACTTGTCCAGCATAATAAAGAGTTCCATAGGAAAAACCTTGCACTTTAGCTCTAACCGTCAAATACATATGTGCTTTATTACATCCTAAATTAGAAGATGTAATTTGCTCATGCTTTAATGGCAGAACAAAAGTGAGAATATACACATCAGTTATGTTATTGATTTCATTTCAATTTACATTTTGGACGCATGGCATAATAAGCTTTTTTGCAGAAGACATTTTGACATGGCACAGTAGGAAAAACACAGGGGTAAATAATAAAATGAATGACACTGTCATGGCTTACTGGGACACTTGAGCAGATCAGAGACATTGTTAATGTTATCAGTAACACCTGTGCTTTTCCTGCCATGACAAGTCCAAATGTGTGCTGTGAAAAACGTCTGCTGTTTGACTTTTAAAACACGTACTCTGCTTTTTAAAATGTAGCTGTAGCCTTTATTTATTTTTTTTTTTAGTGCGGTAATAATTTGTACCTTTGCAGTGAGCTTTCATCTGGTCCTTCCATCCACACTCAGTGAGCTTAGCCCTCAGTAACTCCTTCAGTCTGGCAATAAGATGCAAACACATGTAAAAGTATAGCAGGCACGTTTCTGTCTTATACTAATTAAGTTATTAATAACAGCTGGCAGTGTACACTTATGTGCACTTATTATGCAAGGTGATGTTACTATCAAGCCGTACATGTGCACTATTGAGCTAGTGAAGCGTGACAGAGCAGAATTTAAGATATCTTCCTTGTATTTTGGAGCAGAATTATATATTCTATATCCATGCAATATGCCAAATTAGTTCCTCACACATTTTCCCTTAACAAAAATAACAGTAAGGAATCAAATATTTGTTAGTAACCCTTAATAATACTATAGAGATGTGTTAGTGCACAGCTTTAACCGACATTTGATGAAGACTAGAGTAAAATAGAGTATGTATCTGAAGAATAAGTTACAGAAAATTTAGCTATAAAAACTATGTCTTTACTTTCACGAGCAAATAGTCACAATGTTGACACAGACTGACGCAGGATGTAAGTGGGTACGCCATAGTAACCTCAACAGCTATTCAACGTTGTTAAATAACGTAAACTACTTGTTAAACCAAGCTGTTTGTAGTATTTTATCTCACCTCTCTCGTTCCCCCATCTCTGTCAGCTTCTGGTTTATTGTTGCCCTCATTCTGGACTCTTTACTCATAGTCTTTTACCTACAAGTAGGAAAAAATAACACAACATGTCAATGCATCCGATGTAAAGTCAAGCTGGCGCCGCAACGCCGTAATGTAGCACTTTGCTCACGCGAGACTAACGTTAGCTAACGTTACGCTAAACTTGCTAAACCTCTCTAAACGGTAATAGTGTTTACCGTGCAGCTACGTTTTATGTCAGTCATTAACTAGGCTTCACTGGCTAAGTTGGAATATTCTGTTATCAATATTTACTTACACACTAGAGAAGGATGAATATTAGAGGTCACACTCTCCAGTTTTACCACAGCGTTGCCAGACTCTCTGTGGCGTACATGAAAAAGTTAAGATGAAATAACGTTAACTGGCGCTGAAAACACAGCAGGCATATTTGGCACAAACATCACAAAACCCGACGGTCGCTATGACCACAACTAGACGTTTAATTTACGCGTTAAAGCAATTTAGCTTCACAGTTATAGTTGATATGTCGCTAAAGAAAACAGAGGCGGTGTCTTTGAGTTTTTCCCATCAGATATTACATTCCGAGAAGAAACACTGATTGGTACAATGGTTCCTACACCTCCATTAAATGCAACGCTCTGTTACACCACGCAGCGGCAGTGTTGGTTAATACATTTAATCAAAGTTAGTTCTGTAGCAGGCTTTTACCTGCCTTTAGGGGATCATGTTAGTTATTCTAAATCCCAATTTCTCATTAACACGTTGGCTATCAGTTCCTGTTGGTATTTTCCGCATCTTACAGATAAATTTTATTAAAAAAATAAGGAATAACTTTGTTTGTCACCAGCCCAGTGTGTTTATTTCATCTTTAATGACGTTTTAATTATTTTTTTGTACAAGAACTCACTAAAATGATACATTTGCTAACTAAATGTGTGATTGATTCAGTTTAATGTTGAAGAATTAAACAAACATTTTCAGTTGAGATGGGCAGTCAGTTAGTGTATGTATTTTGCAGTGGGGCAACAGTGTTTAAAATAGGTTTTTCCATGACTACTCATAGTGCACAGTATTGTACCTGTAACTATAAATGTGTCCTGACTGAAGCAAACACACTCAGCAATAGTGTTTATTTGAAGAGGAGCTGAATGAAGTCTTTATTTACTTTGTTTCCAAATGCAGTGGTAACCTGGTCTCTTCCACGAGTACCACTTGTGAGAGCCTGGTTCTTAGACCTGCTGGAAAACATGCTCAAGTTGGATGCCAAAGAAAGGATAACACTCTCTAATGCTCTGGAGCACTCCTTCATCGCCATAAACCAACTGATGAACTTCACTGCCATTGGCCATTAGTAAAGTGTGTGTACATTTGTGTGCGTGTGTCATCCATGTCTGACAATATGAGGCCATTCTTGCTGAGCTGAGTCTGAGTTGTCCTAAAATGTTTATGGTGCAATTGGCACCTCATGCATTTACTTGTTTCTAAAGCCACTGTATGATATGCTGTGATGGGCCTTTTCATACATAAAGTAAGCAAAAAGGCAAAAATAAGTCTGTACTCAACAGAATAAAGTAATATTTTAGGATCATGGTGTTGTGTTGATGCATATTTTCAAAAATGTAAAGCAAAAAGTTAATATCTGAATATTATATCTACAGAGCATTAATGAGGATTACGAGGTCAGTTGGAGAACCAATCATATGATTGAAGTTCAAAGGCATAGATTTCAGATTTTATGAAAGATTTTAGGAAAAAATTTAGAAAAGATCTTCACTAATTTGACAACACGTGCAGCATTTAGAAAAACACGCTGCAAAGCGAGAAAACACAAGCAAATACAGAAACGCTGCAAGTGGCACAGGCGACAACAGAAACTGTTTCCAAGGGGACACTAAAAAGTGATGCATACGGCTGGGACACGCTTGTTGTTGCCATGGTTTGTGACTCATGAAGTTACTGAAGTCAGCTATCTGTAAGTGGTGTTGGGAGCTAAATCTTAAGGTTTTTTGGTGGGATAACAAGCGTGTCCCAGCTGTGTCCGGACGTCTTCATCCCTTTTTAGTGTTTATTCAGGCACATACCATATTTTTGGATTATCTGTATTAGAAAGCATGAATAGTTTTGGATTCATCAGGTGTAATGGATCACCTGTAACACCTTGTCAAGGTTGCATTTATATTTCAGTTTAAATGTAGAAAACTGCTATGATGTGATCGTTCTGTTGCAGTTCTAAACAGTGTTTATGTAATTTTATCCTGACCTGAATGAAACAATTTGAACCGCAGCATCAGACTGAACTACTTAATATATTCAAGGCTGAACTGAGGACCCTCAGGAGCAGTGCATTAACGTCACAGCTTTATGAGGAGCAGTGTCCTGAATGGACCTGAATTTTTCTCCAAGCCAACTAAGTTCATTTCTTGCACACACATAGAAAGTTCCAGTGCAACGACGCAACAGACTGTGATCTCCACGCTGTGTGACCTCCCGGAGCTGACATTTGAATGCCGGCACTGTCAGTCTCCAGCGAGGGGAGCTCTGATGCAAAAGGTACTGATTCGGTCAACGACACTTAAGATTCTGTACACTCAGTTTTTGAGAATACAAGTCATACATGTATTGAACACCTGCTCTATCTGAGACAGTGATGTCCCAAAATGTTTGGATCCATTTCTGTAAAGTTAGATTTGGAATAAGACTGACTGGAAAAATGTGATTCTGCTAAAGAAAGTCTCTGAGGACTTTTGAAGCATGATATAAGCCATGTCTCTTGAAAAAGCTGTTATTATACTCACTGGTTTCAAGTAACAGATACATCATTCAAATGTGCCTTCTGTTGCTTTTTTTTGCATTATTAAGTATTATTGAAATCATAAACTACACTATAACAGTCTTTGTGCTTCATTTGGTAAATAAGTGATTACTTGTAGAAAGCTTCCAGCTGTCTTTTTCAAGTGAACTGTATAAATGTACTGCTACTTTTTTATCTTTCTTTAATACCACGCCAAAGGGGCAAAGCATCACACATTAATGTCTATCATTTAACTTCCATCATCATTTGCAAGCAATCTTTCCCTTTTTTCCTGAGCAGTTATATCTTTTCAACCTCAAAACCCCCTTGCTTGTCAAGTCCTCTAGAGTCCTGCCTCGCGTTTTGGAGGTTATCAGAACATTCTCTGCCGTCGAGGTGGGGCTGAGTGTTGTGGATCACAAATGGATTTAGCTTTATTAATGTAAAAGATAGTAAAAGCCTGCAGATGCAGCTCCAGAGAGCAGATATAAAAGAGTACTTTTAGGATACAAGTTATAACACCTAGATGTTTTGCACGGGTAATTGAAGAAACCCAACCTTGGTGTTAAATGTTAATGACAAAAATCTTGCAATGCAAGGTTTGTAATCAGACAGGGGATTGCAAATGAGAAGAGAAATGGAAAAATAAAGAAATCCAAAGACTGTGATTCAAGCAGAACAAAGGTTTTCTCTGTTTCAGTCCAGTCCGAGTCTCAAAAGATGTCGCGAATCCTCGTCGTACACAATTAATAAGTCAGAACTTTATTGAGTTTGAACAACTCTTCAAAAACTCTCAAATGTAAAAGGGCCAAGACTTTTTTGCCTTATTATGAAATACACTGTGACACAGCTACTACTCCTGTTCTGCTCAGTTGCTCTGTTTAATTAATCACTTTACTGACTTCTGGACGCTTGCATACATTTAATTGCTTCTGTTTCATTTACTTTCCCTAAAATCCAGTAGGGTCACATTTAGCTGCAACTGACAGGTCAGGAAAAATCCAAAAACCTTTTAAAGAAAAATGACAAGATGGGAGGCTTTTATATGTGATGCACGAGGCTGACCAGGACTTTAAATTTCATCGCCAAATAAGAGAATCTGGCCAAGAATTACTCCCTGTCTGTCTGTCTGAGAGTGGAATTTAGTAGGGCTTCCTCTCATGTTCAAGTGGGAAATGCCTCCGCCTGCAACACCTCATGACAGACTGATTGATGCCCTACCTGCTCTAGGCAGAGTAATGGCCTTCTATGTGAGCACAGGTCTACATGACACAGAGAAAACCTGTCTGTGTGTGTGTGGAGCCTCGGTTAATTATGTGCCTCTCTGCTGACAGTTGGCCGGCACGATGACGAGAGAGTGAAAAGTTAGAGAGGGGTTATATTGCTGTTGGTGATCGTTTCTACAACTCAAACACAATCTGAGGTGTTTATACCTCTATTTAGTTTAGTGGACGTGCTCAAGCAGATGCGCCTCTGGGGTGAAAGGGAAGATCCTCAGTGCAACAAGGTGTGTAAAGAATTTCCCACTCACAGACACTCCTTATCTGCTCCCCCTCCCCCTCCCCCTCTACAATTGACATAGTCCTAGCCTATTACCACAGTTATCTTGGCTGAAGCAGCCAGAGGCAGCTGGACAGCTAGGAGAGATGTACTGCACTCCCAGCAAAGCAACAATCCACAGGGATCCTCATCTGAAGACCTTTTTGTTACAACTGGGTAACCATAAAGCACAAGATGTGGCACAGTGGTGGTGTTTTTCATGAGCATAGCATGAGGTCCTTCGCTTTGTTTCATGTGAAGCTGCAATTAATTTCTCTGCGAGAAGCTGGAAAGAGGAGCATGCTGCACGAGGGAGAGAAAGAAGAAAGAGATGATAATCCTCAGACTAAAAGGCTGATGGTACTTCAGTGAGCTCTGCCTGTGGCCACGAGGCCCCGAGACCCCCATCCTAAAACTCTGAATTGGGTGTCCACATTAAATTGGCTGTTTTTTATGGCTTTGTCTTCTAGCTGACAGCCCTGCCCACCATAAGAAGCCAATTCAGTGTCTGATGTGCTAATAATAGATATATGGCACTTCACACTTGGCATGGTTAGCAGGGACAATCCTTACAAGATGCAACAGTTTATGTAGGGGTGGGAACCACCTGCATTCACCCAATAATGACTAGTTCACAAATTACCATTTACATCTTAATCTGACGACATATTAATGGTGAAGAGCGGAGCACAACTAATCTGAACTATTGTCTTCCACTGGGAAACAGATTTCTAGGCAGTAATTATCTTTTCCTATATATTTTTAACATGCATTGTGGGAGGAACACAGCACCAGTATAGGGACAGAAAATCAGTGCTCGTTTGTTCATCATACAATATTAATAATTTCTTCAACTAATTCCGCTGATGAATTAACGTTGAAGCGATACTCATTAAAACTCCTTTTAAATGCTGTCATGGCAGCAGAAAGATTAAAGATTTCCCATTTCCTGAGTGCGTAGCCTCCGGTGTCACTCAGGTTTAGTCTCTGAGTGATCATTTCCAGTTGCCATCTGCTCTTCCAACTTTGCCAAAACTAGACAACCAGCATTTTTGCAGTGGCCTCCAGAGGACGGCAATTTGCACTCCTCACTCCTCTCCAAAGGCATTGAACAGATTGTACTCTCCACTACACTCCTGACATGGCTCCTAAATTGCATTTTTTGCCTGCCAATGAAATCCCCCAGAAAAGAAAGGAAACTTGTTTGTTACAGACTCTGCAATAAAATATAGTATAAACGTAACACACACAACAGGTAATCAGTGTGTTCCTTTATTGTCTTCTTCTCCGTCCTAAGGGTGGACACCTGTGTCTTTTTCAGCAAAGTGATGAGCCAGTTGCAGCATTAAATGGCATCATCGCTCATGCTTTGGCAGTCTGATAAGCCAGAGGATCATCAGTGTGTGTGTGTGTGTGTGTGTGTGTGTTGCATTACCATGACTGAGACAAACACTTAAGCTGTCTCAATTCGCGTTTTTCCGTACTTACACTTGCTATTTTGAGTGCGCAAGTGCGTTCACAGTGACAAGTAAAGCAAAATGCAGTGTACTATGAGTACCTGGATGGTGTACTCATAACGATCAGAAAGTTGAGTGTGGAATGCTGGACACTTCTCACCCTCAATGGTCGCCATCTTGGCTACGTAGCGGAAGGGGAGGGACCACCAACCTATGAAAATGGTGGCTGTGGTTGGGATTGTTACGGTGAACGCCGCACTAAAAGTAAAAGCACATTCATTTTTATTCATTTTTAATCAAACTGAATTTAAGTCAAGTGAGCAAACAAGCCTGTCAGGGTCCGTCAAGTCAAGTAGTCTGTGTCGTGTTGTTTCCTGTTTTATTTTGGTAGTCTCTGGTGTCATTCCCCATGTCCTGTCAAGTTTCCCGCCTGTGTGATTGTCCTAATGTGTTTCACCTGTGTCTTGTTGTCTCCTCCCCCTCAGTGTATTTAAGGTGTGTTTTCCCTCCTTTCTGTGCCAGATTGTCTCGACCCTGTGTGAGCTTTCCAGCGGTTTTTCCTTGTGCATTTTCCTCGTGTTTGTGAACCCTCGCTTGTGTTTTTGGACCTGTGTATTTTGCCTAGTGTTTTTGGATACCTCTGCCTTATTGGACTGACTTCCCGTGTACCGAACTGTTTTTCATTAAAGTATCTGGACTTTTCCTCCGTGTCTGCATCTGCATTGAGAGTCCTCCATCTTGTGAGCCTGACAGTACAATCTGGCCACGACATGGACTCCGCAGACCCGGATTCGGTTCGAGCAGCGCTACAAGCGCAGGGACAAAGGATCCTTTACCAGGAGGAGCAGTTTGGGCTACTCCAGCAAGAAATGAAGGAGGCAGCCAAGCGGCACGAGTCAGCGTGCTCAGATCTCACCGCCCAGATGAACTACCTTGCGGACCGGGTCCAACGATTGGGTGCCCTGCCCGTTGCTGAGTGGGATCGGAGGTCGGCAGTCTGCCATTCCTTGCCGCTCTTCGTTAATACTTTGACCCAGATTTTTCAGACTGTGTCACCTGGCCGTGAGGCGGCGAGGGCTTTAGTGGCGTTGCGTCAGGGTAGGCACAGTGTGTTGGACTACGCCATAGAGTTCCGCACCCTCGCGGCGGATAGCGGTTGGAATCAACTAGCTCTGGTGGATACATTTTTTTAACGGACTCTCTGAGGCTGTAAAAGATTACTTAATTCCCCTGGACCTCCCCTCTGAACTGGAGGCCCTTATCGCTTTAGCCTCAAGGATTGATAAGAGACTGAATGAACGAGAGGGATCTCGTTCCAGCACTAACCCTGTCTTCCTGGCTGAGACAAAACGCTCGTCCAGTGAGCCATCCCAGTGCCTCTTTGCCTGCTCCTGCTCCCTTCCCTCGCGTGCCTGAGGAACCCATGCAGATTGGCCGCACCCAGCTCACTCCGGAAGAACGAGGACGGCGGATGAACGAGGGGAGATGCATCTACTGCGCGCAGCTTGGCCATTTCCTGGCCAACTGTCCGGTGAGAAGGGGTGGTGCTCCCCCGTCAGACTACTACGTTGGTGAGTTCGACAGCCACTGTGCCCAGGTCCAATCGTCAGCTCATTATGGTTGAACTGCTCTCTCTCTCACTCACTCACTCACTCACTCACTCTCTCACACACACACACATATCCTCGCAGTCACCCGGCGCTGATGCCAACTTTATGGACTATGCTCTAGCGGCAGAACTTAGGATTCCTAATCTGCCCCTTGCCCAGCCCTTAACTGCCACCACCCTCGACGGGCATCTCCTGTGTACGGTAACCCATTACACCTCCCCGGTTACCCTAACCTTCCCTGATTAACACACAGAGCAGATCAGTTTTCATCTTCACCATGCCACTCACCACCCACTGATACTGGGGTATCCATGGCTCATCAAACACAACCCTCACATTGACTGGTTATCTGGCAAGGTTCTGTCCTGGGGAACGGACTGTCAGCATCAATGCCTCCCAGGGACCGTTGAGCCGGTTTCCTCCGGTGTTCCTCGAGTTACCCCTTCTGAGGATTCCCAGTTTCCTGACCTGTCGTGGGTCCCAGAGTGTTACCTGGACTTAAAGGAGGTTTTCAACAAGGTGAAGGCTACCTCGCTACCCCCACATCGGCCTTATGACTGCGCCATTGACCTTCTCCCGGGAACTGCCCCACCTAAGGGACGTCTCTACTCCCTTTCCGCACCCGAACGGCAGGCCATGGAGGATTACATCAGCTCGACTATGGAGGCCGGTATCATCCGCCCTTCATACTCACCTGCGGGCGCCGGCTTCTTTGTGGAAAAGAAGGACAAGACCCTTCGACCTTGCATTGACTACCGGGGACTGAACGACATCACCATCAAGAACAGGTACCCTCTGCCTTTGATTTCCTCCTGTTTTGCACTGCTACAATGGTCGAAGGTGTTTACAAAGCTGGACTTGCGCAATGCATACCATTTGGTCAGAATCAGGGAGGGGGATGAGTGGAAGACTGCTTTTAACACCCCTAGTGGTCATTACGAGTATCTGGTCATGCCCTTTGGGTTAACCAATGCACCCGCTGTATTCCAGGCTCTGGTGAATGACGTCCTTCGGGACATGCTAAATAGATTTGTATTTGTGTATTTGGATGACATCCTAATTTTTTCCCCTGATTTGGACACCCACGTGTCTCATGTGAAGCAGGTTCTTCAAAGACTGTTAAAACATCAGTTGTACGTTAAGGCAGAGAAGTGTGAGTTTCATGTTCCTTCTGTTTCGTTCCTGGGATTTGTTGTCTCGGAGGGGGAGATGAGGATGGATCCCGAGAAGGTCCAGGCTGTTAAAGACTGGCCCACTCCATCCTCTCGGAAGGATGTCCAACATTTTCTGGGGTTCGCTAACCTTTATAGAAGGTTCATTAGGAATTTTAGCACCATTGCTGTTCCCTTGCATGCCTTAACCTCTTCCAAGTTGCAGTTATCCTGGTCCCCCCCGTGCCAATGCCACTTTTCTACAGTTGAAAGACTGCTTCACGTCTGCTCCCGTGTTGACGCTCCCAGACTCGTCTCGGCAGTTCGTGGTCAAAGTGGATGCTTCAGATCTGGGAATGGGAGCAGTTTTGTCTCAGAGGTCAGTGAAGGACAACAAGTTGCATCATGTGCTTTTTTTCTGTCAAAAGTTTTCTTCGGCAGAGCAGAACTACGACGTGGAGGACCAGGAGTTGCTAGCCATTAAGGTGGCATTGGAGGAGTGGAGGCACTGGCTGGAGGGAGCAGAACATCCCTTCCTGGTCTGGACGGACCATAAGAACCTGGAATACATCAAGACCGCCAAGCGTTTGAATCCTCGCCAGGCCAGGTGGGCTCTGTTCTTTTCTCGCTTTAATTTCTTCCTGTCCTGCCGCCCTGGTTCCAAGAATCTGAAACCTGACTCCCTTTCGAGACTGTTCCCCGCAGAAAGGGACGTCGGGTCAAGTTCTCCCATCCTGCCCAGCTCCTGTTTTGTGGGAGCAATCACGTGGGAGGTGGAGAACAGAGTGCGAGAGGCTGTCCGGGGGATTCAAGTACCTGAGGGAGTACCTCCTAACGGACTATTTGTACCCCCCGAGTTAAGGGGACAGGTAATTACTTGGGCTCATGCTTCTCTTGTGTCTTGTCATCCCGGTATTCGCAGGACCCTCTCTAGGACTCGAGAGGTTTTGGTGGCCTGCTATGAGGAAGGATGTACGGAGTACATTGCGGCCTGCACGGTGTGTTCCCAGAATAAGACCTCCTCAGCCCCCAGTTCTGGCCTCCTGCAGCCATTACCAGTGCCTTCACGCCCCTGCTCGGACATCTCCTTGGACTTTGTCACGGGACTGCCACCTTCGGAAGGTAATACCACTGTGCTCACAGTGGTGGACAGATTCTCTAAGATGGTTCGATTCATTCCCTTGCCTAAACTTCTTTCCACCAAGGAAATGGCAGAGGTCCTGCTGTCATGTCTGTCGTGTGCACGGTTTCCCAAGGAATGTGTTGTCTGACCGGGGGCCTCAGTTCGTGGCGCGGTTCTGGAGGGCCTTCTGCCAACTTCTGGGAGCTTCCGTCAGTCTCACCTCAGGCCACCATCCTCAAACCAATGGTCAGACAGAGCGTCTAAACCAGGTCCCTGGGTCACTGGGTTGCGTTGTCTGACCTCCCAGAATCCCGCTTCATGGAGCAAGATGCTGGGTTGGGTGGAATTCGCGCACAATACCTTGCCCAGCTCTTCTACTGGGATGTCTCCTTTTCAGTGTGTCTTCGGCTATCAGCCCCCTCTGTTTCCGGCACTGGAGAGGAGGGGGAGGTCCCTTCCGCACTCGCCATGGTTCGTCGCTGTCGCCGAGCCTGGACGAAGGCCCGACAGGCTCTGCTGCGAAGCTCTGAGGCCTACAAGAAGGGAGGAGGCCAGCTCCAGTGTACGTCGCTGGACAAAGGGTGTGGTTATCCACCAGGAATCTTCCCCTGCAGGTAGAATCTTGTAAGTTGGCACCTCGTTTTATTGGTCCATTTCCAGTGTCACGTTATTAATCCTGTTTCTATGAGACAGACTTCCTAGGTCTATGAGAGTGCACCCGACCTTTCATGTCAGCCGGACCCGTTTATTCAGTCAAGATGTTGCTGGCAGTTCGGAGGTGAGGACGGGGGTTCCAGTACCTGGTCGACTGGGAGGGCTACGGCCCGGAGGAAAGGTCGTGGGTGTCTGCTAGCAATATCGTCGACCACGACCTTATACGGGCCTTCCATCGCGACCACACTCAGGACCCGGGCCCGTCAGGTCCTGGGCCGTCTGGAGTCGGCCGTGGAGGGGGGGGTACTGTCAGGGTCCGTCAAGTAGTCTGTCGTGTTGTTTCCTGTTCTATTTTGGTGGTCTCTGGTGTCATTCCCCATGTCCTGTCAAGTTTCCCGCCTGTGTGATTGTCCTAATGTGTTTCACCTGTGTCTTGTTGTCTCCTCCCCCTCAGTGTATTTAAGGTGCGTTTTCCCTCTTTTCTGTGCCAGATTGTCTCAACCCTGTGTGAGCTTTCCAGCGTTTTTTTTTCCTCGCGTTTGTGAACCCTCGCTTGTGTTTTTGGACCTGTGTATTTTGCCTAGTGTTTTTGGATACCTCTGCCTTATTGGACTGACTTCCCGTGTACCGAACTCTTTCATTAAAGAATCTGGACTTTTCCTCCGTGTCTGCATTGAGTCCTCCATCTTGTGAGACTGACAGAGCCAGCATATACTTCAGCGGGCGACAATTGCAGTCAAATGTTGGTGATAATGCTCCGCCTGGTCGCAATTCGCCATTAAAAAGAAGTGGTCAAATGTTGCGATCGTCATTTCCAGTAAGTGCACAATGAGCGTGTTTGATTTGAGACACCACCACCCTGCCGAAATTCACACTACGCAAGTACATCGTGTACACGGTGTACTACATGGAAGTGTACTAACGGAAGTGTCCAAATTGAGACACAGCATGAGCATCTGCAGCTGAAAAGGATTATTTATCTTGTACATGATGAGTTTGGTGATCTGTAGGTGGCACTCTCCACATTCTTTGTCTGTTTAGTCATGACGGCATCACAGCTCCCAGTTCTTCTTCTACATCTTTAATCTTAGTCTGACCTTCATGTTGGAAAATTTGTTGAAAAGGTAATTACATTACTTTTACTATACTTACTTGTAACTTAAGCCCAGTAAAACAAGTTATAACAAGTCCAAAGCTGCCTCAACCAACTTGTCACTCACATCTTTTGTACTTATGAGACAATGTGGATTAACAAGCAGCCTGTCTGTTTTGGGGTTATTTACTATCAACAGCTAGCTTAGCCCTGGTGGTTGCACACAGCATTCCAGAAGTCCTCTCGTCGCTGATCAAATCCCAGGTGATTCCCAACGTAGGCTGTGGCTAGCTAGCATGTTATAGAGGGGTCGAGTACATTTATGAAAACACAAAATCTTCAAAGTGAACTGACTATACTGAATCACCATTGTCACTGACTGTATAAGTAGCTTTTAGCAGTGGAGCTCCAGTTACTGGTGACGGTGAGCAACGCTGTCATCTTAGCTGTGATACACAGTATGTTACTTCCTGGTGAAGAGCTAACTGAAAGACCTTGAAAGCCACAGAAAGTTACTGAAGTGATAAGTCTGTTGCAAATAAGTGGTTAGTGAGTTGTTAACCTTACAGTATAAACAGTTCTTGCATAGACCTAATGTAGCAGGGGGACACAAGGACCCATGCAGGGGGCATTAGCCAATCAGGTGAGAGCCACAAACTAATTAGGCTCATGGGCAACCGGTGTGAAGACTGCTGGCTGCTTCCACACTCATAGGATCTGTTCAAATTTGCATACAAACATACTATTCATAGTAAGTATGATGTATGTAGTGCGTTCCAACTGCATAGTATGTGGATTTTGTTTACGCGAGAAATACCCGGATGTATACTAGAGTATGTGGCATGAGCTTACTGGACATACTCAACTGCCCCAAAATGCATTGTGTCTCTTCAGACTGTGCAATGGTGGTAAAATAAATTACGAATGATGGAGAGTGATCGTGAAACAGAAGCTACTCAGGACCCAGGATGTTCAGGTACAGTTAAGAGGAACAAGTTGTTTGGTAGATGTTCACATTTTAAAACACACTGGTTATTACTATTTTGAATCACGACTACCAAACTTTTACATAAACAGAAATGAAGAAATCTATTCTAACCTCTTTACGCCTCAAAAATCTGAAATTGGTATGTTTCCATAAAATGTCTGCAATTCTGTCTATCTTTTTAAAACATATGTATTTTGGAGGAAAGGTTCATAAGATGATAACTAAATACCGTGTAGCAAGGAGGCGTAAAAGTAACCAATAAGATCTTAAAATCAATCAAACATACTTGGATCCAGTGTAAGGAGGATAAAAACAGGCAGGATGTGGTCACACCTCTTAGTTCTGGTAAAAAGCCTGGCAGCTGAGTTTTGTACAATCTTTAGCTGCTCAATAGGTTTTTGGTCAATAAAAGTGAAAAGGTGTGAGTAGATAAAAGCATGAAAGATGGTCTCTGTGTCTTTAAATTCTAAACTCAGTCTGCCTCACATGTTGGACCTTAACCTTTTCCAGCATCAGGGTAGATACCTCTGAATCCGTGACCCAGCCACTCAGAGTACAGCTTGAACGTAGTATTTCATGGACTAATGATTTCTGAGCCCAATTCCAAAACTCACTCATGTAGAAATTCGACCTATACCAAGAAGAATGAGGAAATTAGACAAGCCTGAATGCATTTTTTTTTCATAGCTGTATTCTTTAAAACTTCTAGAGGGCTGTGATCTGACACAGCTCTTTATTATAGCTAAATCTATGTTTACGATGGTAAGTTATAGTGAAACAGGCTGCATGAATTAAAAACACAATTATCCCTCAAATGTCCCTGCAGCTTTCATAAAAAAAAGTAAGAGACATCTAATGGGTTATTTGTGCTCTTGTGTAATTAGCTACACAGCCAATATGTTTAAAAGCATATGCAACAGGCAGTGATTGCTGCAACTACAGTGAGAAATCTGGAGAGCAGAGGCCTTTGGCTAGATATGATGACTGATGCTGTCATGTGAAAAAAATAATACGATTAGGGTGAGATTACCCACAGACGTTTAGCACATTAAATACGTTTCTGTTTGCCAGAGAGAATTTTGATATCCTCTCTCCTCTTCTCTGTCTCCCCTCATAGAAGTCATCGATCACTGTCCAGGCATCCAGCGAGAATCAGTTTCAGAAATACGCTTTCCCATCATATCAGAAAGATCTGTCTGCTGGCCGCCTGACAAACTCATTACCAGCTGCTGGACAAAGATGGGTTTCACAAAACTATGATACTGTAAAAAAGATGGCACTTTTATAAGAATGAACCATGTGGACAGAAAATGTGGTCACGTATGATACTATTTAAATCGCTAAATGGTTAGATACGAAACATTTCCAGTCAATAAAAATACAACTGTGATTTTCACGTATATTACGAGGGCAGGTGTGATTGACATTTAGTAAGGCATTCTGGTTAGCTAAGCACATTCGGCAAAGGAAAAGTGCCAACTCACTTCCAAAGTGGAAAAGCAATGTAACTGCTCCTTATTTTTCATTCCCACACACATTAGTGCTGGTGAATCATTATACTCTGAAGCTCATCAATGTGATGATGAATGCAGAGTTGTGACAGCGTATCCAGTCAGTAGCAAACACTTGAGCTCAGCCCCTTCATCACGATAACTGCTTCTGTCTCCCCGTAACAGCTATCATGACAAAACTGCTCTGACAAAGCACCGGCTGCATTTTATTTAGCTTTTATTTTGGACAGTGTTTCCGTTTGAGTGAGTGTGAAGCCATGTGTTTGTTGTTGGTGTTATGTGTGTGTGTGTGTGTGTGTGTGTGTGGTACAGCCATGAGTTTCCATGACTCCATAACTGTGTGTTATATTGTGAGTGAGGTGACAAATGTTTCTCACCAAGTGGACCGTTTATCAAGCCCGGCTGCCCTTCTAGTTAATGAAGTCAGGGAGCCTCAGAGCACTCCTCTCCCACCAACATGGACAAACAGGTAAGCATGAGTGATCACACCACTCTGACTGCTAACCCCCCCACCCCCCTCCCTCCCTGTCTGTTCACCAACAACAAAAGAGACTCCTCAGCATCACATCATTATGCCAATTGAGCGGCATTCAGATTCAGCGGCTCATTTCAGACCCGATTCTGAGCTCAGTAATCACGTCGCGCATCTTTGGAATATGAGTCACACATGGAGGAAAGGATCTGAAGAGTTTGTGGAGTCAAACATTTGAGAATCAAATGACCTACTCCAACCCACTGATCCGAAAACGATTGCCAGAGCAAAAGAAAAGAACGTTATGAGTTGCTATTAGGTTGACAGCATAGGTAGCGCTACAGCTGGGCTAGATGGGGCATTGGTAAGCAAGAAGTGTAATAAATTACATAATTTCATCATCAAACAACCTTGACAAGAGGTTCCAGAAAAAAGTGAAAATGAGAGAGTGGAGGCAGGCAGAGAGACTGAGTTAGAACAGGAGGGGGAGACCATTTGTGCCATGCTACAGTAGCTCCACCAGTGCTACTCACTCCTCGCAGTGCCGTTAGCTATGTTAGCCCATCCACATGTTAGCAGTGTTGTTCAAGGTAAAGGTGAGACAATGACATATGATCCAAGAAGTCCTGTTGGAGTAACAGATTAATCTGTTAGAAGGAGACTGTCCTTCCAAGGAAAACGTCAGAATCAGTCGTTTCAGCAAATATCCCAAAATAACATAGGCCTATGTTTATGTTCAACTCTCTAGCGGCCGTAGTAATTATGCGAACAAAGGACAAAGTAAGATGACAATATTATAGGGTGACAAAGTACGCGTAGGGAGGACTTAGACTTTAACAATGTCGTCCTGCCAATAGGGGAAAACGCTTCTATGTCTTGTTCTAGAGGGCATGGACAAACAAATGTATTTATTGTTTTATTTGGAGGACTTGTTGGACTAAAGGCTTATCAGACGCCAATACTCAGACAGGATTTACAACTCTGGAAAGTTATCACTGTGAGGGAAAAATTTCTCTCTTTCTGTCTACTAGATATGTTTAGTGTGATAAATTTCTCTCTTTATGTCCACTGGATATGTTTAGTGTGATAACTTGTTTTTCTAGTCAATCAGTCTTAATTCTGTACACTCAGATAATTTCTGTCTCAGGTCATCTCTGTTTTAGATACATTGGTATCTTGGTTGGTTACAGCGGGAGGACAAATTGTTTGTAATCAGGAGAAAAGACAGCTGCAGTCTGGGGAACAGTCTGCCCTGGGTTTCCAGCCTTGGGCAGGGAAACTTAGCTGGAGACAGACTATCTTTGTTAGAGGTGATTCCAGACTCTGATATGTCTGTCTGTGGATTGTAAGGTTATAAGTATGTGACAGCATCTTCACTTCTTTGTCAGACGCATTTTGGTGTATGATCTCTGTCCTTCAGCTGAAATCGGATTGACTCTGTGTGCTCGCCTGCTCTCCCTTTCATTTACTTTTTTATTCTTATTTACCATTTCATCTGATTGTTTCATTCTTTTCCAACGGCTTGTTGGATCTTCATTTATTTGCTCACTTCTTCAAAAGGAAATACACGATTTCCACCACAATCACCACTGAAAAGTTAAGCCAGTTTCAACATTATTGCCGGACGACAACGCGTTTTTTGGCTGGAGCCCTCTTTTGGCACCCCCGCTGCATTGGCAACGTGGCCTCATTCAAGAAATTACTTTTATATACTACTACTTTTCAACAGCAAATATGTTTTGGAGGAAATGTAATGCCAGAGTACATTTTGTTTTTAATCAACATACAGTAATTAGAACATCAACACAAAATATTGATACTGAACGCATCAGTTAAATATCTGCCTTTGCAATACAATATCTGCTTGTTGCAACTAAAGTATGGTATGGTCAAACCTTTTTATGCTTATGCATCCACACCACTTGGTGAAGTATAAGGAAAGATCTTGGTCTGATTTAATACGGGAAAAGTCCACAGTGATTTGAAGCACAAGTGTTCACTGTATACACATTTAACCAAAACCACGATCTTTCCCAAACCTCAACCAGTGTGCTTTTGTTGACTAAACCAATAATCTGCGATACAGAAAGGTAGCACTTCTGTCACTTGAAAAAAACGTTGCATTGTGAATATAACCCAGGCAGCAATTATGTTTATTATTTAATACTTTCCGAAATGTTTTTGGGAGAATACACTTGCCTACTTTGTGTAGTCTTTTGAAATGTGGCACCCATATTGGTAAGAATCCCCTTAAAAGACACAGGTTTGACCACGGCTTTGCTTCTGTTTACTGTGATCCAGTTGATCTTGGGTAACACACCCTCTTAACAAAACAGAGTCACAACAAGACACCAAGGGCTGGACACTATCAGCCCATATAGTAAACAGTGGCCTACATACTGTGTTGACATAGCATTTGTCTGATTAAAGTGGGTTCACCTCACAAAGTCAGTTTGACTAGCCTGATGGCATCTGTGTGTTTGTAGTTTTTTATTTCAGTTTGTTTTTCCCATTAGTGGATGAAAATGGACCTGTGATTATTTCCTGAATGGGTGCCCCTCTGACATTAGCAGAAAGGAGGTTAGAGCTTATTGCTTTTTAACTATATGAAAATTACATTTAATCACTGCAGGGATTCCTGGTGCCTTTATCATCAGAGCATGATCCTCCTCTTCCTCCTCATTGTCTCAAAGCTTCATACCTGAGTTCCTCATGCGTGCACAACCCCCCAGCAAGTACGTTCACTTTCTTTTTGCTGTGATCCTTCCGAGTCTCCATCCACAACAAGACTGACTCATTTTAAAGTTACAAAAGTAGTCATCACTAAGGTTGCCACAGTAACCACTGCGTGGACGGCATTACTGTGAATGGAGCACCGGCGGATGTTGTACAGTACAACACGTTGTACACTGAAAAGGGGTCATTGAGTATCCGTCATTATTCAGTACTCCTGAAAAGGTTAATGCACTACCTTACTAATTCTACTCCCCCAGCTCCTGCTTTTTCCAGCAAGCTTTTTATCTTCATTTAGTAACCTATTAAGCCATGAGATCTGAAGAGGGGGTTTTAATGTCACAAACAAACATGAGAGTTGTCAGTGGCTCATTTCATTTTCAAACCTGCTCCCATTTTCGTATAATCTAAATTAAATATGGCATGTTTTTCCCTTCTTATTAATTCTGTCTATATACAGGAACATTTCTAAAGCTCAAATTATTTTAACTTGCTCTTCTAAAAAAAGAACCCTACTGCTTTATATTTCATTAGAATCTGAACTGTAAAATGACGCAGAAAACGCTAAACTATGCAGGCCACTATGCAGACAAAGTTAATAGACATTTTAGGGAGAGGGGCTACTTCAGTTCAAGAACACAGAACACATCCCATCATTATTGCTCTGCTGTATTGTTCTTTTACCCTAATGGATCAGCTTTTAACATTTTCTCTTAAGTGCAGCATTTAAAACAATGTGAAAGGAAATTACAAACAAAACAGCAAAAGCCAAGTTAGAACCAGTTAAGAAGGCTCCATGATGAAGTCATTACTTCAGGGTTTCTTTAAAAACAACTCCAAGTGCTACTTTTTACTGCACTTTATGGATGCTATATATTTTGAAGGTTTCAGCTGTTAGTATTGGATTAGCAGTGCCTTCTTCACATGCCTCATAGTGAAGGCATGCATTCAGTCATTAGCATAATGACAACTGCAGTGGATATCTGCAGGAGAACTGAGATCAAGTAATGATGAAAACAAACATTTCAAAACAAATGTGAAAAGGCCCAGTTTTATACGGTTATAAATCCATATCAGTGCTTTAACACTTCTTCTTCCCTTTACTTTTCCCAGTTCACAGTCAGAAAAGAGACCTATTGTCCTGGCAGTAACCCCAACAAAATGGAATCTGTGAAACGGTTTCAGCTTTTCTTTCTTTTGGATAAGACACTTATTGGTCATCACTCCCTACTTTGCTCTCCGGTCTGGCTGCTCTCTGTCTCAAAGCATTGCCACAACATGGCTGTCTCATCATTTTTTACAAGTACATACAGTTGATGCATGTGACTGGATAAGATGCAGCCATTAGTGAAGCAGACGGATTGATGGCCCACTCTGCTGCTCTCTGTTAGATCAAACAACTCTATGGTGTCCAGCTCCAATTGTCTCCACAAAATAATAAAACTCAACTGTTCATTTTTTAAAATGTGAGGCAAAGCACTAAACATGTAGGTTTGGACTGCAGAATCACATACAAAAGAAACGTTTTAAAATGTACAATTTACTAACTTAATAAGAAACTACATCAGAAATTGTGGATTAAAGTATAGGCAACTCTTTGGCTGGACTCAACTGCATCAGTCATGTCAGTCTGAATGAATCCTCTAAGGCAACATAAATGAGTTCTATGATAAACAGTCTCATTTCTAGTTGTGGTTTTCCTACCAAGGTAGCTCTCCGAGGAGTGTGTTGGGGGCAGTCCAGTAGGCAGTAATGATGGCAATGCATTTTCTGTCCTACAGAATTTACAGATGGGAGAAATAACTCTGGTACTGGTTCTCCTTGGGCCATTTTTTTTTTTTTTTTTACCTTTGTCTGAAGAATTCTTCCTTTTCTTCCACTAAGCTTTTTTTTAGAATCAACAGCTGTGGACACGAAGAACACAAGCCGGGATGAAACACTGGTGCTCTCAAATAGGAAAGCAGAGACTTTTGGTCTTGTATGCTTAAAAGCTCTGCAGGACTCTTAATATTTGCACATGACTTCATTCAAAATAGGTAACATAATAAACTCACACTACAAAATGAGCAATCATGGAGCTTATGTTGAAACAAGACTAATGTGTCTCAATTCACATTCTTCCATTCTTACACTTGCTTTTTTTTGTACAAGTGCATTCACACTGACAATTATTGCAAAATGCAGTGTACTATGAGTACACAGAAAAGTTGAGTGTGGAACGTTGGACACTTCTCACCCTCAATGGTCACCATCTTGGCTACATAGCGGAAGGGGAGGGACCACCAACCTATGAAAATGGCGGCCGCGGTTACGATTGTTACAGTGAACACTGCACTGAAAGTAAAAGCACGTTCATTTTTATTAATTTTTAATAAAATTGAATTGAAGTCAAGTGAGCAAACAAGTCGGCAGATATTTTGGTGGGTGATAATCGCTGTCAAATATTGGTCATAATGCTCCACCGGGTTGCAATTCACCATTAGAAGAAGAAGAAGAAGTGGTCAAATGTTGCTATCATCATTTCTGGTAAGTGCACAATGACCGTGTTTGATTTGACACACTACCCTATAAAAATGTACGCACTATGCAAGAAAGTACATAGTGTACACAGTGTACTACATGGAAGTGTACTAATGGAAGTATCCAAATTGAGACATAGCAAGAGTCTACACCCATGCTAGCGGCTCTGTAAGGTTGTACCTCGGCACAGAGATGCTTTGAAATAAATGCCAACATCAGCATGCTAACATGGTCTCAATGACAATGCTAACATGCTGATGCTGAAGATTTATAATGTTTAACATCATTTGGAGTTGTGTTTGAGTCCACCTTACAAATTTAAGCCCAATACCCACTGTCCTTTAAGCTGTATTTTGGTCTCCACCAAAGGGACCAAAAGGTCTCCTGAGGGAAATATCTGTCTCTTTAGCAGGTAAAATTATTCACCAGTTAGTCGCTAACTTTGTCTGTCTTTTGGTGCTGGGCAGATAGTGTACAGTCTTTTTTTTAGAGCTTTTATTGCTGAAAACAGCTGCCTGCTGTGGCTAAAAATACAACACTGATGAGACTGGAAAGAGTCATTCAGAACCATAAAGTTGTGGGCAGTAAAATCAAAACATTGTTCCTCGTGCAAGAACATTTTTGTTTTCTTACCCTAAATCTGTCTATTGTTATTATTTTCTTTTAGGTTTGCTTGTACAAGTGTTCCAAGTCAAATTAACCAAATTCTCATAACTGCACAAACTTGTAACTTGCTCGTTTCAGCCTGATGAGGGCAAAGTGGTCCATGACTAATATGAGAGGCGGTCAAGGGGACGACAATCACGGAGATATTAGACGAGAGAATATCAAAGCCTACAGTAGGTGATGTTACACTGTCAGGTGCAACAGTGGATGATACTGGACAGAGACCTGCATGAAGACACTGAGGCAGCTGTCAGAGTGAAAGAACTTTCCTAACACCTACAGAAAATCTAAAAGCCTCTTAGTTAATAGTCAAGTCATGATAATGATGATAAGATGAACAGAATATTAATTTTGCATTAAGTTTGTTTTACAGATATATTTAATTCAGTTAATTCCGGTTTCCTGTTTAAATTCCAAATTCATTCAGATTAAGGCATTATGTTTCTTAAGTCAAACAAGTGTTTTTCCCCCATGTGGATAAAGGCAGACTATCTGTTCGTGAATTGTACGACACATCTGGACCACCCGTGAATTTCGTTGGAAAATTCTGAGTAGGAGAAAATTGGTGAATGCCACAAATTCGCTCGTATGCACCACATAAGAACAATGAGTTAAAGATGCTGAAGTTTTCCGTAGAGTGAGGTGATATATTCGATATAAAAAAATATTGATTAGAGCAACTTTAAAGAGGTAAGAATGGAAATGGAAAAACTTCAGTGTTACATCATTCTTTCAGCACATGAGATCATATTGTTTGAACTTTGTGAGACATAAATATTAATGGCTATTATGGACAAAAAGCGTAGAGAAAAAAATGAAATGCATATTAATAAGGTTGGCCTTGTGTGGCTCACAGTTCAGAGAGTTAATGGGGTTATCATTTCTTTTTTTGCACCCATAATTACCCACCAATTTCCCATGTGAGGATCTGCCACCAGCACCCCCAACCCACCCGTCCACCCACCCAGCGAAACACTCGGTCTCTCCCCAATGTGTTAAGATTTTACACTTGAAAATAAGAGAGGAGATGGAAAACAGGAGAACAGCAGGTAGGTAGAAACAGCACTACATTTCATTTGATCTCAGTGTCACAAAATGAGCAGCTATCTTTGTCTTTTATATTTTAGTGTCTGCAGTCCCTGCGGAAACAATCCACTTTGTTCTTATTTGCGTCTCTCTGTCAGTGCTATGTGTGTGTGTTTCAATCAGAATGCATTTAATAAAAGGAACAAATACTGTTAAACCAATCAGTACAGCAAGTGCATCTCAATAATGTATGAATTGCTTGTTTTTCCCTGAATAATTCAGGTAGCTTTGTGGCTTTGTGAATTGATTTGGGAATAGCCTGGGTTGTGTCAAGCCATTCAAATGTGTGCTATGGGGGTTAGCCACTGTCTATGTAAATAAAAATTCAACGAGGCAAATCAGATTCCAAGGCTTTAGTGTTCAGTTTCATTTCCTCTCTGCCCAACACACAAGTTTAGAAAATGCAGTGAAATGTGCAGGGAGAGCAGTACGCTGCATATGGAATCAGTCAGATCAATGGCACCACCTGCAGAACTGATTACATCCAGTGATAGACTAATCTCTATAAACAGTTATCTGTATATAAATGCAGAATCTGTAGGCAAGGGACAAGATTTTGGTAGGTTGGTTCAGAAGCGTTCTGGTTTCTGTTTGTAGTCCGAATAGCATCGACCAATCACATTTGAGCGGGCTTTGGTTGCAAACAGGTAAACAGTGCGTGTGGAGAGCATAACAGACAGAACGTATCAGCTGAAATGTAGTCTCTGAACCCATCGGCTATTGTCTGATGATTTTGAAATTTTTAAATAGTGAATAAAAAGTGACACAAAAAGTAAAACAACAGACCAGCGCATGGAAGAGGAAGTCTTGGCCCGGATATCTGTTATCTGGATATCCACTGGCTACACCGGAAGCCCCGAAACACTGGCTGTTGCCCCCAGAGGCTAAATCGTCGTCTGACGATAGCCGATGGGCTCCGAGATTGGATGTTGACTAACCTTAGAAAAAAAAAAATCACGTGGAGCTTGAAACACCAACACATCAACATACATCAAAGGATACACGTACCTGTGGAACTCATGGATATTGTGGGTGTCAGCTAGGTTAGACTTGTAGTCTTTCAGTGACACTTGATCTAAAATCCAGCTTTTGAATATGAAGACCTCAATTTCTATCAGCTTACAAAGTGTCTCTAAAAGGTTTTTGGGTCACTTTAAACAACACTAAAGGGGCCAGTGCAATGGAATATTGGCTATAGCATTAATTTGCTGATCATGCTTGAGAACAAATTAATTAGTTAAATTGTTGTCTAAAGGTACCCTGTGATGGATGTTTTGACCACTAGTAGTGCTATGGAGCAATGTTTTTATCAGTGGTCCCCCATTTGGTTTGCATCGTGTGCACGAGGACGCTCATGCATGTGCACAATCGAGTGGGCAACACAAAACACATTTCTGGCACAGCGCCAACAAAGCCAGTGAAGAAGAACAAGACTGCAAGCTAGTAAACATGGGCACGAACATAAACAATGCAGGATTTAAAATAATTTGGCAAATGTTTCATGAGAAAGGAAATGCACTCAACTGTTAGACCTCAAGGATACACACAATGTGTTTTGGCTTGTTTATAAGAAAACTCCACGGGGCACCTTTAAGTTGGTGTCTCAGGATAATGGGTCTAAAACAAAGGATGTGCACACAAACAGTGGCTGCTCTGGTTTCTGTGTTCCAACACTACACTTTGTGTTTAAATAACAAGGGGATGATATCTAGAGATGGGTGGTTGCTATAAGCCTTGATCAGAAATGTAACTTAACAATAACTACAGTGAAGATTTTAGTTTGGACTGGGCAACAGAAAGGGAGGAACCTTCTTCACATCAAAGTTGACTTTATAGCTAATTTCCAATTTTAGTCAAAAGGCTAATACAGACCTTTATTTGTTGGACTGACCCTTGTTTGTGTGTACGTGTATGTGCATGCATACATTTGCATGCTCTCACACAGGCGTCTTGAGGCTCTCCAGTATCTCCTGTTGCCTCCATCCCAGCTGATTGACACTTGTGCCTCCAAGTGGCCATCTGCTCCTTGTTTACTCAGACTGAATCGCAGCTGCTATAAGGGGCTGTAAATCAGGTAAATTGTTAAAGAGAGTAGTCTGTGTTGAGGCCCGAGGCCCATCTGTATTGTGGCCCATCATGGATGCAGCTTCGTAAAGCCGAGGTCTGATCCCTCGCAGAGGGGCTGATATTAGATTGTGTATGTGCACACGTGTGTTTGTATGCATGCATGAAACAATCCCAGTTGGTACCGCGCAAAATCATTTCCATTCCCCATTATGATGTAATTGAATGCCGCTATGCCTCCATCAGGGGCTCTGATTGGCTGCACACTCCTCGAGATCTCCTTATGTCGATCTCTGCTTCTTGCAAATTCATTTGAAAAACTGTCAACAAAAGCTGCAGCAGATCAATTTATGATGCAAACTGAATCTGAGCAGCCAGCTACCTGCACACTAAAAACATGATTCCCTTACTTGATAGTGCCATCTGATGTTAGTCTGTAAGCGCTCTGATGGTGACATTTCATTCATGGAACCATCACAGCACAACATGGGGTATTATGGAGTTGATTTACTGATGAATAATGCATTAGGAGATAATGGGCCACACAGTTTATGAGATGGCACCTATGGCTGTCATAAAGATAAACTCCTTATGCACTCACTTTCTTACTCTCTTTTTGTCTTAAAGTCTTCTCTCGGTGGAAAGCAACACAGTGATTGTAGATGGGAAAGGTGTGTTTTGGCATTTTAATGTTGTTCCACATTTATCACTGCCACTGTTAAACTCCAGGAGTGGAATGACACAAAATCTAATAGGTTAAAGCTGCTGGGGATTAGAGGCTCAGGTTTAAAACGCATCAGTGTGACATTCCTTATGAATTTTCAATCTTCTGTCTGCCCTCTCCAAACAGGTTTTCCATTTGTCTAATGCCTTTCGTGAGGGGGGGAATTAGTATAAGTATATCTCTGTTAATTCTACAAGATAAATAATTATCATCCACAGAAAACCCTGAAGCAGTGATGTAGATCTTAAGCCAGTACCAAACAGTTCAATCCAGCCACGCACACCAGCTTTGGCAGCCTTGTGTGCTCGCTCAGCGCACAGGCTGAGAGAGCGATCCCCCTCCCACACAGTTCAGAAACATGTCCGCCGCCACTTCACTCACAAACCAACATTTTCAAAAGCCACCGTGGGATTTGTCGGCCGCTGCATGTGTCACACGGATTGGGATGTAACCGGCTTGTTTACACCGAGAGGAGGATGGAGCCCACCACAGCCAGCTGCTTTGCACCACTTGAGCAGATCCACCCCCCCATTTGCCTCTCTCGCTACTCATTTTCCTCTGCTGCTGATAACACACGCTCTTGATCCTCCTCTGCTGCTCTCGTTCTGCATCCACAGCCTTTTCCAGCCTTGATTTCTAAAAAAAAGAAAAAAAAAGAAAAAGCCACTGTCAGAGAATAAATGTCATTAGCCTCACTGTCACTGATGCTGAATTGAGCTCATGTCTATGTGTGAGGGCCTTTTAGCAGGTGTCTCTACCGATTCATGAACTGCTCTTGACTCTCTTGACTCTCGTCATCGCAATCACAATGCCATACTTTCCATACAGGAGTGCAGTTGCCAGCTTGTATCAAATTCAAGAAGCAGTATGCTGCTGGATTAGTCCTCGACACATCTGCTTGTGTTCACTCTTTCCAGTGCCTCGGTCTTCAGTGGCTACACTCAAATCCCACTGCATTTTGAGATGGCTTGAAAATACAATAAATTCTATTGTGCCTGCAGATGCTGACTGAAATTCATTACTTCAAAACATGATGTGTCATTTCCTTGCTTAAAGGAGTAGTTTTACACTTTGGGAATACGCTTATTTGCTTTTTTGCTGAGAGTTAGATGAGGAAATTGACACCACTCTCTTGTCTGTGCGGTAAATATGAGACAGCAGCCGGTTAGCTTAGCATTACATAAAGGCTAGAAACAGCTAGCTGGCTACCTTGTGGAATTAAACTACGAAAAAATTACAACTTGTCGTTTTTTACACATTGGTTTTTGTGTGGATTAAACAAACAAGATAACAGATTAATTACTGAGATTTAGATGTGCTGGTAGGCAGATTCTGCAACAGACAGAGCTAGCTAGCAGGCTAGCTGTTTCCCCTAGCTTCCAGACTTCATGATCAACTAAGATAACCAGCTGCTGGCAGTAGATTCATATTTAACAGAAAGTGATGATGATCTTCTCATCTAACTCAAGGCCAGTGGTTCCCCAAGGTGGTGCCTCAAAGACGAGCCAAAGTGGGCACAAGATTTATTGATTTCCATTTTCCAACCAAACAACGCAACGATTACAAAAGCTACATTTTACGTTCCATTTTTAAACATATCAAGACGGGAGATATGAGAAATAAACATTGAAATTATAAGATCAGTGGCATGACAGCTCATGGTTAGTTTTCCGGGTGCACAGCAGTCAGACATATCGACTGTCAGGGCAAGCAGTGTAAAGGTTTGTCACTGTTAAAAACTCCACACTGTTCCGGATGACCAAACTGAGCTCATTTTACTTTTGAACAAAATGAAAAACAGGAATTTAACTAAATAGCATACTTGTTTTTTATTCATTGTTAGCTTTAAGTTCAATATTTAAAGCCACACAGGCCTGTATTATTTCACTTAATATTAGTTTTAGGTCATACACAGTATGCTACTTATGTTACATCAATCTTATTTGTTTTGTTAGGTCGCTAAAATAAATTCCTAGAGGAGATAGGAAGAAGGAGAACATGATGTATGACTGGGCATGGTGCCTTTGTTTAAAAGAGTTTCAGAACCACTGCTCTAGTCAAGAAAGCGAATGTGTATTTCACAAAATGTCAAACAATTCTTTAATGAGCCTTTGTGCAGTGATAACCTACAATATCCTATTGAAATTACCTGCTGAATAACAAACACACATACCATGAACAACATACTATAAATTGTTGGCATTCAATTACTGTTTTTAAGTCCCTGAAGTGTACCCATTAGCACATAAACAAAGAAATGTTGTTGCTATTATTACTGAGCGCCTTATTTTCATAATTCTTAAGAAAGCCATCAGATAAGCGATAAGGTCAGTGGGCACATTTCTGTGGACACTGTCGCCTTAACAGTGACAGCTCTGGCTGATGAGGGAGCGTCAAGAGGCTGATCAGAGCCTCCCTGTGCGTGGCCTGCCCTCCATTAACATTTTATTCTGTCATGCACTATTGTGATAAGCCCACGTCTTCCCAAGCTCGGGTGAAAGAGGCTGACAGCTCATTTGCAGCAAAAATGGCAAACGCCTGTTAATGTGTATGCATTAGTGAAACTGAGAGCAAACAGGTGAGCTACGAGTGCAGCTGTGTATGTGCTACCTGTCATGTGAAATGTAAATGTCAAATTTCTTTTGAAAACCTTTACTGAAGATGCTGATGCTTGCTGTGTAATGCATGCTTCATACAGTAATGGCAAATAGCAGTGAAAGGCTTTTGAAACTTCATTCACATACTCTGCAGTGCTTCGGAGTACCCTGCAGATGCTGGTTGAAGTGAGCTATTATATTGATATTTGTACAAAAATTCTTTTCTCTATGGCTGGTCACATATCGATCAGAGTCTTTCCATGTACTCCAAGCTTTGGGAGTGTGAACACTTGACCATTGTCTGCTGTCCTCATGGCAGCGAGTGGAGATCTATATTTTGTTGTCTTGCCAGCAAGACACCAAGCTCACCGGGGTTCAGCAGTGGCTGACATTTCTCCTGTCACGCCATCCAGGTTGGCCCAAACTGAGGCTGAGCAGACAGCCCCCCTCCAGCCGCCCCCTGCCGAAACTTACCACCATAGTCCGCAGCTGGAAAGCTTCACTTGCAGGCTTGGCACTGTGTTACATCTTTATATAGGATTGAAAAAGTGCTGCTCTGGATGTGAAAGTACTTCCTGCTGATTTCCATGTTCAGCCTTTGTCTCACACTTAACGCACCGCACTGGGCTACTATTTGGTAGTCTTTTCAATCTTTCTTTAGGTACTGTTTTCAGCCTAAATCACAATGTCACAAAGCAGTAAAAGTGTTCAAGTGTAAACCTCTATGTTCCATTATGAAGGCCTGGTCACACTAGCATTTAAAATGGCAAAATTTTGCGACAAAATCAACTCATTTCAATGAAATGGCCGTGATCAGTGGATTCATTACCAGGGGCAAAATCCATGAAAACTTTTTGTGTCAAGTTCAACGGAGAATCCAAAATGGAGGAAGTTATTGTAGCCTGTTAGCTGCCTTACACCATCCACTTTAATATTCCTATGCTAATGCTAGCATAAAACACAAGAAAAACTCACCAGACAGCTGCAAGAACCAGCAATCTCCTGGTCGGTCATGATAAAATATTTTCTGTCAACTAAATGCGCACTCTTGTCTGCGCCATGTTTGTTATTTTTGGCTTTGTGCAAGGGCATTGAGGTAGCTTCACACTGATTTATGGGAATTTGCATCACGCAAACTACAAGACAGGTGGCCAAAATTTCTGACATGCCACAAATCTATCCAATTGTCCAACAGCCAGATCATTTATTGTTCGGCCAGTTAAATCCCCCCTCAAACTGTGGGCTACATCAAACGATAACCTGAATCCAAAATGTGTTGGGAGTGACCACTTTGGGGTTAAATCTTTACAGTGTCTGCTGGCTTTATTTATCCCTCCTCTGTCTGAATATAATGAATATATATTCTCCTCAATAGAGGAATGGTTTGCAGACAGTTATGAGACAGGAGTTGATGGTGCATACACCTTTTGAATAAACTGTGTGAACTTGATGTTCCATTAGTGACCAAGCTAACAAGCTTGCTAAATGGCAGTTAGCAAGGTCGTGAAGAGAGCCACCCCTCCTTCAATAACGCATTATGACTTTAGTGATGTACAATCTCAAAAACAATATGGGGGAAGTATAACCTACTCAATACAGAGAAAATATAGCTTGCGGAGCTATTGCGACTAATGCTAGCATGTTCCTGGCTGGCTTGCATGTTAGCGCTTACCTCGCCAGCTAAAGTAGTTCACTAGCCCTGTGAGTAGTTCACTAGATGACCGAGCTTCTACAATATTTTCACAGACATGCAGATTTATTTCAATGGGCCACTTTCTGGTGTGGGCCTCAAGAATTGAAATTGTAATGAATAATGAATGTAATCTCTCACCTCTTCTCTCTACAGACGCCTGGGAGGCAACATATCATAATACATAAACAATTGATACAATTACACATAGCTAATTTATTTGAATGAGACATTGTTTTGTGAAAAATTAAATCATGTAACAAGGTGACACGTAATGATGTGGACACTTAATCACTGTGACTGGCACGTATAGCCTACAAAGCAGAACTGTTCTGTTTCACCATCACCAAGGCTGAAAGCTACATTATCAAAAGGAAAGAGCTTTTTTTCTCCACATGTGAATCATCAGGCTGAATCTCTAATGAATCTATGATGATATTACGGACGGAAACCTCGCCTAGAATAAAGCTGAGCGTATTCAAACTTCTGAAGTGAAGAGCTTTGAAAGTCGGATCACTGTGTCTAAGCCTGGTAATTGATTTTCTGTCTGCTATCTCCAAAGTCCTCTCTCTGCCTTACTCTCTCTACCTCTGTCCCTAATATCTGTCTCTCTTTTATTCCCTCTTTCTTTGTCTACTTATCCCGCTCTGTCTGTGCTCACCACCTCACTCAGCCATCCAGCGGGCCTGTCCTCATTAATCAGGCATGTAGGCAGCATGAAGAACAAGGTTATGTTAATGTTCTCTGTCAGGAGCCTGCTGTACAGCGCTCATGGTTGCTTGCGTGCTTACTCGTCTTTCTACCTGCTTGCCTCCCTGCCTGGCTGTCTGTCTCTCCCCCCCTGTCTCCCGGTCTGCCTGTAGGTGGCCATGCACCAGCAGGGTTTAATGAGCCTTAAAGGACAGAGGTTTTGACATGGAGCTTTGCTGTCCATTTACGTCAGACCTGCAAACACAAATGCAGCCCTTCTCTGGGCTCCTGGCTTGGTTGCTCACACTGTAGAGAGCGACGGTATGATCTTAACCTTGGGCTTGTCACTTTGCTAATCATAAGAGACAGGCTTATCAAAGTGACCATCTATAATGTGTCACATGTAATCAATAAAATGATAAGCTGAGGACTGCAGTTTATGAGGTGCCTAAGTGATGGAGGATGGGAAAGGTTGAGCATCTTTCTGAGGTTACAAAGGATCAGTGTTTACAGACAATCTCACCCTTCCACTAGAAGCCCACGTGAACCCAAAATGACTCACCTCACCCCGCAGGCGCCACTAGAGCCACTGAGGGGAATGGATGGGTGAGGTAAGTGTAAGCTGCTCTGGGCATGAAGACTCAGGTGGAGCGCAGAGAGTAAAGCACGGACCTGAGAGCTTGGGCTTTTTCCCCCATCACGGCTGTCAAGCCAGATCACACCTTTACATGCTGGTCTCAGTATTAAAAGAGAGTGGCATCGCCCCCCTGAGGTAACTTTCTCCTCTGTTTGTCACAGAAAACAAGATGGTCAGTTCTGACAACATCTAGTTAGTGATGCCACCTACTCACAATCTAAACCACAAAGCTGCACAACATTCAGTTTGTAGTGCTTTTTTGAGTATACAGTATGCACTTATCGGCTGACCTTAATGCAGAGCTGTGTTCGCTGCTCTCAGGGGAGGAAGGTTTCTCTAATCGCAACAGGAAATATTGAATCTAAGAGGTTTCTGTATTAAGCCACAGGTGCCTGTTAAGTGAGCGGTTTTCAAAAAGGTTAGGGCATTTTTCTAGCTCTCATGCTGATGCATTGTCTGACAATAGCAGGTGTACAAGCCTGAAATGGGGTTTCTCAGTGAGTCTCCCTCTGTGCAGCTATAACTCATGTCTGTAAATCGACATCAGCCCTTAAACTGTGAAAACTAGGTAAGAGGAAATAGATGGAGACTTTCTGACTATCCAACATGTGGGATCAAAGCTCTTTCTCTACATCGGTGATGGCTGTCATTTGACCAGTATCAGTTTGGATTGCTTTGCTAATAAGCAAAAAGCAATCCAAAATCACAATCTAACCTTATAAAATGAAAATAAAGAAGAAGAAGAAGAAGAAATCCAAGCTGTCAGTCATCTCCACTTGCTGCCCAGCTGCACTACCTGCACTGACTACTAACCACGGCATGCCTCCTTCAGATCAGATTTATTAGCATAAAAAGAGAGAGAGAAACCTATAATGCTAAAAAAAAAAAAAAAATAGAATGTATTGATTCAGGTGATGTTACAGATGTTAACAAATAAATATATTGTAAATGAACATTAAAGAACAAGTCATTTAAATCAAAATGAATTGAACAGCTCCATTAAACTGATTATAAATTAAGTGAAATGTTCCATCTCATTTGTTTCTGTTCTGTTTGAGTCTAGATGACCAGACTTTTTCTTTCTATTGACCCATAACGTTGATTGTAAATGTGTTGCACTGATTTATTCTTAAAGCACAAATGTGCTGTCTTCAGTGAAATGTTCAAGACTGAGTTTCATTGCTTTTGTTAGTTTAAGAGATACATACATACAATATATTTACAATATAAGTCTTCATTGGGTGGCACAAAGAACCTGAAATAACACAATTCTGCATCATTTTGGTTAATTTCACATTCCAAGTCTTTTAAATTATTCAATTACTTAAAAAAATACTATGTCCTGTTTGTGTTTGTATCTGTCTACATTATACTAATGTATGACAAGAGCATGCTTGAGTGTGTCGCAGTTGGCAAACATGAAAAGAGTCTCATCTCGTACTCATATGCTATGAATAAACACAGCAGGGACTGTAAACACACTGTCAGTAATAAGGGAGCACATCTTTTATTCCTATAATAAACTTTGTGCTTTTCTACCCCACAGTTTTTTTTAGCATTTCAAAGACTACTTACTACTACATACCTTTTCAATTTGATCATGTATTTATTTTAATGGAGTAAAATCCAAATATGCATTAGTTAATATGATTGCAAAATTGCAAAAAAATACATATGCAATTATGTTTTTATATGTGGAATAAATAACCCAAAACCCCACACACAGTATATACAGTATATATGAATTCATCATGTGTGAAATGCTGTTTCACCTGGAATAAATAACATGCTTTTATGTAAATTTTGCTTCCTATGAGATATCACATGTGAAATTGTTGTTTTTCCTTGGGGTGTCTTACATTTCATGTGTAAAATAACCAAAATCACATGTGAGTCCCAGGAATTTCCACATGTGAAATGATTTTCCTCATGTGATAAACATATTGTCTCACATGTGATAAATACTTCACTCATGAGAGAGAAGAGGAGAGAAAACTTGAAATGGGCTCACCAAACCTACACAGTTAATGAAAGCAGTAGAGGGTTGTTGCTAGTACCGAATTAAAGCGATAAGCAGAGACCTATCCAGTGTCGCTTCAGTTTGGCTGTGTGGTTTTCACAATTCTTCTGAAAGCCCTGATTATATGACATCAAGTAACTTTCTTGTCATAAAAGCCAATTAGGCAGTGTTGCCTCCCAGCGCTCCCTCCTGATGCTGAAAAAGAGCCAGTGCAACACAGTTGACAGGCAACTCCTCTGGGAAGCTGGAACAGGGAGAGAAGCAGCGATGCAGTGGCTGAATCCTTAAATTGAAAGGATTGCGTTTTGCCGGGCTGAAAAGCTCTTAATCATTTTGAATGAAGTTTGGTAAAAAGGCGTGAACGCTTCATTTATCAAACGCTGTCATTGTCTTGCAGCAAGATATTAACATAAAATCTCAGATGGTAAATCACAATCTGAGGACGATGACAAGACGAGGACATGAACTGATTTAATCATCCTTAACCTTTATTTCACCTCAAAGCATCATCTAGGAAGAGTCCTCATTTACAATGGTGTAAATGACAAGTAGGAACCCAAATGAAATACAGCAAAATAGGTAGTTATATCTAAGGATAATGCAAGATAGAAAAAAAAGTAAATACATTAATGAAAAAATACAGCAGATTAAGTTAATGAGATGAAATAACCCAAGATACCTCTAGCCACACCACAGTAGGTGCGTAGCTCAGGGGATGGCCGCCCACCACCTTTAGTCCAGACTGAAATATCTCAAAACCTTCTGGATTGGTACAGATATTCGTGGTCCCCAGAGGATGAATCCTAATGACTTTGGTGATCCCCCAACTTTTCCTCTAGCACAAACATGAGGTTGACATTTTTGGTTTTTAGTGAAATGTCTCGACAAATACTGGAAGGATTGTCATGAAATTTGGTCCAGACATTCATGTCACTCTCAGAATTGAATTGTCACTTTAATGAGTATTGATGAATTAGGAGGTCCTGCTCAGCAACATGTTGCTGACTGCTCTGTGTTTCAGAATCTTGTCTTGGTTGGGTCAGAGCTGAGTTGGGGAACTCATGCCTGCCTGTTTTTCACAAAAACATACTGGTGAACTAACTATTGTCCCCAGGCGTTGCCTTGGCGATGAGTATCATTAAGTAAATTGCCTTTTGAATTAGCAAAATGGTGAAAAAGAAAACACAAAAGTTGCTTGCGCCAGCTCCTCACACTCATGTGACCTTTCTTCAGGCTCCTCCTCGTGTAATTATTACTTTGATATAATTGAAAAAAAGGTCATTTATGCAAAATGAAATGGCAGGGCCACATTCAGTCATTTTAATAGGCCAATGCAGAACACGATTCTGTATTCGGCCCATCCTGAATACATAAATGCCATTCAAAGAATTGGCTGTAATTATTTTAATGTCACCAAGAAATGTTGCATAACATGTTATGGCATTATTAAGCAAATTATCAGTAAAGCATCTTTCATGAGACCCAGTACAATAGATGTAACTGTGTTAGATGTTATGTCTGCTGTTTACAAAATGATCAGAAAGACCTTACTACTGAAAAGGCTGCCCTATGCAAGATTTCATGTAAAATTCCTCCCATTTTATCATCAAATAGAGAGCACATCCCCTCCCACACTTACTGAGAAATCATTTCAAACCCTATTTTCCCAAATGACAGTCTGGGTATGCTTACTGGCAGGAAGTGATGAATACACTTAAAATACACTGTGAGCCAGATCTGCATCCAGGGGAAGAACTCTTCACCTCCACCCTCACAACACATGAAGTTTAACGTTGCACTCATCAGGTTTTTGGCCACTTGGGGGCAGCACTCCACAAACTGAGCTCCACACACATTTGACATTATGACCGTATAAAGTTGATATGGCTAACTTGTTAGCAAACAGTTGCCTACTTACACATCCAGCACATATGAAGCAACTTTAGCATTCATTTAAAGTCATGTTTCTGGCCACCTGGTGGATCTAAGTCGAACATTTACTCTTCTTTTATCTCTGAACTTCACCAAACCCTGAGAAATATGGGTCTTGAGCAGCTAAATGCTACCACTATGTTCACCAGCTAGTTGCTAACTTTGTCTGTCTACTGTTGGGCAGGTAGTACACAGTGCATATGCGTAGCTAATGGGGGGGCCTAGGTGGGCTTTTGCAGCCCAATTTTGTGCAAGGGCAAGTACAATATATGAATGAAATATTAAAACATGAAGTATTAGCTCAGATGGCGACATCAGAGGGCACGCTCAGCTAGCGTGCAACAACAGATCTCATGAAGGTCTTCCCAAGCCCCTGATGTTGTTGCCTCTGAGGAGATAGACCGATAAGTGGCCTCTCTGCAGTAAATGAGTCAGCCTGTCAGCCCAAACTAAAGTCATTCCCTACTACGCAATCAGTAATTGATAAGGCAAGATATTTTGCAATTAAGGCCCTTACTGACTGGTGGCCATTTGTTTAATAAACTACTGTACATGAGTTAATGAAGCTGCTTAAGGCTTGGCATTTTTCGTTTTGGCCAGTGCTGTTATGGTGATAGAGCTTTTTTACTGAAAATAACTGGAAATGAGGTTGATGGTAGCAGTGAACCAAAACAGTAAAGTTGCAGGCCGTAAAACCAAAACATAGACCTGAAAGACACTACTCTGTGGAACTGAGGGGAACTGCAGAGTGGGATGATAATTCAGGTGGGTTTGTCACTACGAGCGACACCTTTCACATTACACATTTTTGCCATGTTTATATAAAAACATTGATTAGTGCAGCTTTAAAGACGACTTTGCAGTTTAATGATGTTCACTGATTTACTCTTTGCATCATTTCTGGGTATTTAAGTCGGTCAAAACTTTAAAAATCTCAAACAGTTATTAATTGTTGTGAGTTGGACCAGCGAATCTCATAATGTTGACATTGCTGGGCAGAGATTATACAGTATGTATTAACAGTATATGCAAATACACATGGTGATTTATGAGCAAACCCAGTTGGACAGGCCAGTTCTCCACTCAGCTGAAATTGCTGGCCAACTGAGGTGGGTTATCTGTAACAAGACGGCTCACAAATCAACTACCATTTCATATTACTTCCATTTTCACTGCAGTCTAAGAAGGCAAGATCTTGTCCATAGAAGCAGGGAATCCCTTTACACCCTATTGTGACAACTCTTCCGTTTCATAAGGTAATTGATCTTAGTCAAGGCAAAAAGCCTGAAATGGCATTTTCTGAATGGGCTGTGCAATAAATTATTAAAAGATTTTCAGTCAAAGGTCATGTTGGAAATGTTGACTAAAGTCTGGAATTCCCCTTACAGTGAAGGTCAAACTAAATCTAATGTTAGTGTTTAATAAGTTTGGTCTTACTCAAGGCTCAGAGTGTGTTTTCTTTACATTAACTTTTATCTATGTGCTGCTTTATCTCTCTTCAGGAGAACTGCTATCATAACACACAACTAGGCCAGGCTTACGTAATCATATATAGTTCACATACAATGACAAACACTACAGGAACAGAGACTAATAGTGCTGGCCTAAGAGAGCTGTACGGCAGTTTCTTGAGGCAATACAGTCAATGATTTGATTTCAAGTGAGCCACACAAACAAGTTTGCTAATACTACTTGTTTCACTGTGGATGAGATGACACCCGCCTGACTCCCACACATCCGTGCAATTATCTGTCAATTCAGTGTATGGTTGGAAGGTATCCCGATGAATTCGGTCAGGTTTAGTCTGTGATGGAGGGGAGTCAGCTTGTCCAGGCCTGAGCCACTCTCCACTCTCTGACCTTTTTGATTTGTCTTTTTGATAAAGAAATAACGAGATTCCTGAGACATGTCTTGTTTTTGTGTGGAAAAGTCATTTTGACTTTTGAGTGTTAGTGTCAGTGCTGTGGTCATGATGCTATAGCCCTGTGAAAATACTGTAATATAACAAATCATTCCTATTTGTAGCAGATGGAGGTCAGCTCGACAGAACTGAAAGGTCACAATAAACATATACAGTACCAGTCAAATGTTTGGACACACTTTCCCATTCAAGTGAATGGGAGGTAACTGGAGTAGTTTATTAACTGTTCTGATTGAAAATCCAATTCTGACGCTAAGTGTTAATGGATGAGAATGACCATTGATTTTGCCTGTGGGAGGCAAAGGAACCAAGTTCAAAATGTTTCAGCTGAAGCGAAACATTTGCACAAATTTCGGGGCTTTATGAATCTGCTTCATTAACATACAAAGACGATAGGACAAAGGAGACAGACTGGATGGAAATAACAGAAAGAACCTGGTGATTTCTGAGTTCAGTCAGGCTGAGCTGAACACAAACACACACACAGGCAAAATCCCATACACACAGTTGGTGCGTCCAATAATAGCTAGCTTACAGCTATTGTCTGTACAGTCAGTTTATTAGCTGTTTGGGGCAAATTCATGTAAATCACACAAGGCAAAAATTTGCTTTGCTTTCTCCCTGAACACAGAGTTATACATGTTATTATTACTAGCTTAAATAGCAGTGGTAGTCGTAGTTTTAATCTTTTCCAAATCTTAGCCATAAGGCTGTAGTAGTCTAAATCTAAATCTTAGTTTCTAGAGACTGAATATTCTTTTAGGAAAAGATTAAAGTCAGTACTTACTTGTGGTAAGATACAGGATGTGTTTTAAAAAAAAACATGATCTTTCCTTAACCAAACTGTTGTAGTAGCCTAAAGTTAACCACACGCTGGACATGAACCTTAAAAGGCCTGTGGCAAAGTGCTTTGTACGGCCACCATCCACCAGGATCACCTCCACCAATGGCAGTTTGCCAAACAACTAATGTCGAGTAGCTAAAGTGAAATAAAGTATTTACTTTTGTGATAAGATATTGCATACATAAAATACATGCTTGAAACTGTGTATTCAGTAATGTGCTGGAATAAAATCTTGCTGCAAGGTCAGACGTGGAGACACAAAGGGACCCCTAATAAATAAAAACAAAAACAACGCTAGTGTCAAAATTAACCATGAAAATGGGAAGTCCTTTTGTTCCACATACTTGCCAAATAGCCTCAGAAAGGATGAGTTCTGATAACACCCAGGAGTGTCAGTGCATTAAAAATTAAGCTTTTTCTCAGAGTCATTGGCTATTGTTGTCGGATGTTACGTCAGCATGCACAAATAGGGTTTATTGAACCTGGTATATGACCTTGAATCTAATAGAGGGAGACTGTGTAGAGGCCTGACCAAGGTAATGTTCATCTAGCTGTTATTGGTCGACTAAATGAAAGAGGCTCTCCACTGCTCACCTGCTCCTGTCTTTTTTTTTTCATCTGCTCAGTGCTGAGCTCCAAATGGTCAGCGCTCTGCTGTTGGTACCTCTACTCAGGCGTTAGCAACGAATGCCGAACAACTACTGTTCATCAGTGTAAGGTTGTAATGAGGAGCACATGTTGTTTTGAACTGGCTTCATTAGATGGGTGATTATAAGACAAAGTCAAATTGTTCATTAAGATAGATGTTTTTAGTGTGTCAGTTCATACTTTAGGGACTGTATAAAAATTATTGAGGTGGGGAGAGAGGCTGAATCTTATATTCAGTTTGATCAAAAAGCGAGGCTCTGCCCTGCGTTAATGATCTTTTCTTTGGACCTACCCCTTAACTTAGAAAAAGCTAAGGGACTCAGGACAATATGTTTATGGAAAACATAAGAAAATGATACAAAAAAACCCCCCAAAACAATCAACCAATCTAGCTGCTCCATATTTTCGAAAAATGTAGCTGCTAACTAAACTTTTTACTATAATAAAATAAGTAATTAAAATAAAAACAAAATCTGGAATGAGAACAAGTTTGAAGACCCACCACTGCCCTCTCAAAGCTTTTAGAGTACCCTCCCTTCAACAAAAGTAAAATTAGATAACCGTCCTCCCTTTCTGCCCCGCCCCCCCTTAATAATTTTCGTACAGTCCCTTAGAAAATAGCTTACCAGGAGTACTTATACTCCTAGTATGCAAACATTATGATGTTAGTGTTTGTACACATCTGTGAACACTGATTATTTAAAAAAAAAAAGAGAGAATGAGCTAGAGAGGGAGGTTGGCAGAGATTTGATCGGGAGTGGATATTTGGCTTGATCTTCTGTGAAATGCCGGAGGGCCATCTGTCATTTATTGTTAGCTCCTGAATACAGGAAACTGCTTTGGAAAAGAGATCAATTAACCTTTAGAATAATAGACCCTTTTCATGGCAGACATTTTGACTTGTCAAAGCAGGAAAAGCACAGGTAATAACAGTAATAACATTAACATGGCTCCATGTCCCAGTAAGCCATGTCAAAATGTCTGCTGTGAAAAGGGTATATAGGAAGGTTCATAAAGAAATGAGACTGGATGTACTCCTCAAAAAGTAGTCACCAAGCTATGTGATCCATCAAAAGTTATTAGCCAAATTAAAAATACTTTCCTCATGAATATAGTCTCAGTGTTATAATTACAAAGTTCAACAAATGGTAATTTATATTCCTAAAATGTGCAGTGGAAAACTAGAGGTTCTGGCTGAAAGGGACAGCTAGCTGTTGTTGCTCAGCAACATTTCCTTCATCTGTCAAAAGAAGAAAAGCAGGGCCAAGGTCAGCAAGGCTCCTAGCTGCTCACCCCGTCAGCAACATGACGGGAATGTGAGCTGGAAATGAAATGTGCTGTGCTGTACGCACACACACCTGACACTGCTCCCATCAAGTCAATAGGAAATATGCACAGCTCTCTTCTGTTAGAGCTGTTTTGTTTTTGTGTTTCTTATCTACGTTTTGTTTGGAAGCAAGATACTTATTCAGCTGCCAGTATTTGAGTTATCTGATAATGTCTCGATGATGTTTTATGCCTGTGTAATTATGCTACTATCTCATTTATAATAGTGCCTGTACTATTGTTGAACGACCTTATTATTGACTACTTGTATAAAAACGTTCTTATTCTATTAACAGTTTCTGTAGTTTCTTCATATATAAGAGGATAGAAATTTTCAGTCTAAATCACAGACTCTGTCAACATACAGCTAATACACACTGCCTGCCACACACACAAGCAAATACCCACAAATCATTATGTTCATAAGGAACAGGTCTGTGGTGTTTGAACTGTACGACCTAAGAACATCCTCGCAGATAGGAGCTAAATGAACTGAAGCTCAATACACATCCATATGACACTTTTCACATGTGAGGAACAGAATCTGGAGCACCAGCTGAGGAAACACACAGGCCCCCGTTGTCCTGAAGTAGCTCCTGTTAGAGAAAGGAAGCACTGTTACGAAACAGTACAGTACTGACACAGGTGCCTGCTGTCGCTGCTGTTTAACTTAGCTTACAGTCTTGATTAATGTTGTACACACATTGTTTTACAGCACTCATTCAACATTTTACTGTTGCAGTTATTTGAAATTGGTCTGGATAAAATTGTAAATTGCAATGTCATGCTGGTAAGGATGCCTTTCAGACAGATTTGATGAAGTCAGTTGAATTAATTACTCTTGCTAAAAAACTGTCCTGTCATGCGCACGCCTTTGCTAACTTGAAGAGACCTGTTGAACATTTTTAGGCACGCTAGGGCGTGGCTCTGGATGGCAATGTCGGTCTGTCGATTGGTCAGTCCACCACTTTGGTCCAGAATGAAATGTCCTCAGTTGTACTTTGTGTTTAGTGCTAATTAGCAAATGTTAGCATGCTAATACATAACACTAAGATGGTGAAGATACAAGATACATGCTAAACAATAGCATGTTAGCATAGTCATTGTGAGCATTACCATTTAGCTCAAAGCACTGCTGTGTCTATAAGTACAGTTAGTCTTGTTAAATGTGCAGAATGTTATAAAATAAAATGCACCTTCCCTGCACAGAAGACATTCAGTAACATAAAGTACACTTTGTCATCACAAAAGCATTACTTGAAAAAGATGTAAGTAGAAAGAGAGAGTGGTCTGAGAAACAGCTTTCCATCACAGTTCATTTGCCTTGAACTCTAAAAACCTGCGTTATTTTCCTCACTCAGGTTTTGCCTTGAGAGTGAAGCATAAAGGTTCTATTTTATAATAACAATTGAAACATTTCTGAAGATTGAGTTAAAATCAAATTGTTTTAGTTGCCTAATCTGTAAATGATGTGACATTGAGATTTGTGCTTATTGTCTGCATTCCCCCATTGATGAGATACATGTTAGTTCATTTTATTCACTATTGATTCACTATCATGTTATTCTCTCAGTGTAGTAGGGTTTTTAATGAAATATTTGTTTTGAAAAATAGATTGTAAAAATATCCTGGGTATCCAAAAGAAGAGGATACCATTTGTAAGCCACAATTCTGTAAACTTAAGATCCGGGTTTCCTTTGTTGACTGGTTTAAATGCATTGTTAAAGATATAAAGTGAGTCCTAAAGTAACTGCAGATAAAAGTTATCGGTTTAAAGTTTTATTCTGTGGAGGAAAATGGAGAAATGAGAGAGGCAAAAAGTGTATTATTGTTGAAGGTTTTACAGCTTGATATTGGTGTTGGGATGCAACTTTGCACAATGTGCTTACCATCCTCTTCACAGTGACACATTTGTTTACAATAAAAGGGTAAATAAAAAAAAAATGAGCGAAATATGAAATTACATTGGAATTCTCCTTTAAGAAGCCGCACTACACTGTACATGAAACATGGAGAAGTTACTTCTCTCTATGAAACTGACAAAGAATGATGAAAAAGTGATGCAGGTGTCCAGTTTGTAATTTGCGCTACTGTCACATCGTCCAGTTCATGGTTGAGGAGCGTAATATTTACGTTAGCTGTATTTCAGTGCTGGTTTCACAGATTTGTGTAACAGTGTTGCATAAATAACCTTCTCTACAAATAAGTGACTAGCTCATCTGCCACACATTGTTTTCAGCCTTCTTCCCTCCGGTCTTATTGACCACTGACATGTTTCATAAAGGCTGTACTCCTGTGAGAGATGCCCTGGGGCGCCTGAGAAACAAGCTGTGATTACATGGCTTCTTTCATGCCACGGTCTTTCTCTTTCTGTTCACAATTTGATTGGTTGAGGTGATGGACACATTAGCCTGCATGGTCTTATTTTCCCCTCTTCAGTCAGGATTTTTCATGCCTCGCTGGGCGCTTGTATGCTCCATCAGGGTTTGTAGCTTTTGTCTGAGAGCTCTTTTGCTTATTAACGATCATGCAAGATTACTGTGCCTTTTAACCACGCACAGATTCCACAGGAACTTAACTGTGACTGCACAGAGAAATCCTCATGAGACTGGTCTCTCTCTCTGTCATTGCTGTATTATGTTTTAAAATAAAAGCTTTTTCACCTCCACTTCAGTATACAGAATAATGGCTCTCTGAAAACTTGCTCAGAAAACTGTATACAAAAGTTTAAAGTGCACTTTAAAATAAAGTGTCCATAAAAGATGTTCAGAAATCACCCAGGAAGGTACACTTAATTGAAGTTGCTCTGTAGAAATTGCATTCATTATGATTTATACAGCATGATCATTGTCATGGAAATGTTTTAAATTTAAAGTTTAAACCTTATTTTATGAGATGAATTTCTACTGGGTCTTCACTCAAGCAAATATTTAAAATGTTAAAATATGGAGGAAGTAAGAAATTACATTTATAGTTTTTATGTATGTATCACTGATGGAGTCTGTTGGTCATTGATGCAACTTGAGCACAACAAATCTGTGTGTAAAACATTACATTCAGTGGATTTGGGTAATTAAACCTTCTGTAGTTCTGATTTGCTCTTCTACTGCCAAACAAAATGTAAAGCTCCAGGTCTTGTTCATCAAACTAGATGTTTAAATTGGCTTAATGTATGTTAAAAGGGGAAAAAAGTAAAACAATGCAAAGAAAAAGGTTTTTTTTTTTTTTTTTTTTTTGCTGCCATAGACTAAAACTGGTGTACTCCCAGAAGTAGTCCCAAATGATCATCAGACTCAAAGGGAATGAAGTACAGGGTGTCGGACAAAGGGTCAACCCATAATTCCATATGGTCTCTTCCTTGCAGCCAATCAGCAGGTAAATGGTAACTGACATTGGTGCACTTATTGGTTTGGGAGAGAACACCAGCAATTGTTCTGTTGCCTTGATCTCTTTGACCTCCCTGTGATCGGCTGCTGTGTAAGTTATAGTGATTGTATCTAACTAATGTCTTTTAACATCCTGCTCTATGGTCTGTATACATTCATGTATCATGGATATATATGAATCAGCATTTTTATCTTTTTGGCATCGTCATCTTTTTGTGAGGCCATAAACCAATGCTTCTGCTATATATATATATATATATATATATATATATATACACACATTTTTTTTTCTTTTTTTTTGTTTTTTAAATGGCACTGCTCAAGTTTTCTTCAAATGTTGAGGAGCATCTGTTTCTGGTCTGCAAATGAGAAGTATATTGAACAGCAACATTTTTATGTGCACTTATCACATATTTATTGACACTCAATAACTAAGAATCTGTCATTTTACAGTAAAATGTATAATGTAACTGTAAATACCACCACAAGCACTGCATCAGAAACTGGTTAGTTGTTAATTTTATCTGCACTAAACATGTTCAAGTAGAAAACTAATGGTAGCTTTCCAAGCTAAAATGTATCAATGATGATTTATTAATTGACAATAGCCAAAAAGCTGTCTTTTTGGAGATAGTACTACTGGTTTGTGTCAGGTCGTTCTAGTCAGTTAGGACACTTTTGTTGCTAGCTAGCTGTACACTGGTGTATAGCCTACTGTATAGCTAGCTAGCTGTGTCGCTGAGTCCCCTTTTTCTGATGTTATCTGCATTATCACATGGTGAAACTGTTTCACAAATAATTAAAGTACAAAATGTTTCCTGCCAAGCAAATTTAGGATTTGTGGAAGTTGAATTTTATATCGTAATAAAATGGGAAGTAAAGGCTGAAACTTGCAAAGTATGGCAAGCCCTTTTAACATTTAAATCAGTAGTGGTAATATCAATTGTAGATATCGACACTTGCTTTTTGACTAGTTAGAATTGCAAGCCAACATATCCATAATGTAATTTTGACACGTAACAATTTTAATTAAAGATATCTACAATTCATTTCACACTAGTCAAAATGTAAATTTTTGATATCAACCATTCATTTCTTACTAGTGGAAATGTTAATTGTAGATATCAGTAACTTAATTTCAACTAGGCAACTTTTACCATTGACTTCTATTCAAACTCAATTACAGATATCTATAATTCAATTTTGACATGTTATAATTCCAAGTCGACAATTCAATTAATGATATCTACAACTCAATTCTCACTAGTGGAAATGTCAATTGTTGATAACAATTCAATTCTTACTAGTGGCAATGTTCATTATAGATATCTACAATTGTTCTTACATTACAGATATCATTAATGGAATTGTAGATATCTAAAATTCAATTCTGACTAGTCAAAATTAAATTATTGATATGTTGGCTTGGAATTGTAACTAGTAAGAATGTAATTTCAGATATCTAGAATTGCATTTCAGATATCTGAAATACAATTGTAACGTGAAAATTATATTCTTACTAGTAACAAATATATTTAAGATATCTACAATGTCTTTTAGAACTAGTCAGAATTGAATTTCTGTCACACATCCATCAGACTCTTAAGCATTTCCTGTTTTATTTTGACAAGTCCTGTGTGTGTGGTTTTCATTTACTTCCTGTCTTTGTTCTTTTTCCCGCCTATTTTCCCCAGTCACCTGTGCCTCATGACCAATCAGCTCCCTGTGTGTATATATACCAGTCCTCTTCCCTTTGTCCTTTGCCAGATTGTCTTGTTTCCTTGTATCAAGCTCTCCAGCGTACCTATGCCGTTTTTGATCTCCCGTGTGTTTTTGACCCTTTGCATGTCACCTTCGGTTTTCGCCTTTGCCTTTGCCCTCTGGATTTGGTTGCCTGCCTCTTGTGTTTTGAACCTTGTGACTGGTTTTTGGACTCACCCTTGCCTACTCCCTGTCTGTACCTCTGCCCTGTTTATTGCTCTACCCGTGTATGACTTTGGATCTGCCAGTAAAGGACTCTCTTTAAATTGTACCTTCGCCTGTGTGGTTCCTGCGCTTGGGTCTTACTCCGTGTTTGGGCCGTCACAATTTCAGATATCAAAAAAGGAATTTCCACTAGTCAAAATGTCATTGTAGATATCTTCAATGACATACACACATATCCGAAATGCATATGGTAATTTGGGCGAATGATCCGCCCTACTCTGCCTCTGATTGGCTTACCTGCAACGAGTACTGGCCAATCAGAGGCAGAGTAGGGCGGGTCATGAGTTCGCCATCCTAGGAAAGAGAAATCGTCTCACCGAGCTAATTTGGCTGTGATGAGCGAAAATGGAGAGACGGAATTATTAATACGGAGACGGCAGTTACTGCATTTGACAGAATTTTTAAGTTTAAGTGGCGGTTGGTAAACCAATTTATAGGTGCATTACCGCCATTTACTGGAATGGACTGTGGAGCAGTAGATGTGTTGCCAACGGAAAATAACGCGCGTTTTCACAAAGCATTAGCATTTGTTGAATATTCATGAGGTAGACATAGCCTATTTAAAAGTCGACCAATAGCTTTGTGGTATTTGATGATATGACGCCCACATATCCGAAATGGTTTGATGATATGTCGGACATATCAGAAATGCAACTGTAGATATCTGAAATGGGAAATTAAATTTCCACTAGTCACAATCCTTTTTCGACATGTCAAAATTAAATTGTAGATATTTGTAATTCTTATTTTTACTAGTGACAAAGGAATTACTTATATCTATAATTAAATTAAAGATATCTGTAAATCAGTGTTGACTAGTCAAAATGTAATTTCTACATGTGAAAATATATTTGTAACATGTCAAAATTGTTTTACACATCTTAAATTAACATTTCGACATGTCAAAATGACATTTTGACATGTCGAAATGTAATTTCCACTAGTGAAAACTAAATCGCTACTACTCAGCCCTACTGATTAAATGTTAAAAGGGCTTGCCATAAAAGTTCTAACGCTGTCTTTGAGCTAGCCGCTGTTCTGCTAGCTAGCTGCTGTAAGTCAAAGCAATCTCTCAGTGAGCATACTTACAGCGCACTTACACCATTGTGACTTGGTTTTCTCCATATTTACAATATCCACTAACATTCTCTTCTAATATTATTTGTGAATGTTTTTAACTGTAATCTCTGCTGTCTAAAATACGTCTACATTATTCTGCCTTTTCTGTCCTGCTGTTATTACAGACATGTCTGAAATGGCTGTCAAGCTGGTGACATTTAAGCCATGAGGGATGTGAAATGGCGTTAAAGGCTGCTAAAAAACAAAAATATTGAATAAACGAGGATATTGGATTACCATTACCATTCTTATCCAGACATAGGGAGTGAACCACATGGCATACTGTTCCAAGGCTGTTTTTGTTTTAGTAATTTACATTATTACAAATAAGAATGTGGTTTTCTTACTTCTGGGAAAGAACCCAGAAGCTCCGGTTTCACTTCGGCTCTCTATCTGGTCCTTTATAATGCCCAGTGTGTGTTGAAAATTCTGAGATAATTTAGTTATTAAATACTAGTGTTATTAGAATTGTTTATTTTTCTGTGAAAAGGACTCGTCTGAAATAGTCAGAACAAAAACATAATTATCTCTCCTGATCAATACAATGAGCTTCCATAATTTTCACCCCTGCTATTAAGATGCAAATTAAGCTTTTAACTGTGCACTGATTGTACTGACAGTAAAACATGATAATATTTGCGCTCTTTTAAGGGTGTTATGCTTTTCAGTAATATTAGTAACATAAAAACTAATGAACCCAAGTGCGAGACACAGGCAGGAGACTGGAGTTTAAATAAAGAAGATCATTTATTGCAGGGTTAAAGGGATGGGATGTGAGCCGGGGAAGAGCTGGACAGAAGGGGTGACTGGAAGCGTGGGGACTGCAGGGAAAGGAGAAACAGGATTAGTAGCAGGTAAACAGGTGAAGATAAACTAGATAGGCTGGAAATGCAGACTGACTGAGACTGGGACAAGGTGGATGTGGCAGAGCTGAGTCTTTGTAGTCTTGATACCAGGATGGGATGCAGCTGGTGGGGGCTCTGCTCTGGCTCCAGCACACCTGTCTCCACTCAAACCATCACATTCACACACAGACACTCAAGGGAGAGAGAGAGAGAGAAGGAGAGAGACCGCAGGCAGTGGTAGAGGGTGTGACAAAAGCAGCCACCTCAGATCCCATGCTTTCAATAATTTGTAGGTAAAAAGACTGAGCACAAAACAGTGGGGTGAAGGTTGACCAGCATATTTCGCCAATATTGAGACTGTTGTACTTTAACACTTGTCTTATTGAGTTGAGGCTGCACAGGACAATAATATGCCTGTAACAAGGCTGATTCTTTGTGACTGAACCAAATCATTTTAAGTTCAGTAGTGTAGTAAGAACAAAGCACACCTTAAGGGACAGAGTGCAGGACGGAGGGCGAGATGATGAACAGGCAACATAGGAAACCTGATCAATCCCAATGTGGTTGTTTCCTTTATTTTTACACCTGCATACAGGAGCTCAATAGCTCATCCTAAAGTAATGATTGTGTGCTGGTGCAAGACAAGTCAAGCGTAAATGCTTTCTCTCAACAAAAGAGAGTTTCTTGCAGAGCTTGCCGGTATCAGCAACTATATTAAAACAACAATTTCAAGGCAACATTTCCACCTTAATTGGCTTGCATTGCGTTGATGATTGTGTCCTGGGGCATCAAACTAATAAATATTGACAGAGTTTGAGGGAAATGTCAGCCTTCCCAGCTCTCATATGTATGCATGTCATGATGTCATGTCTAACAAGTTTATAATGGAAAAAAACAAACTTGAAAAATGTCGATTTACTGTACATTTCAAGATAAAGGCTACAGTTTGTCGACTGTGTTGTTCCCTACATCATAGAAATGGTAAAATATAGATTTGCAAAATGAAAACCCATTAAACTGGTATAATATCTTCTCGATCCAAGACTAATTATATGGAGAATGGATGAATAAATCAACAAGTATGCAAATTAACTGTAGAGAAGGAATAAGAGCCATGATTCACTGTCAGAGCGATTGGTTGGAATCTGTGCTAAAGGAAAAGGTTCATCATCATCAGCGTTATTCTTTGCTCATGTAAATTTGTTGGCATTCTGCTGATGGCAGAAGCAACATTTCCCCTCTTGTTTCTCATTGTAAAAATGACCACAAAAATGTACAGCACTCCAAACGTAATAGGGCTGGAAGGCAGAGGCAGGCAAATAAATAAGGTTCATAGAGCCAGGGCCATTTCATTGGTGCAGCTGCCCACTGCAGAGGCTTTTATTCCGATGTCTCATCCTCTTAGACACTTCAGCCCTGCTCAGTATCTCATTTTCACCCATTTCGATCTCTTAACTCTTTGCCAAATCAGTGTGGCTCTCTCTGGTCAGTAAATCTTTATTGGTACCACTGCCTTTCACAGAATAACTGGATAGATTTGTCCAAATCTAGTGGGCAGATATACATGTACATGGTTTAATAATTCAAGGAATTGTGTAACTGGTGCCACAATATGGCTTTATCCCATTTGGTGAAGTATAAAGGCCAGTTCAGACCAAAGATTCATGACGAGACGAAACCCTTTTAGAAAGTCACAGGGAAAAGTTGCAGCAGTGTGAACTGGCCCTTCTCAGCTCAACTCAAGCCGGCTGATGGCTTGTCAAATCGCCAGCGGCTGGTTTTAGAACGTAAGGCACATCACCTGTTTCAACAGCCAATCAACTCGTAGCGAAGTCAGCTGGTCATCTCGACCCTCTCGTTTTTTTTTTTGTTTTCGCTGTTTCATCAATACTAGAAATGCAACTGTAGCAAGTAACTCACTATCACTATCCTCATTCATATTTTTAGACGCTATAAATTATATCCAGCTACAAAAAAAGCCTGAAAAGCTGGCAGATAGAAGTACAGAGGGTCGTTGGTATGGAAACGATACACTGTCTCGTCTAGTCTCATTGGTGTAAACCAGCAGGTTTCAGAACGTTGTGGACCCGGCTCATTGCAAGTAGCTGCAAGTTTCAACTGGTCTCGTCATGAATCTTTGGTCTGAACTGGGCTTAATGCCTGCGTTTCAGCAACATTGAATTAGATGCACAATGACCAGTGTCCATTTTGCACATATTATTTCTAGCCACAGGAAAGCCTTGCTCAGCTGTTTCTCTAATGGATCACTCACGTCTGATGGATCATCTGACTTTAAGGTCATACATAAGAGGTTGAGGATAAATCTGTTGCTTGAGGACAGATACTTGTCTGAATGGTAGCACCAATTACAGAGTACAAGACATCTGAATCACCATAACTCAACAGGAAAGTGGAGATATTAACCACCTATGAACTGGAAATAGAAAATAAGAGTGGGAAAGGCTGTAGTTTAATTTTGACCCTTTGAAGTATAATTCCTTTTATTTTGATGTGTGTGAGGTAGACAGGAGTCTTCTGCTCTGTCTCTCTTAAGCCAAGACCAGTCTACATTCTTGCTATCAGTTGGCTAAGAGACAGACTATGGCAGACTACGCATCAGATCCCAACCAATCATAGCTTGCCGTATTTCACAACTTCAGGGGCTGACTTCACTGTTCTACCTTACGGCACCAACAGCATAATGGTTACGTAGTTTTATTAATGAAAGTGAACTTGGAGGTGAACTTCATTGTCACTCAGCGGTGAAGTTGAGTGACAATGAAGTTCACCTGCAAGAAGTCTTTTCCCTCCCAATCGGTATAAAGAGGGTGAGTGTGCAGGTGTGTAGCATGCATGTGTGTTATTTCCGTTCCCTACGCCGTAAATCTGTCGGATCGGGCTGATTTTGTGTAGACTGACCTCAGCATCAGGCTGTATTCAGACCAAATCAGGTGTTGCGGCGGTTAGCGCAGGGTTGTGTAGCGGTGTGGGAGTGTCACTACATGACCATGCTGATTGTAGCACAAGTAGAAATACTAACCAGCAATCCCAACTTGAAGAGCGATACAACGCCAAGCGACTGCACAGCGATTAACGTCTTAACGGGGTTGTACAGCTCTGGAAAAGTCATTACAGCGATCAATTAGTCTCTCCTCCATCTTCACAGTTGCTCTGTAAACAGCGGAATGCTACAATGCTACATGGTAAACAGTTCCTCTTCACCTGGGCATCTTCTGGTCTGATCACCGGCGTGATTGGCCACCGCAACTACTACTACAAAAGCTGATTCTGTTTCAATTTTTTGCCACAGGGCCGCTGCGTTTTTTTCGGCATCCCCTGCTGTCCCCACTGCTGCAGCCTAAACGCACTACCCTCATTCAAATGAATGGAAGGACTGGCGTTTTTCGCCGCGGCGCCTGATTTGGTCTGAATACAGCCTTAGTCTTGTACCCCATTTTCACCTGCCATTAAAATGTGATCTGTATCTGGATATCCCATCTGAATAAGGAGAAGTGTGTTTAAATGCACACAAAACACATTGTGATCGGAATGCGATCGGATCGGCCAGACCACATCTGGAGGTAGTAGCTAGCAAGTCTTACATAGCAAAAAGTGTCAAGATCCGATCATCCGAATAAAGATAACGAGAATGCTTATTAATGCCAGGTATCAGATGTCCTTATCCAAATCATGTATCCAGATACAGATCACGTTATTATCAGGGCGTAACTGGGGCCTTGGTGCCTCCACATGTATGTGTGATGACATTTTAATGTTTGCATTACAAAAACAGCCTCCCTGGTGTCTTATTGCCATTTCATTTGAAACAACAATCTTTGTACACATGAATTGAAAAGCCAAAGCAATACTTAAGTCATTTGTTTAGCTTTTATAAATGACCTTTTTACAATATAACAGCTGTATGTATGTGTTTGTTTAAGTACATGAGTATTTGCACACATGCATAGTGTAACCTGTGATTCTGTGTAGGCAATACCACTTTCACAACAACAACACATGGAGAAGTAACCATTAAGAGTGTTATTTGAGGTATAAACAGGTTCTGCCCTGAAAAAGAAAAGTGTGTCTGGCATTAACATTTACGGCTGGAGTGCACACAGCTGATGAAATGTTACAGCAGTCGCCAATTAGTGCCTCTGTGTGTAGGGCATTATCTCCCAGCACATTATGCTCTTCCCAGCTCCATAACATTGCATGGGTAATTACTGAAATATATACTATAGTGTTAGCATTGTCACTTAACCAAATTGAAAGAGGTTTGATGACTCAGATATTTAGAGTGACATTACCTACAGCAGGTGAACATAAAATGCGCGGGGGTGTCATTGTTTGTGTACAGTTGGCCTCTGATAGCTCTGGTGAGATGAATTTGTGTCGAAGCAGGCCACCACATGCTGAGTGACTTCAAAACGAAGCCATCAACCCCTCTGATTGATGTCCTCTGTGTGCTCGTAGCTCATACAGAAGCTATCTGTGCCTGATTCATGGCGGTCTTGGATGAAGCAGTTTCGTCAATGGCTGCCGGTAATAGATCAGTAGAGATGGAGGTGGCAAAAAAAGAGATCATCTTACGAGACATTCAAATGTAGTAATAATGCACCATCCATAAGGCGCTGCAATTACTGTTTATTATAGACAAAGAACAATATCCATCAAACAGCAAGAGCAGAAAAAAGCTACTTGAGACAGAAATGTGCACAAAGCGTCGCCTCAGATGCAAATACATCATGTATCAGATTTTGTCATCTTTGTGTTCACATCACAAAAGCTTGCGATCATGCTGCAAACTGCGCACCATGCAGAACAGAAAACATCTCCACCACAACTGTTTGGTATTTTCCCAAAAATGAAAAGCGTTTCAACTGAGAACAGAGGGAGAAATTAATAAAAGTGCACGAATGAGAGGTAACCACAGACTTCAAACCTTTTTTTTTTAATTGTTTTATTTTCTCACATATTCCACTTTTGGAGCTTATTAGCTTCCACTTACTGGTGTGAAATGATAGAAAACGCACGGATGGAACAATGGACCAAAACAAGCTATTGTTTTAAAAACGAACTCGCTGGCACACATTTGGAAAACACAATACTGAATTAATTTCACATTGCACAATCAATCAATTTCAAGCAACTTTACAGTATAGACAAAAAAAGCCTGCTGCTTAGTATGAAACAGGTGCCTTTCATTTAGTTCACTCAGTATTCATTCTCTCTGAGTGCTCTTCAATTTATACATGTACGTAGCTCAAGCAAACAGCAGAAAATTATTTTTTTAATAGCAGGGTGTACATACTGTGGATTGCACCAACTTGAGTATGGCACTTTGTCGCGATCTATTTACACATTCCATCATTGCTCTGTGTGTTTTGCTGAGCAGATCAATCACAGCAAAGCGCTGCACTCTGCAGTCTCAGCCAATATCAGTGAATTACTGCCGCAACAGTTATCTGACCCTTTGACAAACAGCCTCACTGTCTGCACACCAGGGTTACACATTTCTCCCTCATAATTACACACTGGCCACTGACCTTCACAGACTCCAATGTGGTCGTCTTCACAGTGACCAAAGCAACATAAGGCTTCGGTGTGTCTGTCACTGTTAAGACTAATGTCCCTGCAGAAATCATTAGAGTTCAGGAGATTCTAAATTCACACAGCGGGTTTAAGTGAGTGCGTGTAATATCTGTCCTGTTCTTTACTTTTCAAAAGGTCATGTAATTTCATATCTGTGCTTTCTCTCTAGTAGCGTGATTAAAATGTCACGGTGTTGTGCATTTAGATTTATTTGAATTACATGGTTTCTGGTGAGGAGGTAGGTACATGAACAAAGAGGAAAGACTTGCTAGTAAAACCTTGGTGCCACTGAGATAGTACGCTATGTCTGGGCGATATAAACACTGATCGCGACAGAACATTTCCTTGATAAGAAAATTAGAAACTTTGATATACTGTAGATAAATTAAGACTGCTTGACAACGTACTATTAACCCAATCCCAACACAGAAACAAAGCTAACCAGTCATATGCAGTGTTGGGCAAGTTACTTTTACACAATTTACACATTACATATTATTCATTTTAAAAGTAATTACATTGCTTTACTAATTACTTAACGGCAAAAGTAATTAAACTTGTTACATTACTTGTTACTTTACTTTCGTTACTCAGTCCAATCCATCGTGCCTTTCAAACATGTTATATATTTAACACATGTAGAAAACGAAAAACAACACAAGCAGCTAGCCTACAGTTTGGAGGTATTTTTTGACCAACAGCTAGCTTGATGTTAGCTCTAGTGACCGCATGAACTCCCGTTAGCAAGAGGGCTAATATGACGCAACACCTCCAGCGCCTGGACCAAGCTAGTACTTTTCCCCTGTCCTATTAACCCTTTTTTGGCATTGTGTATATTTTGGATTTGCACCTTATTGGTATCTTATATTTGCACTCTTCCTACTAGCTAACAAGCTCCCTCTGGATAAACAAAGTTCTCCTTTATCTTATCTTACCAGTGTGTCCACTGAACACACCAAAAGTGATCCTCCAACCCTCCATCAAACTACCAGTAAGACGGAAAACAAGTCGACCCCCAAACTATCAAAGTAACGGCCTATACTGGGATAAGTAACTGCAATGGAGCGAACACACCCTCCCAATTTCGGGGTCTATTTAACCTGCAAAAATGTCCCATCTCTCCCTCTGCCTGTCAATGCTGTTGCAGCCCTGCATCAGTATTTCAGCCTGTTCTTTCAGCCCCAGTATCCACCTACAGACTCCGGCTGGGGGGTTTAAGATATTTGCTCATCACTCCCCACTATCTCTATGTAAACTGCGGGGAGTGATGAGGTCGGCGCCTGGACGACAAACTCTAACTATGTTCTGCTGCTGTAATAAACATTTCAAACGTGAGATTTCTGACTGATATGTAATTAGTGAATTTCAAATTGTAATCCCTTACACAACTCGTTACTGACAAAACCACGGGTCATATGGGATTCTTTTAGAAACTGACAATCCCCATCCTGAGATAGGCACAGCGGGGTTGGTTGAGTTAGCTAAACACATCAGACGCTATTGTTTTGGTATAAGGAGTTGGGTAGTTTGACGGGAGAGACGAGCACATCCTTTGGGGAAACTTTTTTTTGTGTCGGTACAGAGAGCTAACAGCTCAGCAGTCACACCAGCCTTAAATGTAAAGAGTTGCTGTGGATAAACGAGGTAACGACGGTGGTGTGGCGTAACTATGGCTACTTAAAGTCCTGTTTGACCACAAAGTTGATGGCACAGTCCCAACCAGGGCTAGGTTAATGTAACTTAAAGTCCAACATCAAACAGATACTGTAGGTGATGTAAACTGTTAACGAAGCCAAAAATCTGTGTCAACAAGGATGGGAAATACCAGGAAAAAAAACTCTTAAAACCTAAAGCATCACCATCTGATAATGCATGCAGAATGCAAGCGCTTGCACTCTTGCCAGTAATTAGACAGACCTGCAGGAACGAGTAGCGAGGCTCTCAGAGAAACACGCCTGCAACAAACTGTGACATTACTATTTTAACTGATGAAGTAACTGACCCAGGAAATAGCTCCATGGCTGTAAACATTTCACACTTCAGGATACACTGACAGGATTGTAGATCTTTTATTTATTTTTGTATAATCTATTCATTTAAATATATAATCTGTCTGCAGCTTAGACCATTTTTGGCCATTTTAACCTCAAGAAAATTAGTGACATAATTTATATCTTGATAAATTCCGAAAATGATCGTGATGAAATGTTTTGCCATATCACTCAGCCCTATGATATCCACTTCTAAAACTTCCCACTGTTAAGTGTGACATATTGTAGTGTTTGGTTTAACAGAGTCTGGTTCTGTTTAGAGTGGAGAGGGAGGAGGATGTGGATGGAAGCAGTTTGCTTCAACCCAACCAATCATGCAACTATAGGATAAACTTGGTGACGTTAACTGCTCTCATGCACCTTTTTCCTACAACAGTTTAAGTTAACATTCACACAAAGGTGTCTCTGCATTATATCACAAAGATTCGGTACAGCACATCCTGCATTAATAACTAAAGTTTCCTGTTTTTCAGACAAATTAGACATGAGCAGAGGCTTTCTCTGCAGAACTGAGAATCACTGCTGTATCGATGTCTCAATGAACTGTATTTTGCAAGATTGATGAAACCTCCCTTCGCTTATCTTGTGCAAAATACTAAAAGGCCTATATGTTAGCTCATCTCATAGCATCCTAGTTGGCTTTTGGCAAATGGTCTTGTGAAATAAAAGAAACATTTCCAAGAGAAAACACCTTGGAGAAATTAAATTGGAAGTGTCTGGGTGCTTTTAATTAAACCTTCTCTAAAATGTCCCATGGGTGACCGAATCCATACTGCAGCTGTCAGAATCTCTGCTATCCTTTTTAGGTGGAAGGTTTGTCTTTAGTCAGGCTTTGACATCACTCCTCGACAGGGAAGGCTCCTCAAACGGCATCTTCTTGGCATTTGGCAGGATGCTGGCTGGTAAGTACTGATCTGTCGGTGTGTTTAGCTCGTCCATTTCTGTGGTGAAGTGGTCGGGACTTTCCCCATTGGACGTCTCCTTGATGACACTGTAGGTGAGCGCCACACTGTAAGAAGCTGGCTTCTCCATACGCTGCGGCCCGCAGTGACACAACTTCTTAAAAGCAGCGCGGAACTTCTGGGACATGGCGTTGTAGATGACCGGGTTGATGGCGCTGTTTAGGTAGATGCAGAGACGGCAGAAGAGCAGGAACCAGGTGTCCAGGTAGGCCTTGTCCAGGAAGGAGTTGACCACCACTAAGGTCCGGTAGGGCATCCAAAGTAAGGCGAAGAGGATCACCACCACAGCCAGCATCTTTGTCACCTAATAAAATTCAACTGTGCGTTAAAAAAGGCTACAACACAATGAAATCACAGAAAACTGGATAGTTAAATGAACTTTAAGTGTTTTTCATGCACATGGAGTCTATACAGTATGAGTCACAGCACAATGCTTTTGTCACAGCAGACCTTTTGATTTGTCATAGTAGGAAAAGCACAGGTGTTACTAATAACATTAACGGTGGCTCTGTTCTATTCAAGTCAGACAGTGAGCCAGCATGCACAGTACCAGGACTCTGAAACTGAAGCAGCTAAATGGAATTCTGCTCATTAATTGTATTATTTACATCTGTGCTTTTCCTACTGTGACAGTAAAAATGTCAGTAAAAAAGGCCTATTCTTAAAGTTATAATCCTGAAGATTTTCATAAAATTAAATTCTGTTTTTAATACTATACTATACTATTTATGGTCGGCATTCTTTCAGTAATAGCCTTTCAATGTATTCTGTAACTACCTCTCTATATATTAGTTTTCATTGTTAGTGGCGGAGTCCGTCATTGCCATTTAAGATACAAATGATCTACCCACACATGAGGGATTCACAGGAACAGATGCAAATACGGTATGTAATCCACCGTTACAGTATGTAATTTTATGTTATTGATATTAACCCCTGTGTTTACCGAACCACTCACTGAACATTTCCTACTGCTGCACATTAAAATCATTCAACTGACAAAACAGGGGGTGACTTTTATTGTGAAGCAGTCACAGGAAACGCATGCCCATTTGGAAAAGGGGGCCATCCTCATGTATTTGTCACTGAGGTTTAGTGCTGACAGCGATCGTTCATCAAAAATGGGTCTACGAAACGAAACAAAAAAGCAATTTTTATCATTTTTTTTCAACAGAGGATCAGTTTTTGTTTGGCTGTGCTGTAAACGGAGAAAGTACCTACTCAACTAGTGAATTCTGGGACCTGTAGTATTAAACCAAATTGTCCAAGTAACCACAGGTGTCGCCAGATTAACCAGGGCTGAAATCTTAAGAATTGTAACTTTAGGGTATGTGATAGGTGCACAAGGGATCTTCATGCCCAACAAAATAAAAAGTAATTTTCACCGAGCCTCCCTCCACCGGCGCAGGGGAATCATGTGGATTTTTGACCAAATGACCTACTGTATCTTGTCTGTGAACACAGCTGCAGCTCCACCTAAACACTTGGCTTAAGTCAACTTGAGTATGTTTAATGAGTTTAACATGGTGCAGCCATAGTCCTGCACAAATATTGATGGTGTGACTGGAATTTTGGAGGGGTTAATTACCAGAATACCAAATTCAATTCAATATTCAGTTTGGTGCTCTTCTTCAAAGCAAACCTTGTTTGTTTTCCCCAAGGGTCTTTAAGAAAAAAAGGGCAGCATTCCACTAGTAATGGGGAAAAAAAGAGTAAATTCATGTCTCAATTATTTTATCATTTTATTTACAAGGACCTGCTGATGCACTTTGACGTGAAGCCTTCATCAGAACGTCACTGCGTTCTCTTGCTTTAAAGGACGCATCATACAATCAGCAATCAGCAGGAAATCAGTTACACCTGTGTCCTCACAGTGGGGTGCATTCAAGAGCAAGAAAGTTCTCAAATCAGATGATATAGGCTAACCAAATCAAGAAAAACATTACTAAAGCAAAACTACAAACAATAATAATTAAAAAGTAAAATAAAAACTTGACTCCCACTGTCACATCCCTTGGACAGTATTTACCGTATATGTGTCTCCAGTGATTTTGACTCCACCCTTAATCCTCCTGATACATTCCTGTTTTTTAATGTGGTCCTCACAATTACTCTAATTCCAAAAATCACTTACTGTCTGTAAATTTCTGAACTGCTATGAAATGGCAGTAGCTCCCAACTATGGAAACTAATTCAGTCTATAATGATAATCTAATTTAAAATAAATGTTAGTGACCCACTGCAACTCACTAGCATAAGGAACTACAATAAAGGAGGCAAAGAGTAGAAGATGTTTTTTATTTCAGAAGTTCAGCTTTACGATTTATATTTGCCCACCTTAACCCCTCACAGTTGACTTCCCAGCTATCACTAACTGAGTTCCACTAGCACACCAGTGCACACTGTAACCAATAAGTCTTGCACACTAAGTGAGTTAACATGTGATTATTTTCACTGCAAACAATTAACAACCACACCTTGAGCTTGCCCTGACTGCCAGACTGGGATTCGACCTGAGTAAAGTTAGTGATTGGTGGGGGAAGCAGGCAGATTGACAAAAAACAAATCAAACAAACAAAAATAAAGAAAACTAGTCCACTCCAAGGACAATACCCACATCTTTTTGCCCACTACCCACTCACTTGCCAGGGCAGACTAGGCATAAAAAGAAACCCCAAAGAAACCAGCAAACAAACAATGAAAACAGTCCCACGGCAAGAGCAGCTAATGGACCACGGATGCTCTGCAGGGAGACAAATATCTTAAAAACGAAATACCAAATATTAAAATTCATACTGATTAAATGTTAAAAACTACATAACTAAACTATAAAATACCTGGTACATCGATCTACTTTCCTACTGACTACCATCTGCCTTCAACCCAGCAGGGAAGCAGGTCTGAAATACATGAAAACAATAAAACACTACGCACAGAAAACAGCCTTAGGCCTACCAGTAGTTCCTGCACTCTTGTCTTCCCTACACGCCAACATGGAATGAGGTATGCACCTGCCTCACTCCACCTGCCTGAACCAACATCGCAACTGGCGTTCCTCCTGCAGGTAGCCCTGCATCTGTAAACCTCACTAATTGGATCACCCACAGCACCTCAAGACTTACATCCCACAAAGCTTTTAAAAGTATGGGTAGGGGTTACCCTCAAAATACTCAAACTGACATACAGCCAAGCCAAAGAAACCCCTCCCAACGTACTCACAATCAAAAGCTCTTGTGAGTACGTTGATAATAAGAAAAGGAATGACGCTCGTAATTACTGGGAAACGATCGCCTTGGCGCCCTTGATGTAATCATGCATTCATCTTTTTTATTTTTGAGTGGCCCAGGTGTGCCATAGCTCGGACGGCCCTTCTGGCATTTGCCCACCTTGCCAGATGGCCAGTCCGTCACTGGTGAACTGATTTGATCTTATAATACGTGTGTGAGGGGGTGGGGGGTGGAATCAGGCTTCGCAGGTAGAGTAACAAACACATAGCGCAGCCATAACAACCATGTATGTATTGAGGAAGTGGATCAGATGATTGATCGCAGAATGCTTTGTTTTATTTTGTAGGGGTTTTTTTCACTGTGACCAGCGGAAACACTGGACTATATATACTGGATAATTGCTAGGTAAATATCTTCGGCTAGGTTGTATTAGCGTGTTCAAGAGCTGTGTGGTCCGGACCCACCTGTCCCCCCTGTAATATCCACCCATGCTTCCCAGAGTTCCTGGCAGGATATGACTGACAGTTTATTGGACCAAATGAAGAGCAGCAGAGCCGCACCAATCAGAATCCCTGGAACATTTTGTCCATTTACCGTAATGACCAACCTCAGAAAAATGCGCAGATTAAAAAGAGGTTTTGTGTGGGGTTACCATACCAAAATATATCAAAATATCCATACCTAACACAGATTTCACTTTAGGAATATAGTAAATCTATAGCATCTTAATTAATATCAATGGGGTGCTCTGGAAGGTCCGTGCATTTTATGTGTAAAGTCATGTTTTGTGCAACAATCTCTTCCGAAAGAGAGCAGCATTACAAGTTTACATCTTGAAGATTAATGCAAACACAGCAGTGTGGGTGAAAATGTGACCATAAACAAAACCAAGCTGTTCCTTGGAAAAACTTTGTGATGCAACTTTAAAATAACTCTATTGCAGATCTCATAAAACATTCATTATTTATTAAGATGCTTAAGACTGATATTAATCTGTATGCACAATTTCAAAAAAGGCTGGATTTGTAGATATAATTACCTGATGATAATCCTGATGTGAAACTTAATTAAATCTTATCCATATTTATGTTGTGTTGTCTCAGCTGCAGTCAGGTGAGTCTAATTGGATTGGATAGGGGCGCTGCCAGTGTCATCAGTGAGCGAAATACCTAATCCTAGATACTCATTACTGCTTGACCTTTATGTAATTCACTATTGTACATGGTGGATGGTGCTCCTTGTGTCCACAATGAGCTGACCACCAGAAACACGTGATTGTGTGTAGTCAAAGATAAACCATAAGCCGTACTGATGAAGAAACAGCCAAAAGCCTATTTGAGTTGGGGGTTAACTGATTAGGCTATCCAATAGAGCATGGAGCTCCCTCAGGGTACCACACCCCCCTGTCATTCCAGGAAGGCTTCTTCCAGTGATCTGATAAACAAACGTCTAGCCCCAGCTATCTACCTGTGTCTGGCGCGCTGTGTCTGTGCCTTTAGAGGATTCTGTGTTATTTTTAACAAAGTGGAAACTCTTAGCAGGGTGTTATAAGCTTTTTACAGAAGGAAGAGGATGTCAGAGGAGGATGAAGCACGGCCTTGGTTTGAGATTACTGCAGGGGTGATGAGCCAGAGTGCTTTATTATAAAACCATGTATTTTTCTCAGACATGCACATGAACACACACAGACTGAGCAAGGCACTTCAAAAGGTGGCTGCATCATGAGCTCTTATAGAGAAAGCATCCTTAAATATAAACAAAATGTGATACTGAAAAACCCTGCTGACTTATCACTTTTGTCAGTTGGACTCTGTTTATGAGCCGCTGTATGGATTTGTGATTTTAGAGTTTTAAAAAGGTGGATCAGCTCTGTTCCACTGAAGAAAAGTGCCAAACTGAGTCCCAGATGTGTTTGCACTTCATTACAGTGCTGTCACTGTATATCAAAAAGTGAGTAAATAGGGGAGCTTGGGGTCAGTTATAACGTTCCCCCAAAAGTTTTAATAGAAAGTGCATATTATAGTGTCTCGTGTGCCTACAGTTAATCCTAATGTTGTGTCTAGGTCCTCTTTAACAGCTCAAAAAACATAGTTAACATTGTTTTATCACCTTCATACTTCATGATTAGTCCACTACAGAAAATGATACATTACTTCTGTTTGGAGTATTTGGTTTAGAGACTCCAGCTGGGCTAAATACAATGGATTTTCATAATTGTGCTCCATATCTGTGAGTGGTGTTGACTGCACTTTTTAGGCAGCATTACCCTCCCGAATCCCAAATAAATCTATTAAGATTTCTGTTATTGTAGCTTTGTAATCAGGGAGTTAAACCTCTCTGGGTTCTAACATCATTCCTTTATCTCTAAATTACTTTTCAACAAACAAAGGGGATATATTTGTTCATCTTTAGCCCATACAACACACAAAACACTAGATATTTCCTTATATGGTGTTATAACAGTGCTCTATGCTCCTTTCTGTTTTTTGTCACCTCCATCAAATTTGCAAACTCAGTTTGTGGCAAAGGGAAGTGTTTCCGCCACATTGCTTGTCTACATATTGGGTTTAATAAGGTGAGAAGAAAAGAAAAACAAAGTATTTCAAGGGGAGAAAAAAAGGTTGACTTTGCAATTTTTATTATTATTATTATTTTTACACATATAGCAGTGGGGTCTGTGGGGCCCCAAACAGTGAAGTCAACCAAACACAGTAAATGTCTTGTGAAATTAATATTTTCATTAAAATTGGACCAGAGGATCAGTGCATTATTCCACTTTTTCTGATAATCACATTCTTTTCCTCAGTCATAACATTTTATTGTCAAATTATGGTTGTTTTTTGTTTTTTTTACACAATACATGGTGTTTTTCTCTGACTGATATCATTTTTAAAGCAACTGAGCATGAGGGGTTTGAATGGCATCACTCAAACTTGTTTCTGATTGGCGGACATTTATCTGACCTGTGGTGCAGCTGGACCCCTTCTCCCCTACTCACACACGCACACACGAAGGCAAACACGATGATTACGCAGTGATAATGTGAATGAACAAACAGTTCCCCACCTGTCTGCGGGAGGCAGCCGTGGTGCTGCTGGAGGAGCTGGTGCTGACCATCCTCCCTCCCTGACTCGTCTCCTTCTTCCACTTCTTGGTGCTGTCCTTGGGATCCGAGGGCAGCGGGTTCAGGAAAAGTATCCGGGCGATCAGTCCGTACAGAACCGTGGCCAGCATGAGAGGCAGCACGTAAAACACCGCGAAATCGGTAAAGTAAATGGGCAGGTAGTGACTCCTGGACACTTTGTAGGCGCAGCTGAGCAGCACCACGTTGTCGTACACCAACTTTGTAGTGTCTGACAGAAAGAACCACATGACGCAGTAGACAGAGGTGAGCGCCCAGACCAGCATGATGATTTTCTTTGCCCTGGATAAAGTGCACAGGAATTGCGCCTTGATGGGGTGGCAGATGGCGATGTAGCGCTCCACTGTGAAGGCGGTGATGGAGCAGGAGGACGCGTTTATTCCCAGGTATTGGAAATAAGTGATCCCCAAGCAGCCCGCGTAGCCGAACACCCATTGTCCGTACAGGGCGTCGGTGATGTTGGGCAGCCCGGCGGCCGTCAGGACCATCAGGTCAGCCGCGGCCAGACTCACCAGGTAACAGTTAGTGGGAGTCCGCATGTGTTTGGTGGTCAGCACCACTAGTATGACCATCACATTCCCCACGATCCCCAGCCCACATATGAGGGACACCAAAAACACGCTGACCACTTTGTATTCAACTGTGTAGTCAGTCCAAACACCCAGGGTCTGATTGTCCTGCACCGACGTGTCATTCTCCACAGTCATGTTATCCATGGTGAGGTTTTCCATAACTGGGGGAGGCTGTAGCTCTGTGCGCTTTTTAAAAAAATGACACCAGGCATTCACAGAAAATCACCAAAAAAATGCGTTGCAATAAACTGCAGGGCCCTGGCACCAAAAGTCCAACGACCATAAATCCTCCAAAAACTTCATTTCATCCACATATAATCCGGTCACACTGCCTTTTCCTCTCCACCAAATCCAGTCCCTGATATTGCAAAGCCATCAAATGAAACTCCAATACCTTTTCCATACAAACATAATACAAAGTCGATTGAGCCTCGGTTGTTGGTTGAAGTTTTGAGAGAGGGGAGAGGAGGTGTTTGCAGGCAGCTCCGCGCCCTGCTCCTGTCTCACTGCTCACACAGTCATGACTGAGAGCTTCCTGCAGAGCCCCTCTGCTCCTGAGAGCCTCGCACACTGCTCATATAGTGAAGTCACACGGGCTCACACTGGAACCGCAAACTTTTTCTCTTCTTATGGCAGGGACTCCCATGCAGATTATGCATCATACCACACACTCATGTGGTGTGTAAAATGTTGTTTGAAGGAATCTAAATTTGGTTTTGTTGCTTATCCCTTATTTAACATTTATAAGCAGTATATAAACCCTTAATACATGCTTTTAATAAACACACCATAACGTGCTAAAACTACATTTTAGCATAGTCTTATATGTATTTTTAAGTGTTTATGAATGTATTTTGTCAAAAATTATAACTGATGTATAAACAGTTAATGAACACTATAACACTGAGTCGTAATTATATATAATGATATACGATTACACACATGAACAGTGTAATAAAGCATTTCTTAATTGCTTATACACATGTACAAATCAGTCACAGACGGGTTTAAAAGTGTTTATACATTTCTTCAAAACTTGTGAAAATTCATTATATATAATTACAACTATGTTGTGTTATTAAGCATTCGTTAACTAATTATACACCTGTTATTGATGCTTTATAAGGGGAGTAATAGTTGTCTCAGATGTCTCATACACCATTTATTAATTCATTTGATGCTAAATAGGTGGGGGTTAAAATCAAGTGTTACCAATGATACTGTTAAAGAAGGTTAAAGCACTGTGGTGAGAGAAACTCCTTCTACCTACACCTACACTTTTATAAGTTACACAACTCCATTATTTGCTTCTGCATGATTTGATATTTTACACTTCTACTCACTGATCATACATTCAGCACACATTTATCCTTGGTCAAGAGAGGTTTCGGCAATATTTTCTCTTTTTGTTCTACATTATATTTTCAGGAATAATGTGTGTGTAATATTGAAACTACTATTACTGCACTGTAACTGCATTTTATGTAATTTTATCTCATTCATTCATTTTATTCTATCTTAATTGATTTTATTCTTATTGTTTTGAATGTCATTCTATTGCTTTACTTTTCCTATGTAAAGCACTTTTAATTGCCTCTGTGTTTGAAATGTGCTATATAAATAAAGGTGCCTTGCCTAAAGATCCATAAGGAACAATGGAAGGAGATCTGAAATAAGTCAAAGCTCAGAAACTACGTTCAAATCAAAGATTACTACACAGAACCATATATCACATTTCATTTAGAGAGAGGGCAGAGGTCCCTATGTGCTCAGCTGCCGCTGCCAATTGAAGCAGATATAAAGGTGTTCCTGAAGAGCAGCGTTTTTGTGTGTTGTGTTCTTTCTGTGATCTTGGTGTTGTTGAGGGTCACTTGAGGAATCATCTGCTTAAAAAAAAATCAGAAAAAAATCAAAATTAAAATTAAAATCACCAAAATAAATCAGATTTATTTTGGTTCTCTGAAGGTGACATATTGAGTTTAATGAGGATGATTTTACACACTAAATATATGATCTGTCTATAAAATGTAATGCATTGTTACAGATTAAACTACCCAATAAAGTAGTTAAAATGAGCTTCACCTCCAGCAGCTACAACACCAAGATGCTGCTTAAACATAAATGCAATGGCAATAATAATTAAATAAAATGATATATAATAATATATATCAGTCACAGGGGTCATTATCTGCATCAGAGCATTTATTGACACTTTGAGTACAATTAGCTGATTAAACCTGTTTACTTTTACTTAAAATTTGAGCAATAATAATAAAAACAATATATAAAAAATAGAGTTAAATAAAAGCTAGATAAAAAAAGACAAAAACAAAATAAAAACAAAGTTCAAGTTCAAGAGTCTTTATTGTCATTATGTTCACACATAACAAAATTTTGTATGAGACTCTCAGCTTTAAAAAGGTACAAGCAAGGCAATAAACTGCAATTAACACCGTCAAGAGCAGAATATAAACACAAGTCAATTATATACACAAACTTTTAAATAGAAATATAAAATAGAAATGTAAACTCTAAACACCTGTGAATAAAAACTAAGCACTGGGATATATCGTATGTATTTTGAAGGCACTATGAGATGAAATAGATAAATAGAAAAATAGCAGCAGCAGAGTGGATATACACTAGGGTGTAAATGTAAATGTAAATGAAATAAAGTGCGGCAGTGTAAGACAGTCACAGAGTTTGTGGATTCAATGTCCTTTTACAGAGAGGAAGGTTGCATGTGTGTGTGTGACTGCGAGGGAGTGGGGGGTGGAGGGGTGATGGCTTCACAGCTCTGGGGAAGAAGCTGTTTTTGAGTCTGGTTGTGCTGGTCTTAATGTTTCTGTACCGCTTTCCTGAAGGAAGAGGTACAAACAGTCCATTTCCCGGGTGGGTGGGATCCGCCACGGCTGGTCTTCTTCTGGACCCGGACAGCATATATTGTATCCAGATCTGGTAGACGGCAGCCCACAATCCCCTGAGCAGTTCTCACCACCCGGGCCAAGTCCTTTCTGTCCTTTGCAGTGCAGCTGCCGTACCACACCATTGCACTGAGACAGAGTATACTTTCTATTGTGGCGCTGTAGAAGTTCTTGAGCAGCTGAGAGGAGAGTCCAGTACGTTTTAACTTCCTGAGGAAGAAAAGCCGTTGTTGGGCCTTCTTCACCAGGTGTGAGGTGTTGACAGACGAGGACAGGTCAGATGAAATGTGGACGCCCAGGAACTTAATACTGTCCACACGCTCCACCGCCTCCCAGTGAATGCAAAGAGGAGCACGCTCTGTCTTCCTGGTCCTCCTGTAGTCCACTATGACCTCCTTGGTCTTGCTGGTGTTCAGAATGAGATTGTTAGTTGAACACCAGTTTATCAGGTGCTGGATCTCATCTCTGTAGTCGTTATCTGATATGAGACCCACCACAGTGGTGTCGTCTCCAAACTTCACGAGCGTGTTCGTGGAGTGGATAGCAGAACAATCGTGTGTGAAAAGGCTGAAGAGGGCCGGGCTGAGCACACACCCTGCGGTGTTCCAGTGTTCAGGATCAGGGTGGAAGATGTAGAGTTCCCTATCCTCACCACCTGGGGTCGGTTGGTGAGAAAGTCTCTGATCCAGGAACACAGTGAAGCTGACAGTCCCAGGTTGTAGAGCTTCAGTACCAGCTTGTCCGGGAGAACAGTGTTGAAAACTGAGCTGAAGTCCACGAATAGCATCCTAACATAAGTGTTAGGTTGCTCCAGGTGGGTCATGGCTATATGGAGCGCTAGCGAGACAGCATCCTCTGTAGAGCGGTTCTCCCTGTAGGCAAACTGAAGGCAGTCCAGACCAGCGGGGATAACATCCTTGATGTGGTTAAGGAGGATCCTCTTGAAGCACTTCATGATTACCGGGGTCAGGGCAACCGGGCGATAATCGTTGAGGCAGGTAGCGGCTGATTTTTTGGGCACAGGCACAATGGTGGAGGACTTTAGGCAGACAGGGACCTTAGCGAGCTGCAGGGACAGGTTGAAAATGTCCAGGAAAACTCCTGCCAGCTGGTCAGCGCATGATTTCAGGGTCCGGCCCGACACCTTATCTGGTCCTGTAGCCCTGTTGATATTGATCTTCCTCAGGGTATAACACACTTGGTGTCGCTGCAGGACGAGGGGCTGCTGCTGCTCCTCTGGTGGGGGAAGATGTACAGTCTCCCTGCCGCTCTATGAGTCGAAGCGTGCAAAAAAGCTGTTCAGGGTGTCAGGCAGAGTGGGGTCATGGCTGACCTGCTGGTCGCTGTGCTTGTAGTCCATGATGGTCCTTATACCTCTCCACATGTTGCGCGGGTTGTTGTTGTTGAAGTGCTCCTCAATGTGCTGTTTGTATCTGAGTTTTGCCAGCTGGATGCCCTTTTTCAGTTCTTTCCGGGCCCTACTGTAAGCCAGCCTGTCTCCTGACCTGTAGGCTGCGTCTCGGGCTTTAAGCAGGGGCCACACTGTGCTGTCCATCCATGGCTTCTGGTTGGGAAAAGCCGTGATGGTCTTTGTGGGCAGGACAGCGTCAGTGCAGAAATGAACATAGGACAGAATAGCCGACGTGTATTCCTCTAGATCAGCGCCCTGTTTGAACACTTCCCAGTCTATAAAGGTCACATTATACACAGTGCACAGCAATATTACTTTATTTATAGAGTGAGGGATAAAAATGGCATGAAGAGTGTTGAGGTCCCTGTCGCTTAGTTACCAAGTACCACAGGAAGTTGGGGATATAAGAAGAGATAAAAAATGAACGCATAAAGCACCATTTGATCATTCTAAACTTCTTATTGAGTCTCACAGGCACGCTGTGAGCCTATTATGGGACTATTACACTGGCAGAAGGAGATACAAATGTCATAAAGAAGGACAAGGTCACTTTAATGTCACTTTTTAGTGCAATATTGTGATGATGTGTCATTTCCTGTGGTGGCTCCAAAATGCTCCCAGCATGACTTGGAAGCATGGGAGACATGACAGCAGCCTATTTGCGCTGCTGTTGTTTGACTGCACTCTGGCTCTGCAATTTAGTGCTGTAGTAGCCTACATTTCGTCTCCATTTAAAGTGGGTCACTTGCATGTGAACCATGTGTTCAATGTACCAGGGAAAATGGGTGTCTGTACCTCTTTTCTTTGTGTCTACCTGTCTCGTTGCCTCAGTGTTTCCGTATGTCTCTCCATCTCTCTCTCTCTCTCTTCCTGTTGTCCACGTGCACCCAGATGACTCCTCACGCCTCAACAACAACGAAAGGAAATGAAGGTTCACACTGTTAAGATTACAGCATCGCTACGTAGAAACAGATATGCGAGATCTCGGGACCTATCACAACAGCCCGTGGGTGGCGGTGCAGAAATTCTCCTCCCTAGGGGTAAACACCTGTAACATTAGATAGAGGAGCTGAGGGAGACATGTGCGTCTGATGGAGCTGCTTCTCACTGGGAGAAAAAAGTCCTCTACTGTCTGCACTCATCTCCATCTGCAGGATATCCACTGTGGACCGACAAACTGAGACGTACGTGCTCATGATTTAACTGTTCGTGATTAGCTTCCCCCGCGGGTGTTTTAGGTCCCAGCGTAGCCAAAAACATAAACAAACTGGCTGAGGTTTCAGGCAGTTGCTCAACACTAGTTCAGATTAGTGTGATTGTTATTCCCGGGGAAGCGGCATGGGCTGGAGTGAAAAAAAAAGGGAAGGCAGAGGATGAAAATTATTCAGATCTCAGCACAGTAGGCGATGCAGCTGTTTATATTGGTGTCTATATAACCTTCCCAGGAGGCTGGTTTAGCAATGAGAGCTCAGCAGTCTGCAGGAAAACTACATTTTGGACTGTGGACAGATTATCCACAGACTGTGTGGATAAAAAGTAACATTACCCGACTGTTAATGGCAGTGTTTTTAGAAGTCAGCAGTGGATTATCGGGGTTTTAAGTGCCCCTGAGTCTCATAATCTTCAGCAGGTTCATTCTCTGTGGTTTAACCCCATGATCCTTCCAATGATTTAACGTCAGTGTACACATAACTTACCATGTGGTATTAATTCATTGTCACCTCTGCATCGATCCCCCCCGTGTCTATTACGCCATCGGAGGAGGGCTAAATGAAGTGTTCAGTTCAGGCGGGAGACCATGACAGATCATCACTCCTCACAGCCGGGGGGTCAAGAGGTAAAATCACACAATTCACAGGTGGGCGAGAGATCTTGCAATTGCTGCCTGCAGAATGCATCCACCAAAGGTGTCAGAAACAGCAGGCTTGCCAAGTCATTTTAAGTGAATATTGATTCTATTAATGTGAATGGTTATGCTTGCTATAATTCATTTCTGATGCAATAATATTCCATGGAGGCTTACAGAAAGTGCACGTGTTTGTTACAGGTTAGGCACCCGAATTCATGAAGCAAGTATACTGAATGCCGGCTTCATTCTTCTTTGTGTGTACTTTATGATCATAACTGCAAATCCATTGATGTATTATTTAATGGTTTCCATCCCACAGGAAAAAAAAAAATCTTTACTGCCAGTTGATATCGGTGCCAGTGGTGGAAGAAGTATTCAGATCTTTACTTAAAGCGTCTATAATTGATATTTTTATAATAACAATGAATGACAATGTTAAAAGAGGTCGCTCGCTGATGATCCATAAACATAATTATCACCCAAATCTGCAGCTCCCGTTGGCTTTATGGAGCTTTAGGCCGTATTCAGACCAAATCAGGCGCTGCGCTAAAAACGGCAGTCTTCCCATTAATTTGAACAGGCGTACTGCGTTTAGGCTGTGGTGGTGAGGATCGCAGGGGGTGCCGAAAAAAACGCAGGCAGCTGTTTTTAACAAAAAAGCTCTAAAAACCCACTGTACACAATCTGCTTAGCAACGGCAGACAGACACAGTTAGCGACTACCTGGTGAACATAAGAGACAGATATTCCTCTCAGGAGCTGGTAGAGACCAAAAACAGAGCTAAAAGAGAGTCTTACATTCACCCGCTGGCCAGAAACTCCAAACCAATGCTAATGTTGCTCTGTAACTGCTGGATGAGTAAATAAGCAACTGTTTTCTAACAGGTTCGCCATATCATCAAAAGGTGATGATATATTGTGTTCACAACTTGTTTCTGCTGCTGCCAAATGGCCAAAAGAATCAGTTATAGCATGTTTATGTAACAACACAACACTACAATAATACTCCATTACATGTAAAAGCGTTAAAGTGTTAAAACAACAATTCCTAGCTGAGAAATCGTCTGGCACATAACCTCCCGTCAAACACCAAATTGTCATTTGTTAAACAAAACATTGAACTATTCCTTTAAGTAAAATTACAGAAGTAAAATGTACTAAAAGTATCAAAAGTAAGAATACTCATTATCCGGCTGAATGGCCCTATGAGTGGTATAATAATATATAATATTATTTCTGATTCATTAATGTAAATGCAGCATTTTACTGTTGTAGTTGGTTGAGGTGGAGTTAATTCTGACTACTTTATATACTGATGGGTAGTTTAATCTATAACAATACATAATGTTGAGTCAATCTGCACAGTAACTACAGCTGTCAAATAAGCGTGGAGTACAAAGTTTCACTCGGAAGGAATTGGAGTAAACGTATAAAGTAGCATAAAATGCTGGACTCACAAGTACCTCAACATTGTACTTAAGTGCAGTACTTGAGTAAATAGTACTTTCCACCACTGATCAGTGCATCATTTCCTCTCCTGCTCCTGATTCTGCTCCCCTCTCCTACACCTACTGATAGTGGGTCTTCACTGCCACCCCATGGCCAAACACTGCTACTGACACATTAAACAAGAGAGGGGAGGGTACTGTAAATATTTGGACCATACCACATTTAATAAAGATGCAATTTATCTGAATGATCTTAATGAGACTGTGTCTACATTTTAAATGCTTAAAACTGTGAGCACAAATGGTTACTCAAGTAGCTGCCACATAGCCTTGTTTGAACCTTATAATGAAGCCAAACAAATGCTTTAGCCTGCAAAATGTTACTGAGCTTCCAAAAGCAAAAGTTACTTGGATTTAATACTTATTTAGTTTTTCTGCTTTTGAACTCTTTAACATTTTGCTCCAGGTTTGCAAAAAAAAAAGCCTCTCCTCCCTTTGCCTCCAGATTCATTTATGTTTATGAAATGCATTCCTTCAGACTTTCTGTTGGGCTGATATTTCACCTCCAGGGATTGTCTTCTTTTTTGCGCAACTGTGATTGGAGGACATGAAACAAACCATGATGGTGAGCCAGCCATCTAAGGCGGCAAAGAGAATGCTCTGCTATGTCTGAATATCTTACCGTCGGACACATTCACAAATTCTCAACGGTGACTTCTGCGTTAATATAATGCATTATTCATCCAATGCAGCTTTTAAGAGAGAGGTCCTTTTGTTCCTAATTGAAAATTCAAGGTAAACATCCCAACAGAAATTTAAAAAAGCACAATTGTACCAATGGCAGCAGTGCCAGCAGACTACTCAGGGCTTGGCTCACTATATTCACCAAATATAAATAACGTCTTTGGCCTGAACTCAAGACTTTCTCATTTACCTAATGAATGAAACTCATCCCATTTAAAATGTTTGCCTTGTCCATACCAAACAGCTGCTCTGACTTTGCTTACCAATGAACGCGCTCAAGGATACCAAGAGCTAAACTGAACTTGACTGCGCATTTGTCAAAACAAATGGCACCCAGCGGCTAAAACAAAATGTTTGTTGTGTTATAATTAGGGCACCGTTGTAACTGGGCACATCAGAATAGCTGTAAGAGATAATCAGTGCTCCAGATGGAGACCAGGAGGCAGAAGACAAGACAGACAATTATCATCAAGAGCTATTGAGAGCATTATAATGCAAAAGCAGCAGTGGTGTGAGGGGATAACATCGCATTAATTATGATAAAGAGACGATAAAGAGAAGAAGGGTCGATGAAAATGGCGGAATTAATTATCCGAGTCGGCCTGCTTAATCACAGCAAGCCTTTCTTTTTGTGGTCTTATCTTTGCATGAAGCATAAATCTCTGTCTACACACACACACACACACACACACACACGAGGCACTAGGAAAGCCATTATTATCCTTCCATCTTCCTACAGTGTCTGTGTTGAGGCCAGCCACACCGCTTCAATTAGGAAAGTCACTGTAAATTAACTTGAAGGTCCAAGTGCTAAATATTTCATAACAGTGTCTGCCTCCACACACCACACACACGCCCTCTCAAAAAGAAGGGGGGAAAAAACCCTCCACACTGAACCTCAGCCTGCCTTTCTCTTAATTCCCTTGTCATCCCTGCTGTCTGCGGGCACTCTCCTTTTTGGGAGGCTTTTGAAGAGCTACTGCAGGGTTTGCGTGCCAGACTTCCCAAACAAACCCAGAGGACTGTGTACACCTGCTTATAAATAATCTACAGTACCCTGCTGTCGTGGCACACTACCCTGTCGGTGACCTCAGGATGCTCTCTGGCTGCTGGAGGTGAAGGAACATACTGTGCAGATGGTTCACTTTGACCTGCAACATGTAGGCTACATCTTTTTCAACGTGTAATAATAAAGCTCCTAAATAAACTATGAAAACTGAAGCATTCTGAGTCTTATTAACTCATCTGTCTCTTTTATCTTGAGTTCTGGATTGGGTTGCACCAGCTATTCCTAAAGCCATTACACCATTAAGAAATGTCTCAGCTAGCAAAGACTAATGTATAAATCGATTGCTACAAAATGTCTGTAGCTACCACCGTCTAATCAAAATCAATCAGCTATGTAAACAGGAAGTTACCGGAGCATCACAAGCTGTTAGCATAACTGTTGGGCGTTGATATATTAAGCTAAACTGCCAATGCTTTGTAATTTGTTTCATATGCACACATGGAGAAATATGTGTTTCAAAGTTAGCAGTATTCCTTCAGTTCAGAATGAGTGACAAATATCTGATTATGCTAGCCTAACTAGCGCTAACTGATTTAGTATATTGTTATGTAGGCTATTTTGTGCATGAGATTTAAGATCTTCCCAGTTTACATGTTTATTAAACAGCATTTTGATCAAGTGTCAGGTCAGATATATAGACCATATTTCATATTTACTCTTCAATCTGAGCAGGTCGTAGCCTATATCGAGCTAACGAGCTTTAACAGTTGGTTCAGTTATGGGGCGTTCACGTCATATGGGATGGATGGAACAGATGAATGGATGCTTTCTGTATTATTAACCACCAACTCGGATACTATCGGAGCTTTGAGAAAACACACTTGGAATGGTTTACGCATGTTTACCTCACTGCTAGCCTTGTGGTCACATCATTTAAACAGGAGTGTATATGTTTCTATGCTCCCAGGGTCCCATGTTCCCCAGCTCAATATCCTCTTAATATGACACATTAAGGAGACCTTTTAAAAGGTTTTATGTTCTCAGCAATGGTTTTTCCCAAGGTCAAATGTTCAATGTATGATTCCCTGAGTCAATATATTGAAATTATAGCCTAATGATGTTATACTCCTTGAAACCTATGCCCTCAAATTTGCGGGAAATGTAGACATTGATATCTCCACAGTGGCTGAACAGATTTTTACCATTCAAACTGCATTTGAAACGTCCATCTCCATTCATTCTTTTGCAATTGAACTGCGAAGATAGCCCTTACCAATCTCTTACTATGTTAGCTTATATCTAGAGACACACATGCTCATAGGACCCTGGGAACATAGGGATGATCCCATTTAAATTTTAGCTTAAATTATCTACTTTTGCAGTGTTGAGTATTTGGAGTGGTTATGTGAAACCAGATGCAAACAAACTCCTGTTAGATTAGCCAAATCAACTGTATCAGTGTTAATATTCGATTTGATTTAGATGTAACTGCCAGTGATGGAGGTTTTGCAGTCTAAAGTTCCTGACATCTCCGACTGGTGCTACCCATTTTAATGTGGTGATGTGTAAATTCGCTTTCATACAGTTCTACTCATTCATATTCACCTATCTCGCTACACAGTCTGCTGCTGTGGGACGCTGACCGGCTCGAGCAGCTCCTGGAGCAGCAGGAGGTGAAGTGAACTCTCACTCCCTCATTCATTAATTCACTTCATAATTCACACTCCCACACACATGCACTGTCTTGCTCTTCTCTTTCTCCCTCCTGCTGTATTTGCAGGGACTCTCCGCTTCCACCCCCGTCCATCACCTTCTGATATCTGCTACTGGCTAAAGGAAAAGCAGCGCTACATCCATGTCTCATAATCTTTATTCTGTGTGTGGGCACATACATGCCTGTGGCAGGAGACACGCTACAAGGATTTATAGTATAGCCTTTTCGAAGCACCGACTCCCCCTTCCAAGCCTGGTGTCCTTGCCAGCAGGAAAAGTGGTGCACTGTTGCAGACAGATAGCATCTGATGGTTGGCTGTTGTTAGCCCCTCAGACAAGCGCACAGTCACATTTCAGCTTCCTCTCTCTATCTCGCCGCATGAGACCCACTAAAGTTGACTACAGTCTGACCAAACACATCATAAAGCATTGTGATTTGCCCTCTGAAAGCTAATTTCTGGAACAAAAATGGTGGAGTAAATCTTTGTCTGTCTCTGACTCCCTCCCTTTTCTCTCTCCCTCCCTCCCTTACTCTCCCTTTCTCTTTACTCATCTGTTAAATGGAGTCTTGTTGGGAAACGAGCCAAAGCCGTTCACCCAGCCACTAGGACTCCAGGAAAAGTGGCGACTATATTTATAGCTGCTGCCTGGTTGTGCTAAATAAGGTGGAACAGTCAGCAAAGGAATATTCAGTTGAAAGTGGGATTAGGCACTTAAATCATTGATGTTGGCCTGCATTTAACATCTAGCTTACAAAAGTGTCACTCTCCAAGAAAACGTAGTCATTTGCTGCCTTATTTGTTTATCATTTCTCTTCAAATGCGCTACCAAGACACGGACTCTGAAGACGTGGCACAAATGAGATGAACCTCCCAAAGATTTACACGAGGTCACAGATCAGATGACCTATCAGAACTCTAGATTAAACGTGGATTAGGATGGCTTTGACATAGTGACCGGTAATCTTCTGAGAGAGCACAGGGGAACAGATGGTGCGCGATACAGGCAGTTTAACAATGCTGCTTGCATAGCACCGCTGGATAGATTGCTCTGATATGATGAGGGAAATAACTGACAACATACAGTGCGGATTACTGCATGCATGTCCATGATCTTCAATTGTGTACGGACATTATCATGCTATAGGTCGTGTTTCTTTGCTCTGACATGCACTAAAGCAGATTTAGGGAGTCTATACTGTAACTTGGGGTGTTAAATATTAAATTTATAGTGCTTAACTGTACATTATGAGTGTTTATCTTTACTGGCATCATTATAATATTCCTGTATGACCCCTTTAGGAGTTTCAAATGAGTCTGTGTGGTATTAAGTACTGACTTTATGGCAACCTTATGACACTTTATGGCGCTTGAGCTCCTGTAAATTCTCCTATAGAGATTTATTTTATGTCTCCAGTTGTTATTTTTATCTCCTATGGCCTACTAACCTGTTCTCAGCCTCCATAGGAGCTTTACAGTGTAATTTCTATGGCATCAAATTCTACTAAAATGTTTCCCAAGGGAAGGGCCTTGCTTGTAAAATGATTGTTAGGTCTCATTCTCAGCCCTTCAAATCCTCATCCCGTGTGTGTGTGTGTGTGTGCGTGTGTGTTGACTGACTTGGTAGTGATCTCAATCGGCTCACAGATAGCGGCGCTCCTTTCAGCGCCACAGCGCGGGCAGCTGAGGCTCTGTGTGTGGGAGGGACTAACGGAGAGCTCCCCTCAGCGCAGCCATGCCGCCACAGCATCGAGCAGGGAGAGAATATATTCAAAGCATATTCACTGATAAGGCTTTTTATCTGTTCCCGTTATGTGCTCTCAGCTGCTGCAGCGACTATAAGGAGGAAAACGACGGAAGGGATGCTGAAGTAGCGCGGTGAGTGTGTTCCTCTTTATGTGTGCAGTCTGAGGAGGTTTTTTTGTTAGGGATTAGAAAAAAGATAAAACCGGGTTGTGCATGACTGGTCCACCCTTGTGCAGAGAAGCATCTCACGTCTTCTGCTGAATTCAGATAAAGTGTGCAGGAGTATTCTGACACAGTATTTGGTGTATTTTGTATTAAAACTGGCTGTAGTGTGAAATCATTTCGTGCCGATTTCTCGGAAGTAGTCCAACTATGGTTATATAGATTTTATATGTGATTTAGTTTCTGCACAGTTTTGCTTATGCATCCATTCTATAGGCTGTGTCCATTTTAAAACAGACTTAGGTTTATACGTGGATTGTTTTCCTAATTGGATACAGAGGGATTTGGCTAATCACAGCCACTATAAGCGCCTTTCAAGAAGGGTCCAAGGATTTTCCTTAAACAATCTAATCAACTTTAAAGTGGTGTTGATTTCAGTATAGCCTCACTATAAAGGTATGTGCACCGTTCCCACTTACGCACAAGTTTTTGCGCATTGTGGATGGAGGTTTCACGCTTTACAATGAGGGTAATCTAATTAAGATGCACCATTTAACTTAGAGCTGGTGTGTGCCCTCTTATTAGGGATGCTGTGGTGTGAAAACATCGTGGGAGGAAGGCTCAGAGTGAACCAGCGGGTGGTGAAACACGAATGGCTTCTCCAGAGCTGCTTCCCGCAGATGAGGGACGCAAACAGCCCGATCATCCCGACGTCCTTGACCGGGTTTCCAGCGTGCTGCATGTCCGCAGGTCGGGCGGATCAACAGGAGGAGCGCTCCCGGGGGAAGGCGGCTGTAACCCGGCCCGCAGCTGCCATGACCGGTATCATTCAGCACCAAGGACGGCGCCGCGCAAGGGAGGCGCGGAGGTTAAACTCGGTCACCTCGGCGAGGAGAAAATCCGGGTCTGTTGCGACGAGGAATTAGAGACATCTTTCACCTATATTGATGAGAATGTTAACCTGCGACTGGCCAGCCCGGAGACTAGTTGTAAAAGTACTCACAGACCCGTGCGCAACGGTGAGCCTTGCTCCGAGACTTTACCGGAGTTTTCCTTCATGTCCGAGGATGATCTCTCCTTCGGGGAGGGCTCCGGGTCTTCTATAGACTACGGGTTTATCAGTGCAGTCACGTTCTTGGTGACCGGGATCTCCTTGGTGATCATCTCCTACGCCGTGCCTCGGGATGTGGCGGTGGACCGTGACAGCGTGTCGGCGAGGGAGATGGAGAGGCTGGAGATGGAGAGCGCCCGGATAGGTGCCCACTTGGACCGGTGCGTCATAGCGGGACTGTGCCTGCTCACGCTGGGCGGCGTGGTGCTCTCCACGCTGCTGATGATCTCCATGTGGAAGGGGGAGATGTACAGGAGAAAGGTCATCGCTTACACCAAGCGTTCAGCCAAACAGTATGGCTCTATCAGCCTGAAAACTAGATCCAGTCCCAGCCACTCCTCTGCACACTTGTCCGTGGAGGAAATAGAGGAAACTTTGACTTAAAATGCTGCTCTGCATATAAACCTTTTGTGTATAACTGAGGAATTAATGCCATTCACACACATTCTCTAACATAATTGTAGCCTAAAACTGTGTTCAAGTGTAAATCTGCAACATTTTTGTCTTATACTGTAGATATAGCTTGGATACTGTATTATATATCCACATGGCAAACAGAAAGGACAAGAAAAGCACTCAAATGCAAAGTGAACAAAAGCCAGAAGAACATTATGTGGTATCAAATTGTTCCCAAATGATTTAAAATGGCAACAAACCATAAAAGTGACTAGGTTGAATGTTAATAGCTCTGTGTCACAAACACTGGATCGCACATTTTCGTACCCAGGATGCAGTCTCTGAGAGCTTCCATGTATTATTAAGGCTATTCATATTTAATGTGAATGTTTCCAACAGAGAAATTGTGCACAGACAGATTTTAGGAGGGAAGTGTGTGTCCCCGCGGCAGGGGAGTGGGAGTAAGGAGGGGGTGTAAAGCTGTCCCTGTCCACTGCGATGTCAGAGAATCAGCTCAGTGGTCCACATGGTAATATCCAGTGACAGTCCCTCTCTGGTGCAGTGCTGAGGTAAGCCAGTAAGCACGGCTTCGTGCATCTGAGCCAAAGCTCCACATCGGTTTGGTTGCAGTGAGCAATTTGACTGCATTTGACAGCGCTGACACACACTGTGCACCCTCCTCTGCTCCTTCATCCCTCACCTTCCTGCTCTCTCTGCCACAGGAGACTTTCTTTTGCTCCAGCAGTTCTTGCAGTGCTCTCCTCAACACTGTAAATTCACACTATAAGTGTTTGGAAAGGGTCCTGGACACCCACAGCCAAGTGCCTGTGACATTTCAAGGTTGTTGAGCCTTTCCTTACCTGTCTCCTTTCATTTTCTCTGTCTCTCTACGCGAGGATGGACTTAAGAACACCTAATCACACATGAAAGAGTTGCCCCACTTCCAAAACCTTAAGCCTTCACTACTTCAAAGAGCTCATTACATTTCGAAAGTGAGGTATCACTCTTTTTAAAAGGTTATATTTGATGTTATCGTGGTGATTTGCTGACTAAAATATTGCAGAGGACACAAAAAGCTTAGGAAAAAGAGGTTTAACGTGTGCAGACTTGCTAAAAAATGTTAATGCCCCAGTGTCCAGGCGAGTCAGAGACCAACTTCCTTTTCTTGATTTCTTGAGAAAGATTTTAGCTTCTGTCTCAGCTAAGTCCGTGTGAAAGCAGCCTTCTCCCTCTCCCTGATGGTTGTTAATGCTGTCTGAAGAGGCCTGCAGGAAAGAATAAAGAACGCCACGCCATTCTCTCAGAAAACAAAGTCATTTTTAAATGTATGCTACCCGGCGAGGCTCATAAATCATGCATGAACCACTAGAATCACTCATATTAGCATATATTCATATACACAGCCAAACGTCGCATTCCGCAAGACAAGTGCTAGTGATTCTTCTGCAGTGTCTGTTACCTTGGTTTCTTGTCCTTTCATTTTCCGGGCGATGTGACCCTATTTCAAGGCTTACATTCAAAACGACATGAGTCAGCCTCTATTAATGAGATGCGTAGGCTGATTACTCTATGGTAAACAGCTCCAGGCCACACCGTTGCTGTGCTGTCATTGAGTAGCATTGCTTCTACATGTACTGTCACAGCATATACACGTATTCTAAGTGCCGGTCAGTGCACAGACAGATGAATCGGTGTGTTTCAAGAGAAAAGACTGGATCACTGGAGTCTAATGAGGTATTCATTCAGTGTTATCATACAAAAAGCATTTGTTGCAGCAATGAGCTAATGCAAGTTTGTGTTCCTACAGCTTTTCATTTTCTGTGTCTGTGACCACAGAGCTGACAAGTGTGTGTGCATCCCTGAAAAACAGCCATTACTTCCTGAAATGGCAATAAAATGCCAAATGAAGGGGGATTTCCAGGAAAGGTAATAAAAATTAATGATCCATATGAGGCAATGTTGTCCTGTTCTCTTCACAGAAGCTGTAAATCCGCAACCAGTATTACAGATGTTAAAGTGATATTTCATTTAGCGAGCTTTCCTGGTGTGGTTGGCTGTGGAAACAAGGTGCGACGCCCAAGTGCTGGACACTCGTTTCTCACCGCTTCCTTTTTCTTTCCCTCTCACCAATATATTCACGTAAAATGAGACGTGTTCAACACTTAAAGGGCAGCCAACAACAATGCCACTGATGCCAAAAATTATGTATGATAATATTGAGCAATTAATTCAAACTCCTGGCAATATAATGGCTACATTACACATGCAGTACATCAGCGCTTTCCATTCAGTGTCAGAGTCATATTCAGAGGTGGCATCATCTGTGAGAATGTCACTCTCGTAACACACAGAGGATCATAAAAGCCTGAGGGAAGCCATTAACATTGCAGACTTCAAACAGACTCATCTGAAGCATGTAATGCACTACGCTGTAGGTTTTCAGACATATACTATTCCTCCCCATCTCTCCTTTTCCTTCTTTATCCCACCCCCCTCTTCTTTCTGTCCTCCTCCATGGTTGGCACCATGCCTCACAGCCAACACCAGGCTTCCCCTCATACAGCCAACTAAACGTGTTTGGGGGATTTAATCAGGGATTTGCTTGAAGCGACAGCATTTTACACGCCAAGCTCAAGTGTATTTCCAGAGGTTTCATGCATAAGCTCTTTATCCTTGAGCAGTGCACAGCTAAATCACCCTTATTGATATTTGGTTGGCTCCTCTGTAAGTTGATCCCTTCAGGTAAGGCCGAGGAGCAGCTGAGCTGCTGCCATCAGCTAATTTCCTAAAGGTGCTATTACACTCCTCCATCTTGTCAATGGTAATACTCTGTGTGTGTGTGCGCGCGCGCGAGTATGTGTGTATTTATATGACTTTGCATAGGTGTTGTGTGTCACCTTAGATTAACAAGCTGCTGACCTTCAAACTTCATTTCAAACTGTTTCCGTGGAGACATTTAGTGTCCTAAGATGGTCTAAAAAGGCTTTGCCACCGTGGGAGGAATAAAAGCCTCTGGAGAATGCAGGCAAGACAAGAGGAAGCTACATAACACTAAAATATTATATTTAGAATAATATTAGAAAAGAATATAATAATAATAGAGTTGCGAAGTGGGAGGAGCTATTTTGGGCACCCCTGGTTCCAGAAGTAAAAGCCCCATTCATTTTTCCAATAGACAATGTTAAGTGACTCATAGTTTGAGCACTTCGATGGCTTGGATTGGCACGAATCTCTCCCGGTTAAATCATCAGTACAATAAATTAAGAGATGTGTTAAACCAGAAAATATCTGGTTCTTTGATAAAAAGTCAAAGGTACAAGCCTGTGAACATAAAAACTTTGAGGTAGAAGTTAACTACGATCCCAAGGTTCATTTCATTTCTATGTTTTGGCTGGGCGCACTGACTTCCTGTAGTCTCCGCTGGTTGCCTGGAAACCTAACAGCAACGACAAGACTCCTGGAGGTCACTGCCAAGAAATAGTTCCACACCTAACCCCCCGTAAAAACAACAACTTATCGAGATATAACATGTTCCCTGTTTCCAGTCTTTATGCTAAGCTAAGCTAACCGACTGTAGCTTCATATTTAGCATACAGACATGAGAGTGGCATCAATCTTCTCATCTAACTCTTAGCAAGAGAGTGAATAAGGATATGTCCCCAAATGTCGAACTAATCTTTTAATATTGCGCAGCGTACATGCAATTATGAGGCATGTGCACACGAGGCTTTAAGCTAAAAGTAGAAAGAGCTTTCTTTTGTTTGTTATACATAGTAGATGTATCCATATCTGTGGTGAGCTTGCCCTCCATCTATCAGTGGATAGTGGGGCCAAAAAGAAATTTTCCACTTCGATTGATTCCTTTGGAGTGGAGGACTAAAGCCAAACTCCTCAGGGATATGACTTCATTCTTGGTTGCTCCCTCCACTGCCTTACTCAGACAGGATATTTTTAGTCAATGTGCATATTGGATTTTTGGAAAGCTCATTGTATTGTAAATGTAGTCCACAAAGCTCATTTCTAAGGATGCACTTAGCCGGGCTGTTTTACATTTAGCCTGCAAAAACATCCTTGTTCTGCTCCATCCAAGCTGGGGTTTCATTTCTACATGACATTAAAACTCCTGAAAAATAAGTTTATTCTGCCTGTGTGTGTTTTCTTCTGCTCAGTTTATTATTAGATGCCCCCTCCTCAACGATACTGTCTTGTCCTTTCTTTTCTCTTGTGCCATACTATTTTGAAACCCTCAACGGTTCAGCAGTTTCCTATTCTGCGTAGTGAGACTGAACAAGACCCCTATTCTTACAGGAAGAGGACCACAACTGCTCCGTGTCAAATCGATTTACGTCTCTGGTCAGCCGAGTTCTGCATGGCTGACAGTGAAACAGTCTTCAGAATCACTTTGTCATCCGCTCGCTGGTCAACCTCACTGATGCCGGCAATCAGGCCTGCCATAACCAGACACTGTAACGTCTGCAGAGCCATTTCCTGTGTTGCACTTGGCACCTTAAAATCACTTTCTCAGACGGATAAACTATCAGCGCTCTGGCTGCTATGGTAGATGAGGGAGGAAATGAGGTGATCGGTTGGATCAATCTTACAGTAAAACCACTCAACCGCTGCAGAAAGGCAATACAGGTTACATCTCTCTCTCTCTGTCTCTCTCAGCCTCTCTGATCATCCAGTACAGAGGATTTTAAAACGGGCTGTTTGACATGGCAGGCCGTGCCCCTGCCAGTGATGTGGTTACACAGTGGCTGATTTAACAATAACATTACCATCATATTCTCAATGAGCTGAATGCCTCCTCAGCTTAGCAGATTCGGGTAATGTAGACATATTGCACAAACAAGTCACAAACTTGGTTCACCTCTTGATCACCTCGCTGTTTAGCCCCTTCTGTTGTAAATCACACAGTCTTGCTGGCTCCTTTGATTTAATTTGTATCAAATTGCTAATGCAGTTATTCGTCATGCATGGCCTCCCGTGTATGCTTGTTTCCCCCATTATGCCTATGCATTTACCTCTAATTACAGTAAATAATGACTGCTTGCTAGTTTGCTGCAGTAAATACTATAAGTGGGCTAGAGTGTGGCCTTTAGAAAGACATCAGTGAGCCAAGAAAACGGCTTGTTTATCTCCTCCTACAACATCTGAACAACAGGACACAAAGGAAAGGCATGCTGAGCCATCTGACACATTTATGCATAAACACAAAGTGCATTGTGTCTGTCTGTGTGTTTCACATTTCTACAGACATTTCTTCAAAGACAACTGCCTCATTGGTTGAGTTAGACCTCAGTGGAGCTAAAGATGAGTAAACTAAGACTCTCCAGCCACGCTAGCAGCTCTGGGAAGCTGTACAGCGACGTGGAGTTGGGAAGTGTGCAGCATTACCGTCAATCAAAAAGCTTCACAACAAATTATTTCATTTTTACATTTACAACACATGAGCCCATCTTTTCTTTGCAAGCTTTTCTTCTGTGTGTTCAGAAGGCCAGTGTGATCAACTAAAAAAGCGAGGTCTGCCAACCCCTCAGATTTGCTCAGGGTTCAACATGCTTGTGACTTTCAGACCTCAGTGAATAGAAGCTATAGTGGCAAAGTGGCAGTAGAATAGTAGCTTCAGAACTGTCCCACGCCAGCACACATCTGAGTGGTAGATTACGTCCCTGTATTGCGTATCAATTTTTGACAGGAAAGCCCAAAACTCCCAGTGATTAAACACTCTTGATCGGATGAGATTAAAAGTTTTCACCATGGTACTCACATCACCCAGCTGGTTGGCTCTGGCACAGAGTGCTGTCTGATGTATAATACTGTAACTTTACTGCACACCAGGGATGCCGTTCCATTCCACTCACCTGTCATGGCTGGAGCGTCATTGGTTGTACTGCCACCATGTGACTGGCAAAGACTTTTTGGTATAGAAGAAACACAAGCAAACTACACATAGTGATAGTGACACCTAGCATTCACAAAAGGAACTGCATTTTAACAGTCAGTGGGCCAAATATAATTTTAATTTCAAAAAAACTCACAGGCAATATAATATTAAGGTGTTGGGCCGCACCTGTGTGCCGTAGTTTGGACACTCCTAGTTTAGTGCACGTGGGAGAAGTTTGCCTTGAAGTGAATTAGCCATATTGGCCTACCTGGTGCTGACCTTTACAAGATCATGAATGCCATAGTCATAAAGGAAAAATGCCACTGCCGTTGTAATTTAATTTAGATTTCGACCAGAGTTGTTTGCCATTCAAGTTTGCCATTTATAAAGAGCTTGTGCTTTGACACAAACTGTAGCTTGTTGGCTCCACCCATTGGGGTTTAACTCAACCAATGACATTATTTCTATGCTCAAAACATGTCTTTAGAACTACATGTCCAATCTGCTTGTGTTCATGTTAGCATGTGCCTATTTGCGGTTTCCAGCACCTCCAGTGTGCCTCCAGCTCGAAGGGGAGAAACCAGCTCTAGACAATCTGCTCTGTTTAGACTAAGAGCTGGGCAGCAGATAGAGGATAGGCTCAGTCTGGATGCAGTCAGCAGCGGTGTTGGGTCTGAGGCAGAGACCAAAAGCAGACACTGCAGAGCTGATCGTCTTCGCTGCATTTCATTTGCCTCCAGTGTTGTGTTACCAGTGAAAATTGGACTGCTGAGAGATGATACTGGCCGGTGGAGACACCCCCAGCAGGATGTGGAGGGGGAGGATGCTGACAGGGTGAACACACACATACACTCTCACACATGCACATACACACCTGCACATATAGTTACATGTATGCACTTTGACACATTACCTCTCAGCAGAGTTATGCTTTTCTCAAGATAAGATTAATTTCATGGATCACTGTGGGTAAATGGGGTAATTGCAATGGCATAGGGTCCAGAAGAAGAAACAAACCTACATGACAAAAATTAAAATATTAGTGATAGAGGATGTATTCAGATCTTAATTAAAGCAGCAATGCTATAATGTAAAATTATGCCATTAAGTCCATTAAGTAAAAGCCTGCATTTAAAACTTAACTTACTGTAAGTGAGACTATAGAAGTATCAGAAAAGTGTAGAAACACTATAGTTCGCAGAATGATGTCTTTCAGGATATTATATTACTAAATCACTGGATTGCACAAATGTAAATATTCAAGTGCAGTAGTACCTCCAAATTGCGTTTAGTATTTGAGTAACTTTACTCAAATAGTTATATTCCACCACTGTAAAATACAACACAAACAATGAATATAAAATAAAAAGAAATGGGGCTGTACAATACAAATGGCAGTAATAATACTAATAGTGATAGTAATAATAAACTGTATTTACATAACACCTTTCATGAACAAAATGCAGGTCAAAGATCGGAAAATGTAACAGTTAAAATATTGAAATTTAAAAAGACCAGGGACACTAAAATAATAAATAGTTACAAAATAAAACAAAAAGAAAAACAGAATAAAATTAAATAATTAAATAACAGTAAAAACATAGTAATAACAGTAACACAGCAATTATAATTATTAGGTAAAAGCAAGGCTAAAAGAGAGAGAAAAAAACATTTCAACCATCACTTTAAAGCCTCAACTGGTGTTGCTGTCCGCAGATTCACATGAAGCGGGTTACACAGTTTGGGTCCAGAACTATAGAAAGCAGCTTTACTGTAGGTGTGAGCTGTACTTGATATTTATAGACCTGTGAACAGTAAAAACCTTGTGCAACCTGTAAGTATCAGAAGAGAAAGAGGATAGATCGCTCTGTTCCACTGATAACAAATGATGGGAGGATGAATTGCTTAAGGCCAGATCCTAAAACCAAAATTAATTTACCAATAATCCTCATTGTGCTCGTTGTAGATTATGATGAGCATCATGAGCAACATTCATCTTCATGAACGATCACTTTTATTCATTTTATTAATTTGTACCAGTATCTGCATGCATACTTGGATAACAATCACCCATATACAGTTGTTTTGCTGTCATCTACACTATATTCTGTCATTTTGATAGCTGAAGACAACCTGAAGATGGCAGCATTAGACCTTACAATGCAACCTGCAGCCTGAACCCAAAGCATCGCACTTATTGCACTGTCAGCATTGAGAGTCTGATGCTCTGGGAATAGTCTGCGTGAAATCCCTATATTACAGCTACTGAGCTCAGTAAATCACTGTGGTTCTGTTAAAATGTACATGTTAAAAAAAATAATAAATGACGTGAACGTTTCAAGGAAACCACTCTACCCTCTCTCGTCAATGTATTCACTCCCCTGCAATCTATTGGCATGCCCATGAGTACATTTATAAATGCAGGCACACAGCTTCCTCTGGAGGTTTCCTCTTAGAAACCTTCCATCCCCAGTGTGGTATTGTGCAACATCTGGCTCCAGCTGTGTATTGATTTTGGTCAGGACGAGGGGGCGAGTGGGGTGGGGGGCTGTAGCGTGAGTTAAGTGCACAGGTCTCTTTTTAAGGACCTCTTGTTTGTCCCAGTGAGCATTTACCGTCAAGTGGTGCTCTAACGTTCGAGGAGAGCGAGCGCCTGTCCCGGAGGAGATCAACCAGCCAGAAACTGAATAATTCATCTGGGCCTGTGCCTCCTCAAAGCACCAGGAGTCTGGGCTGATGAGAGGTTATAAAACACTCTTCTACTTCCAAAGATTTTCTACTTTCTCTTTGACTTTCTCTAACCTCTGTCTTCTTGCTGTTACTTCCCAATGACTCTGACCCTTTTCTTTTTCCTCCTGCACTTCCTCAGTTTTTTTTATCTCTTTCCTTCCTCTACAATCCTTGTCTCTCATTTTTCAATTTCACAGTTTTTTTTTCTACCTTTCTGCCTTGGCACCGAAAGCGTTATGCAACTGATATACAGATGATGATGCCCTGGATCTGATGTCTTAACGCAATAATACCTCCACCCTGCTAACCTCCCTCCCCTCCTCCCTTGATGCTCAGCCGTGAAGGGGGCTCTTTGCGGGAAACTCTAGCATACAATCGTATCTGCTCACATCTCAAGTTTCCCAGTGGCACAGCGCAACGATGCGAGGCAGTGCATTCTCATCATCTGAACCTTCAAATTTGCTTTTCTCCTTCTGTTCCTCCTCCACCACCACCGCCGCCACCACCTCACCCTCCCCCTCTTTCTGGAACTCTTCTCTCCTCTCCCTTCCTCTCATGTTTCCCTTTTCTATATTCACCTAACTCATGCTCCACCTTGCAATGATGTAGAAGAAAATCAGGTGGGAAAGTGACAGTGAGGAATTGAAATCATGCAATGCAGGTATTTAGTTGACCTATAAGACAGTAAGATGCTGTATGTTCTTAATGTTGGATTTTCTGATTAGCATAATGATTTGACTCACTTTGTTATCAACAGTTCTGGGAAAGTCACATATTCACACATAAAAAAATAATTACCTTACATTACTAATTACTCAACAGTAGAAGCAATTAGTTACCTTACTTTCTGTTATTCTGTTATAGAAGAAAAGACATTGTGGTTTAACAAGCAGCCAGTCATCGGTTTAGAGGTATTTACTGACCATCAACAGCTAGCGTAGCCCTGGCTGTTGCCTGCAGGACAGTTGTGTCCTCACAGTAAAGCTGCAAGGTTAACACACTTTCCTGAATGTTATAGTGCCTAGCTTGCCAGCTAAAAAGACAAAACATATAAATAAGGCAGTTACTGATGAAAGATGGCCCTCCAGGTTATGGGTTTGGGCCCGAACCCTGAGAACAAATGTTCTGTTACAGAAACTCCAAAGAGCTGCCAAACAAGGCGGGAGCTTAGTGTGGCCTGACGGGATGAAGAGGATTAAGTGGGTACCTGCCTCCAGCCCCATGCGACATGTTAAAGTCTGGAGTATGCTTGAAATGAACTAGTTCGTACAATGTGTCAACAAACCACATCTAAAGGAAAAAGTGTAGCTGCTCCAAATGGCCACCCTCAAAGGCAGGACCAAAAGCCCTGTCGTCATAGAAAGGAAGACTCGACTAGTCCTACAAATGGGGTAACTGCACACTTTTGGACAATCTCTCCTTAAAGGCATTCATGGTGTTGCACTCGTTTGTACACAAAAATAGAGATGGAAGTAGCTGCATATAAGAGGAAAAAAGAGAGCTTGAGAGGGAAGTTAAAATCCACACAGCTGGCCAATCACTGCATGAAGTGGGCGTGCTTGTTGGATTGTGGGTTTTGGAAAGTTAATGACAATTGTCAAACGCATCCCCTTCAATTCTGACATAGGAAGGGTGTAGGGTGACGGGGGAGGGGGTTTCCAATGCTATTCATGCCGACCATCTGACAACACCTCGGTTGAAGCACACTGATGCCTTAGCATGTCCTGGACCAGCCACTGAGCACACAGAGGAAACTGATATCAACCCTCCCATCCAACTCCCGTAAGACAGCAAACAAGCTGACTCCCCAAAATGGCAAAGTCACAGAGCATAACAGGGCTTAATTGTAATGTAATTACTGAATTTCGATCGTCCCTTACTCTACTCATTATTGAAAACTATTTCACATTAATGTAATGCTTTGAGGTTGGGGTGTGCTCGAAACAAACTAGTTTGTACAACATGTTGGATTGGCGCTGCATCTCTAGGTCTAACATCGGAAAGGTGTGGGGGAAGAGGTTTCGGACACTGTTCGACCGTCCAACAAGCACTTTGGTTCAAACCTACAGAAACATACAGAAACCTTTACTCAGTAATATGTTGATCAACTTGATTCAATGTGAACTTAAACCCTAAATTCTGCACAATAAATCTATTGTCACTCCTTCTGCAGACTAAGAAGTTTCTTTTATCACTGTGCTGCTTAAGACAGGCTGTAGATGATGTAATGAAGTCTTTGGATTCAACAATGCACTGAGGCCAATATGGATTAAAAGTCTAAATTCAATGGCTCAACATAGTGCTGATACATTACGTCACCCCTTGTGTGCTGTTATTTATTTCTTGCAGCGTAATTGAAGCAGCCACAGATGATGTCATCTAAACACAGGACTTCCATTCAGAAGTTGTTTTGTTGCTCCCGTACACGACCGGGCGGACCAGCCCCATCGCCATAACTCTAATAAATGGGCTGGATATGGCGAGCTGAGAGCGTACTTGGCCTCCGCTGAGGAGATTGGCAGGTGTTTGATATTCACTGAAGGCTACCCCCCCGCATCTCTGTCTCTCAGTCCCCCCAAAAGGCACGTCTGGGTCGAAATTATAGACTACGAGACTTGGAACCTGTTCGGAACAACGGATGAGTCATCTTGGACAGACAGTGACAGAGGTGACTACCTCTAACCCATCCACTCATGAGATTAATGACCTATCAGCCTGTTTATTGACACAAACAAAATGACTCCTCTTTAGTTATGCCAAGGGTCTCTCTCTCTTTCGCTTTTCATCCCTGTGCAATGTCTCTCGCTCTGTCACTCTGTCCCCCTCTCTCACTGTTGCGGTGGCCAAGGTTAGAGAGGCGCAATGAGAAAGGGCGGGGAGTCGGAAGAGAGAGGGAGAGGGGGGGTCTAAACAAATCTCTGTCCTGCCAGGACGTCCTCCTGCCAAGGTTTGTCTAGGGCTGGAAGGGATGAAGGAAGGCGGGGCCGCTGGGTGGGGAGGGTGATGTGGAGGTGGGGGGTGATGGGGAATGACGTGATCCCCTTTATCCCGGCCAATAAAACAGAGTGGCCGGTGAGATCCGGATCCGTACGTGCCGTCAAATTCAATAAGGTAGTGCTTTAATGTTTTCTTTTAATCAACCAAATTGCATTACACACTGCCTCCTCCACGGCGAAGAGGAAGGGGGGACAGGAGAGTTGAAGCTGCGGGGATGGGGACGGCTGGTGTGGGGGGAGCTGGAAGCACCAAGGGGGGCATTCCTAATATCTAGAGGAATTTCGGAGAGAACCTCATGTTGCATGTATGTATTTCTACTGTACAGGCCCACTCAAAATTGCTCCTGCTCTGGTTCCCCTTCAATGAGAGGAAGCAGGGGCCAGTGTGAATTCAGGGTCAGACTGGGGACAGACAAGGTGTACAGACAGACTACGTCATTCTGCTAATGAATGCCAGCTCAACTTTTAGAGCATCGGCCGCTTTAAAGGCAGGGCACTCTCCTCCCTCCTGGACGATGGTGTCTCTTATCATGAGCAATGCCCTCGGCAGTGCCTTCCTCCCCTTCTCCTCTTCCTCCTTTGCTTCCTCCAGCAACTTCCTCCTCATCATTCTCTCCTCCTAACCCTCACTGACCCCCCCACCACCCACCCACCCACACACACACACCCACACACCCACACACACACACACACACACACACACACCCGATATGACTCACCCTTTAGTGAAGGTACATCAGGAATGCTCTTCTAAACACTTCATCATCAAAACCCCTTTTTCTTCTCCAAGGCTGGAGGGAAGAACGCAGCACCCAGCCGGACGGAGGGGGATTGTATATCTGCGTCATGTACCGTAGTAATCACCAGTCGCCGGATCAGCTTGCTGCCCCAGTCCACTAGAGTTACTGGGATTTTAATTCTGATTGGGGATTTACAGTTGGATGTTTCATTCCACCTTGGATCAGGCACTGCTGTTGTGGCCCGAAGGATTACAGCCTGCTGCCGCTGTCGGCTGTTCATCCGTGGACAGATGAAACTTCACAGAGAGCAGTAATCCACCGAAGAAGGGTGGCTTTGCTGCTCAGCTGCCTCAGCCACAACTTTAAAGCCAGCTGACATTTAACATAATGATCAGTCAGAGTGGCCGAGCATTTACACACGGGAAAGGTTTCCCGGACACAATTAGACCACAGTCTTCGCATGGGCTAAAAATGAATCACAATACACAATACCATAGTGTAGTCCCTCTATCCATCTAATGGTAAACTGTGAGTGGAGTGACTGGAAGAAAAGCCTCAGTCTCAGCTGTGATATTACGGTGGTTTATCCACAAAGCTTAAAAAGATGACCACAGTTACAATCTACTGCACAGTGTATAGTCTAGGATACAGGCTGCATTTTGGTTTTAGCAATCCATCCTGGTATGAGTCATTTACGGTATGCTATTAGACAGAGGGGTTACCCAAGTTTTCCAATGCTAAAACAACACAGTGATTGCAAGAATGTTATTCCTCACTCCATCTTATCAACATTAAAGTAACAATTAAAAATATTAAGAATTCTATTATATATTCAACTTCTGTCACTCAAACTACAATACAAATGCCTGTATCCATGCTCAATATGCCCCAAACACTTGGTAAAATATTGGTGAATTAACTGCCTTGTCACAATTCTGTCATGCTTGCCTTTTATTGGCCAGTATGCCTGCTTAGTGTAAGGGTAGCCAATGGGAAAGCTCTTACAAGGCAGGAGTCCTGGCCAATAAATGAGCAGGAATGAGAGGAATTTAAGGAAGCACTTCATGTAACAGTAACTGATGTACTGAGCATTAAGCCGTGTTCAGGTCATATGGGATGGATTGTAAAGAGTGGAAAAATTCCCATGAACATTCATGTCGTCAGACATCTCAAGTTGGTCATGTGAGGGTTAAAAATACTGTGAGGGTTAAAAACACTGTGCATTAAATTTGTGTTTTAACTACCTTGAATGATGGACTTTGGCTGACGTGAGGCATCCATGTTTCTTTGGTTTTTAAGTGCTACTGTATTATTAGGTGAGCCATATCGGAGCTTTCAGAGAAATTGAAGTGTCCTTGTCATAATTAAGATTTGGATGTAGAAATGAACGCTGTTTACATGATGCAAACTGGTAATTGCGGTAACTCCAATATGACATGAATGCAGCATCAGAGTGTATGTCTGAATATTGTACTGCATGAGTTTTATGGATATTTTGATTCTGTGAAACCTTAAAATTTCAATCCTTTCTATGAACAGGGAGTAAAATAAGAAGTTAAGTTAAATTTAATTAAAGAAAATATATGTAATCTACAATAAGCTCTAACAAGCATTAACCTAAGCAATGACTTTCACCATGACTGCATACGTTCACAGAGACCAGCAGAGCTGCATGTCGGGATGCAGCTAGACACTGAAAACAGCAGAAGAATGCAAACTGAAACAACAACAGAAACAACAACAACATGCTGCATGGTTCATGTTGAACTCGCCCCCGAGGTCCCTGATGGGTGGATGACTTCAGCTGCAAAGTCACTTTGACTCAGTGAATCAGGAATCAGGTAACGGGATCAGGCTTCATTAGGTGACTTCAGCCGAGCTGGCAGACGGCCAGGTGAGCTGGACGCACAAATGGACATTGATTTTTCAATAAGGGCCCTGAAGCTGTCAGCCAACCAGGCTATGGTGATATCTTCTCTCGCGGGGATGGCCTTCACCCGATGATGGCCTGACTGGCACCCGACCACAGGCCACCACACCGGCATCCACTTCATCTCCAGCTCCGCACATCCCCCTGGCCCTGCCCCATGCCCCCACTCTGGTGTTAATGGGTATCATCCTGAAGTGCAGCTGAAGCTATAAAGCTAAAAATGGGCATGAGCGTAGACATGGGACTGGCTGGTACGTTAATGAAAATTTTATGAAAATGTTAAGAAAATGTTTTCCTAGAAAAGTTGACAGGCGTGTGTGTCCCAGGATTTATGTTTGTGAAGTTGTCTTTTTTTTATATTTTATTGTTTTAAATGACTTGTATTACACTGAAAAGGCACTCCATTTACAAATTGGTCCAAGGTCTCAGTGGGGTGAAAGAGGTTACAATCATGTTTTTCTGTCAGGTCATCCATATTTATCTAGTCTGGTTCTCTGTTGGCCCTCTTTGACCCAGGCCTAAAGGGGGCCAAACACCCATAATGGTTTCCATCCATCAGGCCTCCCTCTGGCCTGCCCTCGGCCTCAGCAATCAGTACCTCTAAGACTGCGGCCATCATAGATTGCCCTTATCCTGAACCCCACAGCCAGCAGGGCATCATGCAGTGGAGGAGGTGGAGGAGAGCTAGCCCGGGCTCGACCTACTGTATGACCCTCCAAAATGCAAATGTTAGATATAAGACGGGCCTTGATGTAAGGAGGACAGCAGGAATGAAAGGGAGAGCGGGAAGAAAATGAGAAAGTCACAGTCAGCAATAAAGATAGAGAGAGGAATTTATTATGAAATGTCATAACTCTTCTGTTGGAGGATTGCCCTAAAAGTTAGAGATTACGCAATGACATGAGATGGTTTCTTTACCCAGAAAGGCCTGAGTCATCAAACATCAAAGGCTTCTTCTCTTTGTGCAAAGTGTGAACGAAGCCATGATTGGTCAGATTGGTAGTTCCAGTCCCACGCTGGTATCCTTAGATTCACCCTGTTGAAGTGTCTTTGAGCTACACATTAAATCCCAGACAAAACACTGAACTGCTTGACCTATTGGGAAATGTTTGCAACTAATCACTTCGTGTGCATGAACCTAGAATAAGTAATGGTTTCATTTTCCTCAAAAGCACTCGGTATGTATGAATGACTCAATCCCAAGTGACAATATTGTCTCTGTTAAATGCATTATAATATTAGGTCAAAAAAAGGGGGCTCTAAATATGACCCTCAGTCCAGCTTGTTGGGGGTTAGTTTTCCGCAAATTATCTGTGTTTTAACAAAGAATAAGGAGTTCTAATTAAATGTCCAGCAGTTTATACACTGAAATGTTAAACCTGGGATATTATAAATCTTTCCCTCTGACAGGCATGTCCAGGTGAGCAGCACTTCATTTAGGAAATGAGCATCCCTGTATCAACAATCGGCCGCTAATAAAACCTCCAGTTTAAATTGGATATCGGGGCTGTAAAAGAATCACCTGCAGGCTTTTGGAACTACTTTACCCTCACGCATCAATCAAGTCACAGTTTAGTGCTCACACTGGCCAGATTTTAATTTTTCTTTGAGCTTTATTGGAATTTGATTTGCCAAGATAAAGTTAAAGCCATTAATCTTGTTCTCCCCATGCGTCCCTTCCAATAAACTCACCGAAATTGGCGTAAATGTCTCTTTGCTCCGAACCTCTCCGACGTGAATGAGAGTGTCGGTATTTGATGACACAATTTTGTGCTTTATTCAAATATTTGCTGTCAGAATCAAACACTGAGTGAAACTGCTGCAGACGTTTGAAATGCGGACTAAAACCACAGCGGTAATCACTTTCACAGTTCTCAGCGTAAGCCCAAAGCAACGGGGCAGCTTTCTGCACGTATTTCGTAGAAATTACTGACTTAATGGCTACTGTATGAATAATTCTTCCAGGATAATTTGCTGGAGAATAATCAATAACATTCCAAGCATCTCACAGTGATTCAACACTCCTTGTAAAGTACATCAAGCCCTTCATTAAGTGACATTACACTTATTTGCAAATGTAAAAGAAAAAATAAATCATATTTCTGAGTGTTATTAGCAGGCTGTGGTGGTTGACTTCTTGTCTATGGGAACTGGCTCCACTCAGTCATCTTACCTCAATTGTTTCCCTTTGCATCTTGGAAGTGTAGACCCCTTCCACATCTGTCAACGTCAATTACCCATGGCTTTCCCCAGCATCTACATAACCGCCACCACCCTCGTGGCTGCGACAAACACACGCACCCACACTTTAATAATTGCTCTTGATTCTCCGCCGTTGTCCCGGCGTGGCGCGGGCCCAGCTGAGAGTGTCTGCCACACAAGTCGCAAATGGAAGTGCAGCAAATACGAGTCCGCTGGATCACACTGCCACTTTTTGCCTCGCCTCTGTCTTATTACCCGCACATTTCTCAAACAAATTTTCCCAAACTGTCTAGATTCTTGCAGCAATTAAAGCATTTCTCTCATTCCCTCTTCCTTTCTTCTCTGTCCTTTTGGCAAGAGGCACGACCATGTTGGTCAGGTCGTCTCAGTGTTCCTGGGCCAAAACTGACACAACCAATTGGAGGAGGCAACCATGATCTGACAAATAAAAGGAACAGAGGATTACAGCAAGGAGGACGTCTGGGGTTCGAGGAGCAGTGAGAATCACACAGGGCGTGCCATTGTTTCTCAACCACCGATCGTTTTTGGCAGCTGTCGGGTCTTTTCTTTCCTAAACCCAAAGAGCCGTCCTGCTCTGGCAAACCCTCATAAAAGAGACATAGAGAGGTTGCAGTGAAAATAAGAAGCATTTGTGTGGCTTGAGGGCTGTTGGCGTATTGCATTGAACTGGAATATAAACCCTCTTCTGGGGTGAAAGGGTGATGGCGAGGGGAGGAGTGCTCTGACGTGTACTGGGGATGCTCTCTGTGAAAATGATGAGTCACTCATGCTTACTGCAAATGTACTTGATAAAGAGAATGTGTAACATTATATGAAGATGATAGGTTGGTTGGTTGGAGTTTCGGCCTGTTTTATTTCGAAAAGCGCAGCAATGTTGGGATCTCTGGGAGTCCGGAGTAGCACTTGTTTCCATTGGCCTCGTATTCAAAAAACTGGCCAGACAGGATTCAGAAAATGATACCAAATGACAGCACATTTTCCACTGCGCCTCTATGTTGTTTCTTTGTGTCTCTGTCTGTGTTGTGCTAAAGTGGTCAGTGGAATTGTGTGCCTTTATTTCACCTTATCTTTTCTTATATTGTTTTATAAACTGTTGTTGCTCCTTCACTTTACTTCACAGTGATAGTCTGTCAGTAGCTCCTTTCAGACATGCACTGCTATATGTAAACGTGACCGCAATTTAACATGTTGGTCTCATGAATAATTGCCGGAGTCACTTTCACATCAAAGTCAAGATGGCAATCTTACTAGGTTGGACCTTGTAACATTTCTTTGAAAGACACAAGTTTCAACTGAATGTTGAAACATGCACAGAGGGAAATTAAAGACACGTCTTGTTCGCCTTATTAAAAGCACTCTATACATTTAATCACTCAATTATCATCTCCTTTGCTAAAAGAAAAAAGTCATTTTGGGAAATACGCTTATTTGCTTTCTTGCCTAGAGTTAGATGAGAAGATCTATACCCTTCTTATGTCTGTACAGTTAATATTAAGCTACAGCTAGCAGCCAGTTAGCTTAGCTTAGCTTAGCTTAGCACAAGACTGAAAAGAGGGGGAAACAGCCAGCCTGGCTCTGTCCAAAGTGTTGGACTATTTCTTGGTTAGGCGCAGTGACTTCCTGGAGTCTTTGCTGGTTGCCTGGCAACCTTGTGTTTTTTGGAGGGAAGTTGCTGCTCTGGGCCAAGAAATAGTCCTTGCCCCCATAAAATCTCAATGTATCATTTATACACCTCAGTTTTTGTACTGATTCAATTAACAAGATATAAGTGGGCATTAAAGGTGGATTTTTTTACCTTTGGATAGAGCCAGGCTTAGCTGTTTCCCCCTGTTTCCAGTCTTTGTGCTAAGCTAAGCTAACCGGCTGCTGACAGTACAAGAAAGCGAATAAGCGTGTTACCCAAAATGTTAAACCATTCCTTTAATAAATCACAAAACACCATAAAAAAACCTTTTTAAAAAATGCCTTACACAACTAGAATGATAAGACCAGCTGTCTCCCGCTGTATATTTAAATTTTCATCCATGCCAACTGCATGGTGGCTCTTTCAGTAAATGTCCTGTCATGTCTGAATAAATCTAATTATTTGATCTACTATCTATTTCAATTCAACAAAGTACATAAATGCGTCATTTGTCTTAGATGACCAGAAAACCAATCTGGATACAGGCTGAATAACTGAATCACTCCTTTGTTACAGTAAAAACAGTAGCATATCATATGTGTCCTTCGGCACTGATTGAGACAAATGATGGAACATGGGTGAGTGTGTTCTCTGGCCTCTCTGCAGTGAAAGCAATGGTGTAATGGGGAAACAACCCTCTTTATCATTGAAACTGAGGGACAGGTCAGAGGGAGACAGAGGTACAGGGTAATGGAGACAGCCAGTGTTGGACTCCAATTATTATCATTAACTGCATGTCCATTTTCATTTGTTTCCAGGCTGGGACAGCACAATATGTGTGTGTGTGTGTGAGCATGTACTATGTGTAAGAGAAAAGAGGTAGAGAAAGGAGACAGAGGACAAACACAAATTTGTCTGACAGAGCTGGACAATGTCAGATCCATCCACATTAGAGTGCATACTTTGGATAGGATTTGCTCATTATTTATTACTTTACTACTGCTTTCATGACCATACCATGCTTCTAAACATCATTAACAAACCCAGCACAAATCCTGTCTTATTTATACAGCCAGGTGCACCGAGGGCACAGCAGGACAAATATAAAATATTTGGCAATCTGGCAATAAAGAGCTGAGCGGTTTTGACGACGTCCAGGTCGGAAAGTCCTCGATATTCCCACCTCCGCTTCAGGTCAATAAAGTTAATCATAAAAGGCTATTTATTTTTGGGTTTCAATGTTTGGTTTTCATTTCTATTTCTCGTGGGAAAGGTCCGTGTTCAAAAAATAAAACACATGCTGCTTTTGCTTGATCCTCAAATGTAAATTGTCTAAATGATGTTGTTGAAGGGGCTTTTTTTTATAGACCTGTAGAGGATACTGCAACGCCCTAATGTTAGCTCTGAAAAGGGTATGATGTGGCTGATGACTCTCATGGCAGTGCGGGTCCTGAGAGGGATCCGTGTAAATCGACGCTGAGAGAGTGAGAGCTTATTGTTTGTAATTAGGGAGAGATGAAATTGAATGCGATTCCTACAGCAGCACAGCATGCTGCGCTAATGTAACAGAGCACTCATCAACTCCACGCCACAAAGCCAATATGAAAAACATCTGTTTCAACATCTCCCACTTCCCATAGCAATGTGTTTGAGTGGATTGTGGCACTGTGACCTTGACGGTGTTCCGTTTTTATTCAACCTCAGTGGCTGCGTTCGTGCCAGTGCCTCTGTTGGCTCTGAGGCAGAATTATGACTGTGGAGGTTTGCTATTGTTCTGTTATGACTGCTAACCATGGCTGTTTTCAGACAGTCAGAAATGTGGTAATTTCCATTATAATATAACTGGGTGGGGGGTGAGGTCTATCTACTGTGTTGTGGTGCTTTGTCAAATGAATGAAATCAGGACCATGTTTCAGGAATTTTCTTGCAATAAATAAGTAAGTGCTAATTAGGCACAGAACAGAAAATATGTAAAATGAATCTGGAGCTTGCCATTGGCTCCAGCAGTGGATACAACTGCTTTCCAGGAACTGGAGTTAGATTTTCCTGTAGTAATTAAAAATAAATTTAGGGAGAACTGGGATGATATTTCTGTTAAAAACTGAAATCACAATGGAAGAGAAATAGTCATAGTGGGAAAAGGTAGCCTGACATCGCCAGACCAATTTGCAAATGCGACTTAGTCTGGAACTTCTCAGTTCATTTTCGATTTCCAAGGGGCGTTATCGGTGGGCACAGACCAAAACGCCTCTGAACGCAATTGGATATCCCTACAACCAATCAGAGCAACGAAACATGTGACATAGCCCTGAGCGAATCCTGTCGGAAGTACAGCAAACACATCTATCTTATCAACAAACGCTTTAAGTGCAGTTGTTTGTTCTTCTTTTAGAGAAAATATACCAGTTTGTTTAATACTGACATGATAGCAGATTCAGAACGTTCCACATCAGTGGCAGCCATCTCAGTTTCCCCATAACGGTTGTAATTGGCCCGACCCAGGCCAGGTCGACTGGAAATCTGTCTGAATGGGAGGGGGACCCATCTACCAGAGCAAATAAAACATGAGCTTGCAGATTCGTCTGGTTCCCAGGCTAAGGAAAAGGTGTTACCAAAACCTTTAATGAAGGCTTCATTCTAGTGTGTTAAAAGTCTGACAAGATAAAGTCTGAAGACCTTTACACACTGGGGGCGTTTTTTTGGCGCGATCAATTCACACGTCAAATTATATTTTTTCGAACTGTTGTTTTTGTCTTTGACTTTCACACAGAACGCAAATATTACTGTTACAAGGCTTGTTAGCTTCCCTTAGGACCTTGCAAGGTGTGTTCAGACCTAAAACAAAGCAATTTTTTGCCTCACATTATTCAAGCGAATTTAACCACTGGGCCGTTTGAGCAGTCTGTGTTTATGTGCCCCAAACAGCCCATGTACTGACTGTACAGTCATTAGCTGTAAGCCAGCTAGCAACATATGGCGCGTACATAGCATAGTGTGCTTGTGTGGCAGCTCAACCTTTGACTGAGCTCAGAACTCACCAGAAACTTCACTTCTTTCTGTTATTACCCTCCAGTCGCTCTCCTGTTTCTTCTTGTCTCTGTATGTTTGGGAAGTACCGGTAGATTCAAGTTCCAGGATGAGCATGAATTTTTTGCTCAAGTTGAAACACTGTCAACTCACCTGGATGCGTTTTCGCCTCAGTTTGTGCCTACTAACGTCTTTCCATTAACTTTATATGTATATGTCTACGAGAACCTGCCTTTAGAGGTAAAATGTGATTGGTGAGTTTTAATGTCACTCCAGAATGCAGCTTAATTTAGTTGTATAGAGGGACCACCAATCACAGACCCCCACCCTGTTAATTACCTAGTAACTAGCCAAGGTGAGATCTTAATAGGGCGGGACACACTGATTAATTCCATTTGATTCTAATTTCCCATGCTTTGTTCATGTTAAGCTACTCAACACGTCCTGAAGACGTTTCAAAATAAAAGCCTCTCAGGGAAGGGAAACTAAGCTGTTGGAAAGCTTTTAATGTGAAACAAATAGAGGAACTGTTGAGTTTGCATTAAAACAGCAAATTAACATAGCAAAAATGAGCAGATTAAAAATCTGAGAGGTCTCCTTACTAAAACTGATCAAATATACAACAGGGTGAAATAGTAAAAAAAAGGCCTCACTCTAATAATAATAATAATAGCCTGTCTCAAATAAATACTGTACCTGGTTCCCTTGGGACAAATAAAGCCCTGGCCCCCTGTTTGATTTACTGTTTTGACTGTGTTGCTCACTTTGAATGTACAGTTAGCAAGTGAAAATATCTGTTAAAAAAAGCAAAATTAGGTATAAGATTACTGCAGTAGCATCAACATCTTGACATTTCCTTCAAGAAGATCCGTGCATCGGAAATTATAAATGATCTCAGTTTTAGAGGCAATCCTGCTACCCTCAGCTGCTGAAGTGACTATAATTTACTGAAGAGGGACCCTGGGGTGTGCTCTGTAGTTTCTTGGGAGTTAGAAAGGTAAAGAGGCGCATTCACTTCACACGCGATGTCCCTCGCTCTTCCTCAGTCCACTAAGTGTTGAGAAGCTGTAAGACGAGACGTGAATGCCCAAAGCTGCCTAATCACATCTGTAACAGACTTATGGTTGAGCACCTCTTCCATTATTGCCTCTGCCTCAGAGGAAGCCTCCTCATAGATCACCTTTAGTGCCTTGCTTACACTTTATTCTCCTCATAAACAATACTTAAAGGTAGAAGGATAAGAGCCTTGAAGAAAATGTACACAATGGTAGTAGCACTGCAGTCAGACATATATTTTTCCCAAGTAACTTCTTATGAAAGTCATTTATAATTTTCACATCATCCTGACATGGTTTATTTCACTTAGAAAACACAATAAATTCTTTTCCGACTGTCATTTCAGAATAAATTACAGATAAATCAAACTGTCAGGCTGCAGGAGAAATGCTGTGGATGAAATAGAAGGAAACACAAGTTTGGCCTCTGGGTATTGTTACACATTCTCGTTGGTTTTGCGGCGCTATCTTTGATATTTTCACATGCTTCTCCTGGGTTTTGGGGCCAAGAGAACAGTCTGGACCAAACGCTGGGCAGGGGGAGTCACCTTGAAACCCAAATATTATTTCACAGAAATCCAATATGTGGGTACAAGTATGACAGCTAATAAGTTGGCCCCCATCCTTGCTGTGCACCACCCACAGAGCGACGCCCGCTAGCGTGTAAAATCCTACCCTCTGTCTGGATGACCTCACAGCTCGGACCTCTGTTCAGGCCAGGGTCTCCAACCAGGGTCCAATAAGCCACCCCATAACTCGCTAACACTCTTTTCATTTGTCCTCCTTGCTCTTTTAGAATACGAACATCGCATAGTTGCACCAATTCAGAGTAGGGTGCCGAGCGTCAGTTGAACACTACACTAGGTGTGTCCAGATTAGCGTGGGTTGCGGCCTGGCGCCTCTATTGTTCTTCGTTGTTATTTCAGAACCTAACATTTAAAAAAAAAGAAAACACAAGCAGGATGGTTTTCACTGGCCGAGCCATCAGTGAGGGTCGTGTGAGCTCTGGTGCAGAGGTCTTTCTTGCAGTCATGTGGCCCCAGACTTCCGGGAGAAGTTTTTACACAGGCCGCACGAAGATAGCCACACCGCTTTATGCTGCGTCATAGCCCTTTGCCAGGCATAATTACAATGTCAGTCTGTTTAAAAAGCAGTCTTACGGGAATGTGAGGGCCCCATTACTGCATCAAGGCCATGCGCTAGGGGCCGTGGGGCCATAAAACACTCATCTGTGACCAGCAGTAAAAGAAGCAGCAGAGCAAAGAAAATGGCACTCTGACAACATAGTATTTAGTGCAATAATAATCACATCCCCTTTTTGCTTTTATTGCATGTAAGCTTGATTGATTCATTGCCTTGAGGAGAGAACACATGGAAATGTACTTGTCACAGTGTGTGTGACCATGGCAGCACAGTTTCCAAGGACTAACCTCACTCATGCTGTGCCAAATGTGTATCTTAAGTTGGGAAACATGGAAGGTAAGAGGTGGATCTGCAGCATCGATAGTGCAAGTCACATACATTGACTCTTTATGTTGTGATTTCCCAGTTTGTATTCTGATTACTTTGTTTGAATAAAATGCAACTTATACTGACTGAGCAAGTAAGTGATCCGTGTCTCTCGGGGGGACAATCTTGACAGCAGACATGGCTGTTGGGCAGGTTATAGTCACATTATGGACACCTGTGTGAATAAATCTTGTAGCTTTCCAATTATAGCAGGATCAATTCTGACCAGGCACCCTGCCACTTGTCTTTCATCATGATTTGTCATCATTTCACCAAGCTATTCTGTTTAATAACTGACATTATTAATAGAAAAAGCCCATGGGTACAATGATACACTATTCTTTTTTCTTTTCTTTCCTTTTTCTTTTCCTCTTCCACCAGTTTTTGCAAAGGCCAAAAAGACAAATGTGCAGTGCGGTCAAGCCAATGAAAAGAAAAGGGCATTTCACAATGACATGGCCTACATCATCATCATGATCATTGTCATGTGACGCCCCCACAGTCTTGGAGGCTGTTCTGGCCAACCTCAGCAGGCAGTTGGCTGATATGGGAGGGTCGTCAGCTGATTAAGCTCACCTGGGCCTTTAGGCTATAAAAGGTGGACCATGTGTTCACTCCTGTCTCTCCCTTCCCAGCTTACATCCACTTTGCAGCATATTCTTTTGCTTTTGCACCACCACCTCCACAGCACACATGTGTTGTTTGGATTGTTGATATCGCTGATTTCCACTTCACTGTTCATTTGTGTTAACTTTAGTTTTAATAAATGATACTAGTTTTAAGTAAATATCCTTGTCACATTCCCTGAGACAACCATCAGCCTGTCATGCTGCTCCACAAAAGAAGAAACAAAATAATAATAAGAAGAAAATGAATTTGGGTTCACACTGCCATATGACAAATGGAAGTCACATGCACTGACAAGTAACTCATTTACTGACCACTTGAATTAGAGAAAAGCTGATTCAGGTAACTGACAGCACAACATGTTGCACTTAACTGTGTTGGAAGGGTTTATTTATCCTCACTGGTATTCTGACCAGAAAACAGATAATATGGAAATAGTTTGATATGAGCATTAGCTGAGACACATCTGCCATAAATAATAAAGAAGGGTTTGAGGTTGCACCAAGGGCATTCTCATCGCAAAGAAACAACACAAGTCTGATGGAAGAGGACCGAGACTGACCTTTTGTCAGTTGTTTTACAGTATCTGCTGGTTCAATTAGCAACATTCACACTTGGTCAAACGAATGCCAGGGTTTGTTTGAATGAGACCAAACAGGCCAAAAAACTTTGGCCATTGTTAAACCTGCATTCATTGATTTTGTTTGGCCACCAGGGGGCAGTGTAAGAAGCTGTAAACACAACAAACATATCATCAACTTATAAAGTGGATATGACTAACGGGCTAGCAAACAATGGCTTGTTTACTCATCGAGCAGACAGAGCAACATTAACATTTTTTTGAGTGGTGTTTATGTCCACCTGATGAATGTAATTTTAATGTTCACTCTCCTTTTAGCTCTGTTTTGGTCTCCTGTAACTCCTGAGGGAAATGGCTATCTGTTCTTTAGCTGCTAAATGCTTGACTATGTTTACTAGCTAGTTGCTAACTTTGTCTGTTTGCTGTGTGGTGCTGGGCAGTAGTGTACAGTTTTTCACTGAAAACAGCTTCCTGCTGCTGCTAAGAGCGGTGAGTCTGAACTGAAACAATAGTTAAAAGATGCTAAAAAGCTCTGTAGAGCTGATAGAAACTGTGGTAATTCTCTGTGGGTACGTCACTACGAGAGACTCCTCTCACATTATATATAGTCATTTGATCCATTGTTAATATGAAAATATAAATTATAGCAGCTTTAAGGTCAGAATTACATCAGGCTTAGGCACATAAAAATGATATTAAGGAGGCATCTAATGATTTGGTAATGGTTAAGCAGCTAAAAATTGTTTAGGGTAGTAATGTTAAATAAGAGAAAACTGTTAATTACAATTAAAAGCACTTAGAGTAGAAGCCCTCTTGTTATAAGTTGAGAATTGAACCTGGGTCACTGCAGTTAAAGGCAAAAAGTACATAGCCCTCCACCACCCCGACCACAACAGCCTTACTTTCCACTGTGCTATTTCTATGTCAAACCACTGCCTGTTTCTAGTCATGTCTCCTTCATGTAATCTTTTTGTGGTGGGAAAATGTATTTCTCTCAGTTTAAGATGTTGTGCTCTTTCCGCCAAATTTTAGGACACCACACTCATAGGATTGTCATAGGATTTATTGCTCATTGGAAATGATAACAGTGCATATGCTGTTGATGCCATTTGAAATGGATGAAAATAGACTGGGAATTTCCCAAGATAAAAATAACAGTAAAGCTATGTAACATTTGTCCACTCAGAGGTAGGTATAACCAAAGCCTTTTTGCTTGTCAATCATCTGAAGAAGAATATCGCCAAGTGTCTCTTTGTAAATAACCACATGGAATTGTATATAAAATACACGGCTCTTCCCTGTGATTGAAATTGATGTGAATGGAGACAGTGCTATTTTGTCTCCATACATGTCATCTTCAATCATAAGGAAGAGCCAGAACTGTGCAGAGATATGATTCTGTGTGGTTTCAAAGTAAACATCAGAGTCTGTAGCAGTAAGACAATAATAATGGGCAAAAGTAACGGTCAATAACTATGAAACTCACGCAGGACTTCAAATTGACAAGTTAAATATATAATTTCTATTGTCCAATCTGATAGAACATTGCATTTAAATTAAATAATGATAGCCAATGCAGAGGTTATTACTTATTGAAATATAATATTCTGAGAACTTTATAGAGTTCAATCTCTGTTCAATGTTAAAATCATAAAACTCAGCAGGTTAGCCAAGATTGCCTGTCGATATCCATATTCACCTCAGTCAGAGTAAACATGCCTTCAATGAAGCGTATCGAACAAAGACTTTATCATAGACAAACACACATGGCAAAGACTACATGGAATGCTCTAAAATATCTGACCTCGTGTGATCCTTGGTTCACACGGAAACATCCCAGAAACTTAAAAGTTCGATGCTGTGATCAAGGATGGAGTCCAAAGGGCCTGAACCAATAAAAGAACATGGAATTTATCCAAAATTTCTGGACAATTGTAGAATAAGAAGTGCTTGGCTCAGTTTGCTCTCTCCATCCAAGCAAAGGTTTGGGCTGGAGGCCTGTCTTCAGAGTCTTGACTGGATGCCATGGGAGCAGGCCGCAGCAGAAAAACAGGTCAATACTGACTGTTAATGCCACGATTGGATGGTTTGTGGTCTGACCATTTGGAAGACTGAACAAAATAACATTTTACTGGGGTTCATAAACCTCTTGTGGATGTTAGAATGGCCCCTCCATAAATCCTAACGTGTTGAAGGCAGGACGTTAAAGTCCAAGCTACGGGAATGACAAAATGTTTAGAACTGTAGAGTTTCAGAGGAGTCTCCAGCACATGCCGGAAAATTAAACTATAGTACCTCTGGTGTTATACAGGCAATATAAAAAGCCAGTAAAGATCGATGAGTGGTAAATGATAATCACTTAGAAAGGATACAGTGTGCTACAGTGCAGTGTGGATAGATGTAAGAACAATGTTGTTCCTCTGTCAATAAAACTTAACCCAAAATCATAGCCTGGAATTCCCCTCAACCCCTTTCAGTTATACATAGTGATCTCAATTATTTACTTATTTGCAGTTATTAAAATTGAATAGTGCTGGAACTAACAGTTGTTTTCATTATTGATTAATCTGATTATTATTTTCTTGATTAATTGCTTAATTGTTTTGCCTTTAAAATGTCAGAAAATGGTGAGAAATTACTATTATTTCCCAGAATCCAGGGTGATGTCTTCAAATGTCTTGTTTTGTCTGAGTTCCAAAACCCAAAGATAAAATGTTTAAAATGATATAAAACAGAGAAAATCCTCACATTGGAGAAAATGACCCCAGAGAATGCAAGGAGGTTTTGCTTGAAAAATGAGTGTAACGATTAATCGATTATCAAAATAGTTGACGGTTACTTTTCTAATTCAAATGTTCAGATGTTAATTCATGTTTGCTAAGAAATCAGTATATAAATCCTTATCATTTGTTTTTACTTGTGTACTTATTTGGTGTATTTTACTTACCAAAATGAAGACATTATTTTATTTTTTTTTAAATAATCTGACAATGATTTAGCTTTATTATCAATCTCAGAAGATTAGCTTTTTATTTTTAAATTAATCTGAATTTACATTGTTGTCAGACGATAGCCGATGAGTTCCGAGATTGTGATACGAATCACCGGATAGCGTACAGAGTACAGAGGTTACAGGACTACCTGTTGCTGTGAGTTTTGACGGTCTTGTCATTTTCTGTTACCCAACTGGACCCATGAAAGCTAGACTCCCCTCCTTTGTGTAATGTTGGATGAACACTGAGCTGTGCAGGAGCTAACAGGTGTCTATATAAAATGACCATAAAAAGTGCTGTCTAGTGGGAATGTGTGACAATGTTAGCAAACCAAGTTAGCTAGCTTCCACTTTCTGAGTGGAATACAAACTGAACCGTGCAATGGGTCCTCCCAAATGTTGAACGCTGTAAAGCGTCAGACATCTTAAATCGCTAAAGGTACATAACCACCGCTATTTGTGTTTGTTGAAAAAAGGAAAAACCATGTCTTGTATCAACGCTCATATGCTACACAGAGCTTGCATGCTCCAGTCAGTAGTGCACGACAGAAGTTGACAGCTTGTGTCTTAGCAACGCCGACACTCAAATGTCAGTCAACAGCTGCAATGGGGAAACGCCCACCCAGAGGCATGAAGATTAGATACTTGTTTCAACAAATATGCCAAAAACGGTTTTATCCTCTTTTAAGAATTGAAAAATATGCATATTAGCTGCATCATAGTTTATATTTCCTTACACAAAAAGTGAGGATAATTCATACTTCAGTTTGACTTTAAATGCTCATAAAAATGTGTGTATGATGTGTGTTTGCTACTTTTAATGTGCTGAGTTTATGTCCTTGGTGCTGCGGTCATGGTGTCTATTACAACAGCAGGGACAAGAAAAATATTTAATTTTTTGCATGGGGAAAGCAAATAGATTACGACTCATACTGATGCCAGTATGAAAATGAAGATTTTATTGATGTTATTGAAGGGTGACTCATCCGATGAGCTGCAGCCTCATCTGACAGGGAAGCCAGCAGACCAAAAGACATCTGTATATTACATCCAGTAGGTTAAGTGGTGCATCATCTGATTTGATGTGATTTAAGCAAGTGCCTCCCCTTGAGAAGACAGAAATTATACTAATGTCTTGTATACTAACAATGAACTAATGGTAGTTTGAAGCTGATAAAAAGCCAGCTCAAAGTGTATGTTCTGAGGTCAAGTATAGCCAAGATGATGTTGTACAAGGAGGATTTGGCTTGATATGGAAGTATACATCATCATCATCAACAGCAAAAATCATCCTCAGGGTTATTAAAGTTCACAGTTTAGTTTGCATCTGTATAAAATAATCTTCTCTACCTCGGCAAGCACATGTACCCACTCAAACTTGTTTATTTCCTAAATTCTGTCCTGGTCAGTTCGTTCTTTCTGCCCTAAACCATTTATCTGTCTCATGTTGCGAGGGAAAGGATCTTCATTTTTAAGCAGCAGATAACACCTGCTGGCCCATCACCACTCTACCCACTGCTTTAGGTGAAAGTAACACAAGTTAACACGCACATGTGGAATTTAGCCCTGTGGTGGTTGGAAAGATGATCCTCTGAGAAGTGTGGCGAACTCCAGAACGGAAGCCCTGCTGTGACCAATATATAACCCAGCATGTGTCATCCTGCCAAGACCCCACAGATACGATGACCCTCTCCATTGTACTGTAGCTGCATCAGTTGGGCCCCTTCCAGACAAGGTTTGCATCTACCCCCTCTGATCGTCTTCAGATGTTCCTCCTCTCCCTTGGGGACAGCGAGAGGGGAGAGCAAGGGTGGAGAACGGGAAAGGGAAAAAGAAACCAAGAGAACCAGTCATCTCCCGAAGGCCCAGGGTGTTTCATTTTATACACTGCTTCCTGAACTAATGCCACTGATTTGATTTGTCGAAGGCAGAGCTACACTTCAGGGCTGCTTTATTCACTCAGCGACTTTGAATTATAGTAAAAGGGTGTGTGTGTGTGTGTGTGTGTGTGTGTGTGAGTATGAGTGAATGGTTGGACTTTCATCATGAGATGACAATGAACAATCAGGAAGACTGATGTAATGATAAAATCAATTAGGATTTGATACATGGCACCATCTCGCTGCTCACCACAGCCATTATTCCAAAGATATCACCGTTTCAGTGCACCAGAAATTATACACAACCACAGCTTGAGTTCTTTCCCCCCATCCAGTCTAGTGTGGCTGAAGTGAGCCACAGGGGTGATAGATAGTCTGGCTGACCCTTACCTCAAAGAAAACTCCCTTCAGGTGCCAGAAGCTCCCCAAACACAGAGATCAGATGAAAGAGAACGGAGCTGTTGAAAGTAAACAAATTAGCAGTTGGCTTTTTGTGTTGCCCTTAGGTTTGTGGGATTTTGTTAAGAGTTGAAAGTACATACAACCGCAGGTAAAAACCCTCCTGGATGAAAAAAGATGTGGTATGTGTTTGAAGTGATAACTACTGAGCCTCTCCAAAACAAGTACAGGTTCTGCCCAGACCCACAGCTCATACATAGAAAGGACACAAGAAGGGGAAGACCTGCTAGCATAAAGAGAGACTCCACAATGTCAAAAGGTCTTTCTCAATATACACTACGTCAAATTCAAACTTAGGATCTTGGGAGTTCAAACTTGGCAAATTGAAGTTGGGAGTCCAACCTCCTAAGAACGCATTGTACATTCAATTTGCAACTGGGACAGTAGTGTTCTTGCTGACATTACCAACTCAGCCAGCCTGCAGCTACTGCTGTCATTCATAGAGCTTTTCATAAGACCCACCTCCAACCCGACATCCACCTGTAGGCTTTGCATCTACCTTCCCCTAGGGGGGAAATTATTGTGGTCACTCCCCACTCCATGCTGTGCTGAGATTGTTGTTTTCTTGTGGGGAGTGACGAGGTCAGAGCGTAGATGCCAAATATCAGCACTGTACATATTCTACATTCACATAATCTATTCTGCATGACTTTACTGATTGATATATATATTTTTTGTGTGACAGGTATATATAAGGAGCCAAAACCACACAGAGGCTGCTATTATATTATGTTAACTGACCAATAAAAAACCTGAACCTTAACTTTACCTTTAAACAAACCAATATGAGCAGAAACGAAGATTAGATTTCAATTCCGAGACCTAAGCTTATCCTCCAGACATCAGTGCCACCAGTAAATTGCCAAACGGCTTTCTAAAATAACAAATTTTTTCATGGATATCCAACCTGTCTTGCGTGGCTAGCCGACCCTCGCGTCTCCAAAAACGTTGGAGTAAATTTTCAAATAGGAATTATTCTGATGAATTGACTATTGGAAATCTAAATGGTTATTCTCTTTTACCTGAGGTAATCTAACTTTTAGTGTTTTAATGACACATCTTGGCATCAAAAAATGTAGAAAATACTTTTAGTTAGTTTTTAGTTAGTTTTAACTAATTGCCTCAGTCCAAACAGACTTTTGATGACCACAGCACTGAGATGATAACGACTAGAAATGGCTTGGATGTGAAACTAAAAAAAAAAAAAAAAAAACTTCAAAACATTATTTTTGCTTCTTTTTCCAAATGTTCAGCCAAAGTCAGTGGTCATAAGTTCACAAAATCTGAGACTGCAAACAATGATGAAATCATTTTTTTCTACTGACATTCAATTGCAGCCAAGCTAATTTCAGTATTAGCTACAGTGAGATCTAACATTCAAATCAACAGGAAATTATGGTGCACTGACCTGTTCTGTGCCATGACTGCTCAATCTGTTCAACGAATGACACACTAATACTCACATATCCTGCTAGATGATATACAATACATACAGTACCTTCAGTATTTGTTCTCCATTCCCATTTCTCTCCTCCATGGAAAACATTTAGAGAGAAAGCAAAAAGGAGAGGATGAAATAACATTTGCATACTATACAAAAGTGATTTCCTGGTTATGCTTGTCAGGAGACTGCTGGAGGAAGATGGACAGTGAGATTCAGTGTCTTCTGTGGTCTCTAAATGTGATGAATCCAAAATATCCACATATTTTCCCTGACACCCTATCTCTTTCGTACTCCGGTCCAGCCAGCAGGTCATATGTATTGCACTTCACGCTTCCCAAGCCCCTTGCCTGCCTTCTACAGACCACGACTTCCTACCACAGGACCCCTGCCGCTCAGCAAGGCCCTGAGGCCAGACCACTCGTCTACCCAACACTAATGGCTCTGTTTAGTAACTCAGAGCCGTTCGCAGTTGAGCCAAGCACTCTCCAGGAGTCAAATTTGACATGGAGACCCAGAGCACATTCTCACAGATTCCACACAACTGGAACAGGTCAAATCACTCCAGCATCTCTCTCTACCACAGCCTATTTATTCACTGGTTACCTAATTGTTATACAGGGCTTTCAGGTTTCAAGGTGTTCTCAAGAAGGCAGTATAGGAGGTCCTCATTTCTGGAGAACTCTCGGGGGACCACTACAATACAAAAGATGATGTGCAAAGTGTCCGTCAAGAGCAAGAAATAGATGAAAACAGTTGATTGCACTTCTAAACGTTTCTATTTGTAGCCACGTGGTTCTAAGGATGGCAATGTCGGCCTGTCAGTTGGTCAGTCCATCCACCACTTCTGTCCAGAATGAAATATTTCAACAATTGAATTGATTACTGTGATGTTTTGTACAGACATTCACCATCCCCAGATGATGAATCTTAATCACTTTGGTGACCCCCGGACCTTTTCCTCTAGCGCCACCAGCAGGTCCAAGTTTTCACTTATCCTGTGAAATATATCAACATCTAAGATGGATTGGCACAAAAGATTCATGGTTCCCAGACAATCTATCCTAATGACTTCGGTGATCCCCTGACCTTTTCTCCAGCACCATGCACCAGCAGGTTGACATTTGTGGTTTTGAGTGAAATGTCTCAACAACTTTTGAATGGATTGCCATGAAATTTGGTACAGACGTTTATATTCCACACAGGATGAATTGTAATAACTGTGGTTAACTTTTCATCTAGGGCCATCATCAGGTCAAACTTTCAATTTGTCCAGTACTTTGATTTATGACATAATCCTTGCAAAGCTAATGACACTCCCATGAGCCTCAGCTATACTTTGTATTTAGCGCTAATTAGCAAGTGTTCATATGCTACCATGCTAAACTAAGATGGTGAACATGCTACATTACCTGCTTAACATGAACATGTTAGCATTGTCATTGTGAGTATGTTAGCATGTTGACTTTAGCACTTAGCTCAAACTCCTGTTCCTAAGTACAGCCTCACAGTGACGCTAGCGTGGCTGTAGATCTAGTAGGTAGGTCTTTTAAAACTGTAAATGACAAGACTTAAACATCACATCAAGCCTTCATCCGCCTGTTAAATAGCAAAGCATAGTATTGTCAACTTAACTGTTCACCCGCTATTGGCTGGTCTTTAATGCCCATCGACGTCACTACTACTAGAATGTGACATCACTACCAAGTACCAGCCAATAGCAGATGGGCAGTTCAGCTCCATAAATTCACAGGCAAATGTCATGCCTCACAGAGAAAGTAGGTTTAGGATTTGGTTATTCTTAAAAACTTGATTTACATTCACACCACAACTGTCATGTCTCTCTGCTTGTCCAGCTTGGATATTTTTTTTTTTTATTAGTGAAAGGACAATCTGTCTGTAGGACCACCATGATCTCACTGTGTTTAGTACAAGTGACAGGACTGCCAAGCCTCAGTGAAGAAAATGAAAGCCTGATGAAAGTGTCTGGATCCAAGGGTGTATGAATTTAATACTGGACTATGGTTTTGTCAGTCAATCAGGGCTTGGACATGCATTGTTAGAAAAAGGAGGAAAACTACAGAAAGAACACTGTGCTCATATGGTAAAAAAAAAAATTGTAACTCTGTGTTGATTCTCAGAAATATGAAATGCTTTTCTGAGAATGTATGAATACAATGTCCTCAAGTTGGGCGGGTGTTGACTCAAAGTGTTAGTAGAGAACATGTCAACAGACCAGCAGTAAAGTCATGTTGGAACCTCAGACAGCACTTCCACACTTCCTGTATTGAGCCATCTGATTTATTGAAGAGCCATGACAGCCAATGAACTGATTTCTCTGTGTGGTCAGGAATTGAGTCGGGCTTGTCTCAGACCTTCTCGTGCAGACCAAACATGCCTATACTGCCATGTGATAGTTCCCCAAAATCCCCAATAGTATATCATCTTTGCAGGATTAAATAAACATGTGTTCGTTCCAGCTCTTGTTAAATGAGCAGTCAAATAAAATACCTAATGCATTTGGATGAGCTAGGCATAGATCAACAAGAGTCTGTGCTTTGTAAATATACAGTATATTGCCTTTGTAGACTCATCATGTAAAGTTGGTTAGACATTTTGCCTCCTTTAAAACAGGTTGTGTCTCCCAGTCCTCCTAGGTAGTATGTTAGAGGGTACAACATCAAAATAAAGTCACCATGCATGTAATATTAACCTCAGTTTATCATTCTTAAATTAATTGAACAGAATTGAATTGAACAGCTGTCGAAAAATTAGATAATGTGAATATTCTATATCTTGCTTCATATGTGTCCCCAGGCTGAAAATAGTTGGAAATACAGTATTATTACAAGATATTTTATCTCATTATAGAGCTAAATGTTTCTTTTCAGTAAATATGCACATCCATTAATCATCCACAACCCATTGTTTAATATGCAAAAACATTTAATTTAAACATTTAATATTCAAAAAGCAAAATGTTGCCTGATTTAATAATCTGAATTTGACCTCTGATCGGCATTTTATGTGCAGTGGGCAAATAAATGTCAAAAATGTCAAAATCTTCACGTATTATTGATGTTGAACTATCCATTGTAGTTTTATTTATTAAGGTAATAAATACAGTTTACATAACACTTTTCAGCGTTCTGTCAGCCTCCGCAGTGGTCCAGAATTCCCCAGAAGGATGGCATAGTTACACAAGCTTGTGAGGAAATTTGCTGTTTCTTTGAATCATCAATACTGCTGGGCTCATGCTTGATTTCAAGGTGTGAAAATACAAATATGGTGTGAAATGCGTAACTTCCAGCACACTGGCTCAGTTTTGAACAGACTTTATTTGTATTGTTACCCAGAACATGAGCTTATAAGCAGAATAGTAGAATATGGAGGTTAATACTTCCAGTTTAATACTTGACCAACCAAATGAATGTATTACTGATTAGCCTGATTAGTTCATTTCTTGCATTCAAATTTGCAAGAAATGACCAAAAAGTATGTCAGTAATAATACAACAATGACAAGACGATCATGATTATCAGTAGAAGTAGTAGTATATGTTACTCAGACAATACTGCAACTGCTACCACCACTGTGCACTTTTTGCTACTACTAAAAATAACACTACCAGCAGCTGGGGATTCACAGCCGCTGGCTTGTTGTCATTCTAACCGCTCTCCACTTTCGGCATCCATATAAAGCTCTGGCTTCCCACTTGACTGGCTGATGATGAGTGACAGCATCCCTGATTCCCAGACTCCAGAGCCGGCCAGCATGGAGAGAGGAGGGTGGGCTGAGATGCCAGCGAGCTGGATCAGGGCATCTGTTCTGGATGATTTGGTGCAGGCTAAACTGGAAGGCCATGAACAAATCATTGCTTCTCTGCTTCTTGATGATGGACCATTTGCTTTCCTTATTTTACCGTTAACAGACAGGGAACGGTCGATCCAACCCTAGAGGAGGACTTGGTAATATTTAACCCCTATAGCTCTTATTTTGGCTGCAGGAGTGGCTGACGGTGGCAATGACATCAGTAATAGCAGTGAGGGTAAGTAATGAGATGATATGGATCACCAAGGAGGGTTATTTATTCAAATGAAATATACCTAAAGTGCCAACCCTTGATCTGTCAGTTTGAATAATGGTGGTCTGTGCATGTCTGTCGGATGTGGCCTGGCTCATTAATCTCCAGGGACTAGCCCTAGCCCAGAAGGACCAGCATGGGTCCCTTTATAGAATATAAAGGTAAGAAAGCTTAAGTCGACCCTGCTCTTACTCATTCCCCCTGCACCAATTAAGTTCAACCTATTCCACCCTTTCTTACAAATGCTCTGGCAACACAACAAGTCAAACTCAGCAATCCAAGTTGATGTTACCATCTGTTCTAACCGTAATTCACAGGAGGAAAAGGCATTTTGACTTTCCTGGTTCAAGTATGCCCACCAAGCATTCAGGTAGACTTGCAGACTCTACTCCTTTAAGGGCTTGATAACACTCCAACAATGTATCAAAAGAAAATAAGAACCATAAGAGTGTTGACGCACAAGGGCAAAACCGTAATGCTCTCAGTCAAGGAACTTAATAGTTTTGGTTTTTTAATCCCACTCGCTGAGACCTCTCAGAGGAAAAATAGTCCAATTTGGGCTGTAAGGAAACCGGACCGGTCTCGATCTTGGACTGAATCATAGCCTCCACAACAAAACAAATTTGCATCAATGATTATTTTCCAAGGGGGGCAGAAAAATCTTGCAGAAACTTTCCAGAGGTATAAACAGCGCAATTATTGACAAACAGTCACCACAAAGGTAACCTTACCCTTCTGACGAGCATGCATCGTTCAGCATGTGATATGTATTACTTATCCAGATCTTTACAAGTGTTGCATTGCTGTACGATACAGTGGGCTTAATGTGAGCAGGCAGTGGCAATTGAGATTATTGAGCTGGACTAAAGTGTCTCGGCTGCCAAAGAGAAGGTAAACTTCATTGGACCTTGCAGAATTTGATAGCTTAAAGAAGAACCTGATCTCCTATTTCTGTTCGCTGTGGTGTTGTTGATGCTCCTTTGGATGTGCTGATACATAGCTACAATATCCAGACTGGTGTCATTTAAGTAATTCTACCTAAAGCCTGTGTGATAATATTACCTGAAAAGACGGCCTTGAATCTTTTTTACTGTGTTATTCAGTGGTGGAAAGAGACCTATTACTTAAATAAAAGTACAGATAGAACAATGTAAAAATACTCCATTACAAGTAAAAGTCCTGCAAAATCCTACTTAAGTAAAAGTGCAGAATGATCAGCAAAGTGTACTCAAAGTATCAAAATTAAAAGTACTCGTTCTGCAGAAAAATTGATATATTAAATATTTTACATTATTAGATTGTTAATACAGAGGTAGTAAGGCATAGGCAGAATTTTACTGTTGTAGCTGGTGGAGGTGGAACTAGTTAATCTACTATATACAAGGTTACATGCTTTAGGGTCACAAAAAGGGTGACCAAATAAATTTGAAGGGTCGTGAGATGATTAATGGGGTATAAAAAAATAAAATATTGCATTCATTTTGTAGATTTTTCTCTAATCTTTCTCTAAGCTTTTTTGCGAAATAATGGATAATTTTATCTTTTTGGGGCCTCAAACAACTATTAAAATGAAATCTTAAGCTGCCAGTATGCTTTAACATGATACATTGTTACTATTATAATGTCCTTTAAATGGCCTGTGGATGCATTCTTGATCATGAACAACCATGTGAAGTACAGTACAGTTTGTTGTCTGCCTCCATGGTGTATATAATTTTTCCCTCTCTGTGCTGCTTTTGATGATAACTGATGAATAATTAAGAATGGACAAAGTGGATCACTGCCAATATTGATTGTAATGCATTATGCTTTTTGCATAGTGCAATACAATCTGCAATGTCGAATGTCTTACAATTAGCTGCAACGAGACTGACTGTGGAGATCCTCCATGCAGCACCTTCATAATGTGTATTCATGTGAAAGATCCCACTTTGACCTAAGAGGAATATGTGGTGAAATTAGACTCTATGGTTTGGCTCTCTCGGAAACCGAAGAAAAACCTGCAAACTTTAGCCAACACTAATACCGAGGGAAGGTCACTGGGGCAACCGCAATTTAGCTGATCAACTCTGTCATTTAATACAGGAAATGTAATGATTTATATGTGAGAATTTACACCTACTGTATATTAGATTGAAGAAACATGATGTTGGACGAACGCCTGTAACTTTAATGTGATCATTCAAAACCAGATTTAATAAGTATCATTAGTGGCTCTATGAATATCTGGATGTTTTAGTGTTCCTGAAATAGAGAAATGCATAATTAAGAGTTCTTGCTGTCCACAGTCCAGATGAACAAAGTGTCCATTAAAATGCTGCCATAGGTAATGGATTTGTAGCCTAAGCTTTTTTATACTCTGGCATGGATTCTAACTATTCATTTGGTTGAGGACCCAACTCATAAACTGAGTTCTTTTATTTTGTTTTTCTGTTTTTCTGTTAGTCTGTTGGCTATACCTCACAGTTCAATCTTTCTCTCTGCGTGTTTCTTTTCCTTACTTTATGTGTCTCCAAGAGCAAAGAATCCTCTACACTCAGCGCTCTCCCACAATTAGCATTTATTAAAAAATCCCTACCTGGAAGTATTGGCGGAAACTGGCTCCAAGATTTACATGGGTAAGTACTGTATGAATAAGAGATTCTGTTTGGTTTACACAAAACTACGTAAACGTCTGAGAAATGTTACAGTAGCTGCCAGCGAACTGGAGAAGCACTTTGTCGTTGTGCCGTGGCCCATGTTGTACAAAGTCCAAACGCTGTGGAATGAGGAGTCTACTGCTGTCTGGGAGATAGAGACTGAGTGGAACCCATCACTATTACCTTGGCTGTTTGTGGTTGTCCGCCTGCCATATCCCTCTCCCCACAAGCAGATGGTAGCATCGCTAGCCTGCCAAGTTTACACTGACGAGAATGTGTGTGTGTCACACAAGTATCCATTGGTGTATATGTGTGTACGTGACTGCACATAAAATTGTACGTGGCAATAACACGGTAGAGTTCACTCCCATCCATCGCGAAAGGCTACTTGAAAATTCCCCCTTATCTTCCACAACAGAGGGTGTACTGTATGTTTTTTTGTCTATTACAGATCATGTCATGGGGAAAGAGGCCGATGGGTCTTGACTGGATATATGTGAGAAAGGATGTAATACGGTAACCTTACTATGCTGCAAACTGAGATGGCAAGTGAACAGCGGGGAAAGGAATACAGTCAAAGCCAGTCAGCAGACCACATTGCATGTCAGTATGTCCTGCAGATGGAGGCTTGAATCTCTCACTGATGCCATAATTTACACATATCAAACAACACCAGGCTGAGTCAGGCTTTTCACTGGGGATCCTTGTGTTTTTTAAACCCCTCCAAGTTTGCCAGTTATCATAGTTGGGGAAATTAACAGTGACCAACCACCCCAGAGACAGAGGAGAAGACAAATGGCTACCATGAGGATAGAAGGACCAGCCAACTGATAAATTAAACCATGCATGGCTGCAGCTCTTATGAGCACATATGGATGTAATTAATAACGATATTGTTGGAGATTACTAAAAAGGAAAACATGCTGTTGGAGTTAGAGCAAAAGCCTTTGGAATTAAGCAGAGGACCTCAGCCTAGTGCCTCATACTGTAACAGGTAGAAGGATGCTGAGTCAGGAGCTAACAGCGTACAGTGGTCGAAGAAATATTCAGGTCTTTTACTGACATAAAAGTAGCAATACCACAATTTAAAAATAGTCCATTACAAGTAAAAGCCTTGTATTTAAATTACTAAAGTAAAAGTACTGGATGTATCCTCAGCCAAATGTAGCCTACTTAAAGTATCAAAATTAAAAGTACTCATAATGCAACAGAATGACTTCTGTCAGTGTTATATTATTATATAATCATATTGATTATTATTAATACTTGCCTAAGGTTAGCTGAGAAGGTTGATACCACTCTCATGTCTGTTCGCTAAGTATGAAGCTACAGCTAACAGCCGGTTAGCTTAGTTTAATAAAGACTGTTAACGGGGAAACAGCTAGCCTGGTTGTGTCCAAAGCTAACAACATAGGCTACACCTATGAGTACCTCTAAAGCTCACTAATTAACAAGATATATTTTGTTTGTTCAAGTGTAGTGTAGTCTAAAAATGACAGTTTTGCAGTTTTAGCGGACAGAGCCAAGCTAGCTGTTGTCCATGTATCTCAAATCGTGTACTTCCGTACTTACATTTAATATTTTGAGTGCGTTAAGTGCGTTCACACTGACAAGTATGGTAAAATGCAGTGTATTATGAGTACCCGGATGATGTACTCATAACGGTCAGGAAGTTGAGTGTGGAACGCTGCACACTTCTCACCCTCAACGTGAGGTCGCCATCTTGGCTACGTAGCGGAAGGGGAGGGACCACCAATGTATGAAAATGGCGGCCACGGTTGCAGTTGTTACGGCTAAAAGTAAAAGCACGTTAATTTTTTATTCATTTTTAATATAACTGAATTGAAGTCAAGTGAGCAAACAAGCTGGCAGATATTTCGACATTGCGATATTGCGACAATCGCAGTAAAATGTTGGCGATAATGGTCTGCCCGGTTGCAATCCGCCATTAAAAAGAAGAAGACGCGGTCAAAGGTTGCGATCGTCATTTCCGGTAAGCCCACAACAGCAGCATTCAATTTGAGACAACACTACCCTGGCAAAATTAACGCACTATACCAGTCAGTGCATAGTGTAAACAGTATACTGCATGTAAGTGTACTAATAGAAGTACGCGATTTGAGACACAGCACGTTTTTAGTCTTTGTGCTAAGCTAAGCTAGCCGGCTGCTGGGTGTAGCTTTGTATTATGTGAAAAGTAACTACAGCTGTCACATAAATCTAGTGGAGTAAAAAAATAGATGTATGAATTGATGAAAATACTTAAGTACAGTACCTCAAAACTGTACCATTGACAGTATGGTATGTGGGTAATCAAAATCAAGAGAAGGAAGTGTTCACACAGCATCAACGCTGCAATGTGAAGGAATATGTGTCCCATTGTTCCCAGTTGGAATGAGGTTTGGCACAATGCCTTGGAACTCCTTTGACTCCAGCACCGTAGTAAAATAGCGTTTACCATTCCTGGATGGTATCCTGTCAGTGTACACAGATGAGACGTCTCACAATGCCTATGGAATAAAAGAACATGTTACAGCTTGTATGTATTCATAAACCCATGTAGTTTTGTCTGTACAACCCCAAACCTCCCCTACTCCCACACACTCCCAGTCTCTGTTGCATCCCTCTCAGGGTATAAAATATCCCTCTGTGGTTGCCATTAACATTCACCCAGGAAGCTCAATCAGTAGCCAATTCTGGTTTTCCCTCCTTTTTGTAATTAGGCCCCAGGCCTTGTGTGGGGTGGGCCTGTGCATTCTGGCTGAGAAGACGCTCTGAGAGGGGATTTGTGGTTTGGGAAGCCTGGGCTGGAAAGAACAACTGTCTATTGGAGCCAGCAACTTGCCCCTCTCTGATTTGACACATGCCCTACACTGTGACAGAGTTGCAGACAGGATGCAGCCTCGACATGTGCACGGCCGAAGGCTTCTGCCAGAGAGCCTGGAGCTGAGAAGCCGGCGCAACAACCAGAAAGGCCTGCGGAGGCCACAGAATATCCTCTGGAAGATGATCGCAGCAGTCTGGAGCCTCCTGGTCAAGAGGCTTAGGAGTACAAGCATCGCCTGAAGCCAATAGTTTTAATTCCACGGGCAAAAGCTCTTCATATTGTTGGAATTACCACATACTCTCACACACACTCTCACTCACACACGCACACAAACTCAAGCTGACACAAAGGCATGCCTGCACATTGTCTGCACATTCATAATCACACTTTCATAACCACACATTCTCTCCCTCTCTCTCTCAAACACACACATGCTTTTCTCAGGGATGTTCTCTTGCCTTGAGAGGAAATTATTTCCCAGCATTGATGCCCTTGGAGAAAAAATTAAGTTTGCATTCATGCTGGTGCAATTGTGTAAGTCGGGATCAACAAAGAGACATTGTGCAATGTGCAGGAAAAAAAAGATCACTTTGCCAGATGACCTTACTGTTTCATATGCAATGCTTGCATTTTATTATGTAACACAAACCTCCCCCTTTCCACATAAACATCCCACCTCTTTATCAGTATGTAGTGAAGCGGTTTAGATGCTCTGACTGTGCTGTGTAGGATGGACGAATGAGCTGTGGTCAACTCTCAGCAGTGTATCCAAGGTAAAATAAAAACCCTACTTTGATGAATGCATGCTTGTCAAACATTATTTTCCACAAAATGAATTTCTTCATGAAAACGGAGTTAATTTGAAAAGACAAGTCAAGCAAATCTACGCAAATAAACCACAATTAATGAATGTGCATTTATTATGGTGTATGTGTGTTAATATTCACAGCTAATTGAAATGGATCAAAAGCTTGGAAGCGCACAAGAAGCGCAGATTATTGTGAATTTGTTAAGCGAGTTCTGGTTGGCCAATCGCGTGGCGAATGGAGTAGCTATCTCCACACAGCTCTCGTCTACATGTCAGGTGTTATTTGACTGATCCATCCTCACTGGTCCAACTCTCTGCTTCTCCTGCATCTCCATTCCCAGAAAAAAGGGAGTGGGTCGGGCCGTCCCTGCTCGTAGCCAAAACACTATTTCATCACCAGGCCCGGTTGTGTGACTGGACAGGGCAGGATTTAGCACTGCATGCCTCATCCATCTTTAGCACTCCCAGCCTCTCCCCCTAAAACGGACAGAGATGGATGAGCTAGCTTTGAGCTCTGCTCTCCCTTTCCACTCACTCCCTCACCTTGGGAAACTTCCCCTGCTCTGGTCCTGAGCATCATGGAGCAGTTTGGTCCTCCGTCTGTCTAGCAGCCCTCCACTTTCTTGTTCCCTCACAGTTTCTCTGACCTCCACCCTAACTGGAATCATCTCCTCTTCTACCACCACTTTGATCTCCCACAAACCCTATTCCCCCCACCTCTGCAGCCTATTTCTCTGGCTTTTCCACTAGCTAGCACCCTCCTCTGCTTCAAATAGCAACACTAGCCACTGCGGCACATTGTTGCCTTTAGCTAAATGCTAACACTGGTATTGCAACACAATGCTGATGTTTCCATATTCACAATGTTAGTTTAGTGTGTTAGCATGCTGACATTTGCTAATTAGCACTAAACACAAAGTACAGCTGAGGCTGATGGGAATGTCATGTGTTTCGCATCTATTTGGTCATAAACCAAAGTATTGGACAAAATGAATGTCTGTACCAAAATGTCATGGCAACTGTACTGTTGAGACATTTCACTCAAAACCGCAAACGTCAACCTCATGGTGGTGCAAGAGGAAAACTCACCAACGTCATTCAGGCTTCATCCTCTGGTGACTATGAACGTCTGTACAAAAAGTCACGGTGATCATCCAATAGTTGTTGAGATATTTCAGTCTGGATGACAGTGGTGGACCAACCATTTCATAGACTGACATTGTCAGTCCATAGAGCCATGCCGCTCGCTAGGCTTAATATAGTTTTATGCTCAGCAGTCGTTCAGGAGCATCTTATTCCTCTCATCATTCTTATTTGACAGTCATGTGGTTTGAGACTTTTAACAGGAAACTACTTCTCCCAGAAGCCAAGTCGTAAACGTCTTGCCTCTTTCCCCAGCAATTGTCAGTCATCTTGATGAGCCTTTTGAATCTGTTTTGTGTCCTGTTATTATTTGAATGTAAAAAGATAAACATTGCCAAGAGGACAGACCTTAATACAAAGAATTATTACATCGCTGGAGAAATATTTTAATTTGTCTCTCAATGCAAGCCTTGGACAGTTGTAAATCACTGTCGTCACCCCCTGCTTTTGATGAATAGGCTGATCAGGAACGGCTCTGTCCCGGTGTAAGCTTATCATCCCAGAGCTCATCCTGTTCAGCTAACCTGGCCACTGTAGAGCAGCCAAGGACAAGCAAACCCTCTCCAGCAGGCTAATCTCCCAGGGAATCCAGGATTATGGGCAGCACTAATAGCGAATCCCCTACACACACTACGCTGAGCCAACGGCTTAGTGGGGTTACAAGGTTCTCTCCTCGCCTTCCTCTGTCTTTTGGTCTGGCTCTGCTGTCCAGGTATGGACCGACAAGACACTCATAAGCTCTGAACTACTGGGACAAAGGTTGAAAAGGCTGTCAGGAGCTGGAGGTGTTGTAAACAGTGAGGTGAGAAGTGATGCTAAGGTTTATTCAGACCAACATGCTATTTTTCTTGACTCTACAAGGATATGTTTGGATAGCACAGCTGAACGCGAGGGAAAGATTTATCAGAATTCATGACTGATAAATGGTGCGTAACCCACTTTTTTTCTTGCTCAGCAAATCAGAGTTGCAGACAGGCTAGAAATAACATGACATAGGTTAAGTTTAGATGATGTTTAGTGCATGGCAGTGATAGCCTACTTCCAGGTGCATACTGTCACTCATTGCTGCATGCAGGCAAAGGTTTTAGCCAAAGTCATGAGTTCTTCCTCCAGACTACAGATGGCACTATTGCCTCAGTATAGTTGGCACTGGATACCAATATCTTATAATGATGACCCATCAAACTGATTGGCAACCTTTATTCCCCTTTTACAAGTTCATAAATGCCCTTTGCAAGTACAGCAGTATTTACATGGGAGCTACAACAAAAAGGAACCACTCTGCTTCAAATCAAACAGCTTTCAGCCTGCAACTCTTCAAAAAGAGCTTCATTTAGCCTCAGCCCTTTTCCTGTAAAAATAACTCAAGTCAGTTTACACTCAAACGTCCCCTGGCTTTCATTGGTTCCGCCAGATTGGTGAGGCAAATCAAATGCAGACACATTCATCCACTGACCAAGGCCAGAGAGTATTAAAAACTTGAGAAAACGGCTTTCCACACTCCGGGCTTTGAGCTGGTGACCTCTCTCAATTTAAAAGCCGTCCAAAAAGGACCATAAACTCAACACTCAAGTTTTCCACCAGCCGAAGAGTGAAATTATGAGACAATTGCCACGACTTAATAAACAAAAGGAATGGAAGTAACAGCTGACCCTGCACGGGTGAGTGACAACTTAAGATGATCATTTGGATCAATTCAGCTTCAACAATTACAGAACCCAGTGAACTGAGTGTACTGCTCTAACAGCAGAGGAAACCAGGGCTGCCTCTCACAGCACTAAGATGTCTTTCTTCCCCGCCTGTCATGAAAGTTCCCAGATTCATGAATACATTTTTTTTTCTCTTTCCAACTTGTGGCGTGTTAATTACTGGCAGCGATCTCTGAGGCTCTCTAAACTGAAATGACAGAGGTGTTCTTCAGTGTGCTGAAGTTGGTTCAGCGGCTGTCCGGAGTAATTGAAAGGCAGGATTTCCTGCAGCTGGAATCACTGGGAAAGAAGCAGCCCTTTTTTTATGCCCCTGTTGTTACCACTGCTGCCTTCTTAATGTCAAATGTCTCTCGTCCTTCTCCGGGATAATTATAGCAGGTACAAATGTGTCAATAAGTGTCACTGCTGGGGACAACGGGACTATTTAGATTCATGAAAACAAACCAAAAATCAACCGACTAACTTTGCTCCATGATGAAATTTTATTTTCAACTTGGCAATCAGTCCTACTTTAATTAAGACATTTTGTTAGATTAGACAAAAAAAAAAAACAAGTTTTATTAGATAAAGATGTTTCATTTACAGCAAGTACGTAGTAGTAAAGGACCTCAGTGCAGACAGGTGTGATCTTCACATTGTCTTTATAAATAGCATTTACTGTACAGCTGGTTATCTTTCCTGGTCACAGAGTTCTAGCCTTAGTGTGGATGTGCTAATTAGTGATATCAGTTCAAGGTGAACCTAAAAGACAGCATGGGATGGGGAGGGATAGTACAATCCAGTCTGGGGGAAAATCACAGCTGGGTTAATACTACGCAGAACTTGTTTAAATAAGTTGGAGTACTTTCTGTTGTAGGTTCCAGATGGGTGGGGAAATCTTTGCACTTGAGGGAAACAAATGTCTTCCATTGTTCATGTCAAGTTCAATCAACTACAGAACTAAACTTGAAGGGATTAAGAAAAAAAAAAATCAGTTAAAGATCCGGTTCTGGTCACATTGCAAGGCTATTTGAGCTCCCATGTTTCTCCAAGTGGCTGTGTGTGAACAGGAGGGAATATGGAAAGGCGTGGACGAGGGACACCTAGGACATGGTGATCTGCATGGACTCCAGCATCTCCTCCACCGCCTTCATGGAGCATTTGTTCTCCTTGGTCCCGCGGCCGGCCAGCTGCATGTCAGAGAAGGAAGGTGAGAGGCAGAGACGAGTGGGACAGAGAGAGAGAGAAAGAGAAGAGGGGAGGGGAGGGGGAAAGAGAACATCAGCTCATTAGGTCTCTCTGCCAACTAAAGCGATGGAGAGCCAAACACACTTGAACACAGCAAAAACATTCCCGTTTGCAAAGCTAGAAGCAAAAATAATCAGAGAGACAGTGGTCATTAGACAGAATTGGTAAACAGGTCATGCAAAGTAAAATAATACCTCTAATCGGAGGGTTTTTCCTCGACTGTTGCATAAGTGCCATTTTAGTTCTCTCTGTGTGAGAGCTCCGAGAGAGCTCCACATGATTAGTCTACTTCCATGGCCTGTAGTACAGGACTCACACTCTCATTTCCACAGCGTCCACAGGGTTTCACAGGAAGTGCCGCAAATTATAATGCACAAGCATCTAGGATTACTCATGCGTGTGCATACAGGCACACACTTTTTCTACCCAATTAAACTTTGCAAATGACAAGGCATCCCCTCAAAAAATACCAAAGAGAAAGGCAACTTCCTTAACCTTGGGCAGGGGACCAGGGATATAATAAAGGGTCAGTCTAATTAACCTCACTTCACCCACATTTATATTATACTTATATATACTTTCTGAAACTATTTTAAAGTATACTTTACAGTAAATGTATCAAACTGGTGCAAGTTAAAGATAGATATGACCTGCAGGTTTTTGCTAATTTTTTTCCCACGTAGTTACTGTATGTTAAAACACACTTTCTGCCAGCTACAGTGAAATGTAAAATAAAGCTACATTAACACTATTATTTACGGGTAATGTACAAGACTTAGACTGCATTCAGACCAAATCAGGCACTGTGGCGAAAACGTCAGTCCTCCCATTCATTTGAATGTGGGTAGTGCGTTTAGGCTGCGGCGGTGGGAACCGCAGTGGGTGGAATCAACTTTTGGAGAAACACAACCGACTTCATGCTGCGGTGGCCAATCACACCGCCGATCAGACAGAAGACACCCAGGTGAAGAAGAACTTTGTTTAGCATTGTAGCATTAGCTGTTTACTGTAGCATTCCACTGTTTACCGAGCAACTGTGAAGATGGAAAAGAGACTGATTGATCGGCGCAGCGATGACTGTACATCAGCTGTTTAACCCTGCCACGAGGGAGTACAAAGACGTTAATCGCTGTGAAGTCGCTTGGCGTTCTATCGCTCTTCAAGTTGGGATTGCTGGTTAGCATGTGACACTCCCACACCGCTGCACAACCCTGCGCTAATCGCTGCAACACCTGATTTGGTGTGAATGCAGCCTAAGAGTCTACAGCCACGCTAGGCTGCACTTAGGCACAGCGGTGCTTTGAGCTAAACATCAGCACGCTAACATGCTCACAATGACAATGCTAAAATGCTGATGTTAAGCGGGTATAATGTTTACCAAGTTCACCACCTTAGTTTAGCGTGTTAGCATGCTAACATTTGCTGATTAGCACCTGATGATGGCGCTAGATGAAAAGTCAGAGGAGTTATTACAATTCATCCTGAGGGGGGCATGAATGTCCTTTGCCAAATTTGAAACATTTACTCTGAAGAACTAAGATTAAATCAAATAGTAAATATCTCATAATGTGATACAAATCTAGAGGACTAACAATTGTGTTATTAAAGCCCCTATGCGATTTTAAAATGTTTAAGACTTTCGAGACTCCAACAGACCCGTATGCAATTTCAAAACCTGAGTAAGTAAAATCCCCAGGAGAATGTGCAGCATATCAATCATCATACAGAAATCCAGAGACACAACATAGAAAAACAAATCTGTCAGCAACGACAACAACAACGCTGAGCGGCAAAGGACAAGCAGGAGGCAACAGCATTGCGGGCTCCTTTCAATTGAATCATCATGAAAACACCATTACCCTGAGTCAAACACAGGCAGGGGATACTGTTTCAGTGCTGCCTCTGGACAGGAGAGCACATTCTGCATGTCCTCTAAGGTGAGACATGAACCCCTTCAAAGTGTGTGCGTGCACTTGATCAGACAGAAGCACAAGCGCGCGCACACACACACACACATTGTAAATGTAATAATTTCAACAGTTGAAACACACACAAACCTCACCAAGACCATCTTGGCTTTCTTCCAAAACCACATACAGTCCCTCCTCTACCTATTTATGTGTGGAATAACACAGCAAAACAGACAACACCCAACCCTATGTTCAACATAAAGCAATGCTTTCAATGCTTTGAGGCATTTATTCATTCAACCTTTGGTCCTGCTCAGGCTTCTACAAACAGGAGCTAACTGTAGCCTAAACCTAGCCTATACCGTATTTCCATGGCAAAACTTTTTTCCTTCCTCTTTTGCCAAACTCTAACTTAGAGAGGGCAGTTGGCTAAGGTGTGCAATTGGCTACGTAATTTCCAAGTGTGACTCATTCTTCTAGATTTAGGGTGTGTGTGTGTGTGCGTGTGTGGTGGGGTAGCTATAATGATCAGTGCATTTCATTGCCTTGCTGCCTAATGCGCCATTACCCCGGGCCCGGTAGTCAATTATCTCCTCAGCCTGAGGTGAGACCGCCACATTAACTCCTGCCCTGTTCCCCAACAGTAGGAGCAGACCAGACAGCTCCACATCTATTTAGAGCATCTGATAATAGAGTCATGACGCAGCGGGAGCCTGTGCTCCGTGACAGAAGAGCTAATCAGAGAATCTGTTTAGAGAGTTAGGGCAGGCCATGTAGGGCTGCTTTGAAGCCCCCTGCACCTACAACCCACACATCTCCAGGTCTTTTACATGTCAACCGACCCCACCAGGGTAATTACCTTTTTTTTTCTTTTTCTTTAAATGGGCCCCAGTCAGTCATGACCTCTCACTGACGTCTGCTCCCACTTGCACTCACCTGCCCACCTTTTTCTCTCGCTGAGGTATGACAATCACCAGGTACCGGGGGCCTAATAAAAGTGGACGACTGACACGAGCAACGCTTTAAAGGAGCCATCAATCAGCAAGCACAAGCCCACAGCAGCCTGCAGCTGTCTGATGGAGGCCCACACCGCCGCTCCCTTTTAGGACTCATTTAGCTGGAGGTGGGGAGAGAAAAAAATAAAAAAGGAGGCGACCTTACACCTTGTCATTTAACTTGTCTCACACAGCAACCAAAAAAAAAAAAAAAAACATCTACAAGCGCATGTGTGCATGGTGCCAGGCTTGCATACACACTCACAGCTGAGGTGAAATCCCAGTACAACCTCACTATTACCAGGCAACTTAAACAAACACGAGAGGTTGTAGACCAGCGCAGAAGCAGAGGGGCGGGGTGAAGCTTACATCATGTTCCCTGGAGGACAAAGGTGGGACTGACTGAGGTGTCTCATTATTGTCACCAGGGGGGCAAAACTTTTTCACACTTAAAGCTTTGTCCACTGGCTGAAGTATTTCAGTCTGTCATCATAATAACTCAACAGAAACTATTTTCCTCTGGGCCACTGCAGCATGGCCTGCCTATCAGAGTGATGCCCATATCAACTTCCCTGACACAGATTTAAATGCAACTTCAGTCTTGTTAATCCAGTTAGAGGTGTATAACATTTTTCTATTAAAAAGTGTTTACTGACAACTGAAAGCTCTGCCCATTAAGCCTTTAGTAAAGAATCTACTGATCTGTATAGTCATATGTAAGGCAGTGTTTTGGCAGCACATGATTCACTACAGCCAACATCACCAAACACAGATGTGTGCTCCCTGTCTGTGGGTAAATCCTCTCCCACACCTCCTTGGCAATAAAGAAAATATTTAAGCAAGGGAAACATGTGCTACACTACTGGTCATGCTACTGTCAAATTCCTGTTTCAAGTTTCAGATGAAGTCCCAAAGAAATGTTATAATGGGTCTGTTTCAAAGCTTGTTGGATGCACTTCCATACAGCCTGGCAACTGCCAGTAATGGATTCATGACCAGTTTGAAATATAAATATAAAACGTAGTGTAATTGGTGTAATATGTCGACACAAAAGAGGGTTCAGCCCTTTCACCTTGCCCTTCTACTCAACTTCAGCTGTCTCTGTCAAAGCGTGGTGCCTCGGACCTTTCACTTATTGTCTTCAGATATTTGGACGCTGCCAAGTTCCCTTCAAATATGATTTTGTTTTTTCACACTTTCACCCTCTCCCTCTTTTGGGCCTCTGATTTATGATTAAAAGTGAGCAGTTTGAGATATTCATCTTGTCCCCTGCTGGGATCAAAGACTTTCTCAGACAGCGAGGTAAGGTCAGCAGACATACTGATCAAAGTGACGAGGAGTGTGGACTTGACATCAATCGAGATGTTCGATTGACTAATTTTGTTGACCAAACCACACTTCACCTGACACACTTCTCTACGAATCCCCCCTGGGCTCAGCTGAGCCATGTGTAAATCTGTCATCTCTGATTCATAATGCCCACGGATTTGCAAACAACTTCTTTCTTCAGAGGACAAGAAATGGAGCATTTCTATGGCGACAGCATCATTATCTAGATTCATGGGTAGATTAAATGCTGTATTGTGTTTTGCATTGGACATTTCACAGTTTTCATTGTGTAACGTTGTATTTATTGTGCTTTTCACCCCGAAACCAACCTCCATGGGCACAGATTGCAAAACTGTGGGCATGATTTACAAATCTGTGCGCACAGATTTGTAAACCGAAAGTACAGATCTACACATGGCTCTCTTTTTTTCTCAGCTGAGCCCAGGGGGGCTCCGTACTTCTCTATTTATCAAGGTGATTTATATACTGCATATTAAGTGTTGACCTTAACAAAACAAGCTGCACCTCCTCACTTATGACAGTTCTTTCCACTTTAACTCAAACCTAAATGAACCCGTAAAAGCTTAGAGCTCTTCCATGACACTCCACTCACATGCACACTTTTTCCAGAGGCCTCATACTTGTCTGAGTTCTCGACATGTGAAATGTGTCTATAAGGCCAGGACAGCGGAGTGTGGTGAGACGAGGTCTTTAGAGGCTCAGCGGGGAGCCTCTCTCTCTCAACAGAACCCACACATGCTGAGCAAGGAACCGCTTATTACATGTTTAACTGTCGATGCCCAAATAAGCAACACATATGGCCCGCATGGCAAATAAGATTGCTTTTAAATATGCTTTCATACTTGGGTTGCCATGACAACAACATAAACCATTTTAGTGATACCATCTGAGCAGCTCCTCACTTTTTCCCCTCCTTGCTTTGCGGGCATGTGCGGATACACCCATACACCTCCATCCTTTATCTCACGTGTGCCCACTTTCTTTATCTCTGAATGGGTCCTAAAATTTACTTCTCACAGATCCTCAAATGGACACAAATCAGTTCATTGGCCCCCGCTAATCCGATTAAATTTCGGGGAAGATATTTGAATTTGTTGATTTAATATTAAATGTATAACTAGTTAAAAACTGAAGAAATAACATTAAAATCTACAATTCGGCTCGTGAAGTTGCTGGAGACCTCCCTAGATTCAGTTCCAAGGCATTTGAGGGTCATTGAACCTCACTTTGAGAACCACTGAACTAGACAGCTCTCTACGACAGTCTAGCGTGATTGTTGTCCTCGGAGAATCAGCTTGTGGCTCTGCGAGAAGCTCATCTGTGAAGCCAGGGTGTGGAATAAAGTCTTAGCAGACGTTGTGGCCTTAAATCAACACATTAACAGTAAATGTACCCAGACACACCGAAAGACACTAGGGTTGTTACTGCAACACTGCAAGTCAAAGGCATCTGTCAGGATTGCTGTGCATTCGGGGGCCATTTGGTGGTGGTGGATATTTTTCACATACTATGCAAATGAGGGGATTTCTGGATGTCTGGATATTGTGTGCAAATACCCCACGAAAGCTAAAACACAACAGAAGAGTCATAATATGATTGGTGGTTTTTCAGTGTCTGGCGGAATCCAGGGGGATGTGGGAAAAAGGAAAAAGATGTTTTTCAGTAGAAGACAGAGGCACCAAAAATATAGAGGCGAGACGAGAGTAACGTGTAGTGAAGCTAGATTAACAAGCCTAATGAGAATCTATGTGTGACTCACCTTGTAGGCTCTGTTTATTTGAGTGGCAGCCCAAGCAGCGTACTTCATATTGTCCTTCTTCACCTTGGCACTGACTTTTGGACTGGCAGCGATGTGACTTGCAGACTAGAGGAAAAACAGAAAACGGGAGGAAGAAGAAGAAGAAGAAGCAGATGAGAGAACAGGGGAAGGGGTGTTCTTATATCAAAACTTGGTGAAACAGCAATAAAAGCGTAATGGAGATGAATGTGCAACCACTCTTACCATCTACCACTCCACTAGTCATTGTGGCAGAATGAAGAGAAAAAACAGACCTTGGCCTGATGACACAGGAGAAATCATTTATGGGGAGGAAAAAGTGAGTGTTTTAATGCTTCATACGTAAATTGTCACTTAACGGGGCCTAATTTCTCCAACACCATCGATTCACGGCGATGAAAGGACCTTGTATGTCTTAGAAAAAGCGCAGTGCTGTGTGAATCACGGTCTCTGCCTGCCCCGACAGCTCCCCTCCGAACCACAAATCCCATGTCTTTCCCATGTTCCTGCCATCATCTCCACACAGCAAACCCCAGAGGGCTTACCCTGCCTGCACTTCAAAGCCCTCTCTACCAGTGCGCTGAAACTTTAACTACACACCAATCAACCTGGCCCTGTCTTTTCTATCAAATGGTTTGGCTTCTGTATTTTTTAGTAAGCATTTTCTTTATTTCTTTCTTTTTTTCTTTTTACTCAAGAGAAACCTTAATTTAGATTATGTCAACCCAGACAGGCTACCCCCGAATAACAGTGTGCACCGTTATGGAGGGGAATCCCCACGTAAGTGTTGTTGAGTAACTAACCCACAACCCAACTGTGGTCCGTGTGCTACCAGCTCTTCTGTCGAACGGACTCGGATGGTGTGAGATGGTAAAAGTTTCCTGCCCTTTCACTGAACTTCTTGCACCTGTCAAGATCTGGACCACCGAGACTAGCTGACAATCTGCAAAACACAGTCTCAAGACAGGTCTGTGACTGATAAAAGAATAAACTCCCACCTGAAGTGTCCACTAAAGAGCCGAGTGTCAGTGGATGACTTGTCAGGAAACCGTACAGGGCCTGCTCTGTCTCCAGACGGACGTGACAGTTAACAGAAGCGAATGTCTTGGTTTGACCGTGCCTTGCTCCTCCTGGACTCTGCATACACCTCTGAGCAGCTTCAGAGGGGCTGCTATGAGGTGTTTGGACTACCTGAAGACTCCCAGTGCAGCACGGAGGAAAAACACTGGGGCTCTCTGTGTTAGACCAGCTTCCCCTCTCCACATTTTATTCCCTCCGCCGCTTCGTTTGTGTTTTTATGTCAAGTCTCACTTACATATGATGCATTGGCACTAGCAGACAACATCCTGTTTAAACAAATGTGTAGATGAAGGGCTGCTGGGCCAAGACTACAATCAAAGTGGCACCTGGTTGGATAATTTGCCAGTGACAAAATGCTTGCAGCAGTTTTACTGCTCTCTCTCTTGAGCTTTTCTCTTTTTTTACTCCGTGACTACTTTATTTATTCAAGTCATAAACATAAAAAAAGTCTCACCAAAGGGGTATTATTACTAAAATAAAGAGCTCCAGACGGGCAGACTTTTCCGATGCTGGAGTTCACCGTCTGAGTCAGCAGTGAGCTGACCTGTCTGAGAGCCCCTTCTTCGCTCCCCCCTAAAAAACACACTTACACACATGCAGTAGAGTCTTGCTTGACACACTCAGTGGCCCGCCTCAACCTTGACAAACCACAGGGTTACAAAAAAGGTTCTACTGTTTTTGTTTTTTCTTTCTTTCTGTCTCTCTTTCTCTCCCACTTTCTCTTCATGCAAAGCAGTACTCACCATGTACAGACCAAACAATGCCCTCATGTTTCGGTTGTTCAGCCTCAGCGCCTGGGCAAAATACTTTCTGGACAGCTCCAGGTTTTCCAGCCCCCCCTGAGTGTATTTCACCTGTGTGAGGAGGCATTAAACACGGCCAATAAGCTGTGCTAAAGGGCAGCTCAAGCAATGACAGCATGACATCTGAATAAGCAACACATGACAACCCCGTGTAAACACATCTCCTTTCATGAGCCTATATTCCCAATGACGTTAAGTGCGTGTCGGTGTCTCTCGGTGTTACAGAGAGGCACCATTCACCGAGAGCTAACATTTATTCCACAGTTTGCCCCCATGCTTGATGATGGACATCCAGGCGGGCACCTACCTCAGCGTACTGCTCACAGTACAAGTGATTGTGAGGATTGGTCATCATCAGCTCCTCCAGACAAAACGCAGCTTTTCCATAGCTGTGGAAATGACAAGGAAAACAGTCAGCCGATTGATACAGCTTTGGATGTGTCATCCTTTAGCTTGCTCAACTGTGAAGCACAACATCTATGCCCAATAAATTTACAGGTATAAATTTGAATTGAAAACTACATGGGGTACAGGTCAGTTTACATGCGATGGACTTATGTTGTGGAGATCTGTAAAGATCCACCACATGACATAAAGTTTATTTACAGGCTTACAGTAAAGGGCACTCAGTCCAGACAGCTGGCAAAGGTAAAAGCCTATCTAGTGTGGTGATTCTCCCTCCTTTGGGGACACTGAGGATCTATCCGGTCCGTCTGTGTGTTTTTTCAGCCTTTAATGTGTAGTTAACTACCTTCCTGAGGTCAGCACTACAGTAAGAGCTGGCACACTGTGCCTATACTCAGATGAGATCACTTCTCAGCAGCAGACTGCTGAGCTGTTGACCTCACACTAATCTGCTGCCACTCCACTTCTAATACACAGTTTCCCCTTCACAGGCCCAGGCCAAGACGAGCTCAGATACAGTATATCACTGAACGCAAAGCCATAAAACGTCTGCACACCTAACAAAATAGAAGCCAACACACACAGACCAGGGCAGAAGCAGACCTACCAACAGAAAATGGGGCTACACCGGCTGCCTATCAGCACATCCAAACAAATTGAAAGTTAAAGCGATGCTGTGTAGCCAAGCTTTCACTTCTTGAGCAATGAAGATTTGAACATGTTTCTGAATGAACCTCATCTGTTAAAAGAAAGACCAAAAGACCGCCGCTTGCGTCAACAGGCTTCTTCTTGTTTAATTTCACTTGTGAGAAAAGAGGGAAATGCTAAGATGCAGAGTTTTTGCGGGAACCAAATGATCCAAATGTTGCCCGCCACAACATGAAGAACCTATCAGTCTATTTAAAGTCCGCCATGGTAACAGGCTGAAAGATTAACAGCATAGGAGGGAAAGGAAGGTGGGGACAGAGCAAGAAAGAAATAAACAGGGGGAAGGGGTTGAGTAGAGGGGGAGATCAGAGGGCTTGGAAGGTTGGGGGCTGCTTACAATTACCACTTCCTCTCCATAAAGACTTTCAGATGTGCTCATGCAGTGGCCTGCAACAGAGCCCGCTCCATCAGCCATCAACCAGAATCTTGTACCAGAGCCAGACCCTTACCTCTTCTACTCTTCCTCTGAGCCATCTAACCCCTCCATAACCAAGCTCCTCTCTATGGCGGTTCCTAAGCTCACTCTTTACCACAGCGCTCAAGTAAGGTTGTAGCCTCCATCATGCAGCGAGGCTGTAAGAACTGTATTTGTTTCTTTTGGAGGTTAGTAAAACCATCAGCAGTGGCTTTCCCCCATTTCAATACCACATTCTGACTGCATATAAGACAAAAATGGATTCAGACTGTGCAAAGTATGTTTGAAAAAATGATTACTATTTTCCTGTAATTCTGGATGACCAGTCCAATTCTGTTGAACAGCCTCATGAGCTGGGTCAGAACAGAAAGAGAGCCAACAGCGGATTCCGACAGCGGCTCTGTGTAATACTCGCAAACAGGCGAAATGATCTCCTGTCTAAACACCGCTGGCATAAGGATTGTTTTAACAGTGTCAACTCAGAAGGCTATTAATTACGTTTTGAATGTGTTAACACTGATGCCTGCTGCAACCCTTACAATGGCAGTGCAGAGACACGCTGCTTTGTTTATTTTTAGCTCCCAGGGTGTTGCGCAGTGAGGGGAGGAGAGTTTATTTCTCTTCCTCGCTTCTCCGTCACCCTCTGTTTTCTCTGGCTGGGGTGGTGGGGGTGAAAAGTGCCACCTCCTTCTCCTGGGAATTTCACAGCAAGTGCTCCGTCTCTCTGCCCCCCCCATGCTCTATCCCTCTGGAAAAGAGTGGCGATAATGCCGGGCTGTCCGGAAGAGGAGGAGGAGGGGAAACAGGGAGTTTGTAACCCAAAATAAAGAAAACAAAAAGAAATTGACACGCCTGTAGATAAGGGGCTGTGGGAGTGAATGGTGCGATATTAGAAGTGTTGGGATAAGCTGGGAGATAATCCGCTCACCCCTGGATTTCCTCCTGGCTACTACAGCAATAAAGCCTCCCAGACAAAAGCATGAAATATCCAATAAGTAGCCTTCTCACCGCGTTACACATTCCTGTTGCCACTGCCCTCGTACCAGAGCAACCAGGCAACCATGGAGTCAGCGTGCCCACACACACACACACACACACACACACATATATAAAAAGATAGTTCAGCTACAGACACTGCTTCAGTAACTTCTAAGCCCCAGACAATTAAGGAGGGATAAAAGGTGACACAAACAAAATTATTTTTTTTCTTACACTGCTCTTGTCTGTCTGGCAATTCTCCCTGGCAACTGAGATATCAGTGGGAGGCCAGGGAGTCTGTCTGCTCTCATATGTAGGAGAGGGGGGCTTAAGACTGAAATCCTATTAAACAACTCTTATGTGACAAACGTGGACGGGGCTCCATTCAGACACCTGGCTGAGTTTGGCATCTCACCGCCTTCCATTGTGGCCATCCAACGGCCCTCTGGAGATCAAGCCATCAGTCTGATGTGAAGCCCTGTTAAACTGACAGATGCACCTCGAACATATGGCTGCCTTACCGGGAAACAGGTTACTGATTTCTAAGGCACTTTTATATGATAAACATCTGCCATTAAAAGAAGAGTTCACACTAAAATAACTTCACACACCTCAAACATTCTCCTCAGAAAGCATAAAATTTTCTCTACATCCCCTGTTCATTTTTGCCATTATGGTGAACAAATTCACATTAATATCAGCTGTTTTTGTGAAGTCCAACATGGTGATGCCATGCCAACTTGTTTTAACGTAATATGAGGAAAAGTACTTATGTTTTCTTTTTTGGCTTAACGATTTCTTATGTAAAGGGTGTGTGGAGTTTAAAAAGACAGAAAACTGGCTGAATATTTTGCTCATTTCCTATCTGTTGTACATCTCCTTTTCTAGTGCTTTTACCTCACTGAGATATTTACCATTTCTCCCTTGCCTTGGTTGTTTTTCAAAGTTGCTGTTTTGAAATCAACGCTCCCAGATACTTCCTTTTAATGAAAGAGAGAGCTTGTTTTATGTGTAAAATCAAGCTTCAGTTTACCCACTACAGCTGGTGGAAATCTTGCTTGGATTGTCTATTGGTTTAAATGGGTTGCGACTGCAAAGGTGGGTCACAGCATAGCCACAAAGAATGTGAGCTATTGGTTGAAAGCTGTACAGAAAAGTACATAATGGAGGAAATTTGGCCCTCCTGTCACATCTAGCAGTGCTACTGAATGGATGCATTAACACACAAACTTTTTTCCAAATGTAAGTTTTAAAGCTTGATAACAGCATTCTAATGAAAAGCACACCTGCCGACATTTGTTTATGGTGATGAATAACTATCCTTGGGTTTTAGCCTAACTGATTTTAAAATGTGTTACGATGCATAAAAACTGAGAATTGCATTTACTCGTGTTCGTTGATGTAGAGCTCTGACAACTCATGCCATGCTTCTTGGTCCCCAACAAACCTGTAAACACAAAATGACAATCAATTCAAATCAAATCAAGTCACAACAGTCATTTTAAACCAGGGAATGCATTTGTAACATAGTAAAAGCAAAAATGTAAGTGTTATCTATTACAATAACAATAATGACAGTCATCCAACTATCAAGGTAGGAGAAAGAGTTTGCTGGCATTTTATGCACAAGTCATGCCAGCTCAACTGAAAGCAAACTGGGTTTTTAATTAAAATAAAAGCCAGAGGAGGGGGATGAGGAGGGGGTGTCTGACCCTCAACCCCTCTTGTAGAAACACTCACTGCTCCAGATACTCATTGAGCTCCCGGATGGCTTCAGCGCTCTTCCCCTGGGCTTTCAGTATGGAGATCTTGCGCTTCCTTGCTGCCTGTAGAGCAGAGAGTAAACAGGATTAGGAACTGAGCTCCTCGAGTGTTTGTCTAAAGAGGGGGTGAGAGGATGAGTGAGTGTAAGAGTTGTGAGTTTAAGTGTGTACATTAGCGTCTTTTCAGTGCACCACAATCCGGCTCTAAGTTTTGCTACGAGACTGAATCATTTCTGTAAGATGAGTCAGCACTTTGGTGCATTACAACAACAGCCACGAAAATAAAAGCGCAAAAGGCACAGACAGTTCTGGCCTCAAAGTTAACTTTGTCAAGTTTATTCGTATTATTACTGGGAAATCTAAATGAATACAAGCCTACCAAGACATAATTGGAGATAGTTAGTGGCCATGTCCAACAGGAGATGGACACACACATTATGAGTCAATGTTTGGGAGTTGGAGTGAGCTCAGTGGCTGAGATAAAGTGGTGAGTCATCCCCCTAACCAAGTGGGGAAAATGGCACACTCCCCCAAACCCCAACGCCTGTCTTCCTGCCGGCACGGCACGCATCTAGCGCTGCACCAGCCCAACTGACATCAGCTGAAAATTGCTTTCCGCTTCGTTTTGATGTTGAAGTGACCTTAAGGTGGATTAGATTCTCATCAATCTGAATTAGAAAGTATTACTCGTGCTGCTCCGACTTTTCCAAATGTTTTATTCCCGCCAACCCTCCTCCTCCTCCTCCTTTTGGTAGTAAGTGAAAATCTTAACAGGAGGCTGCTGCTCCATTAGAAGTGCACTGCCCTGCCACAGCCTATTTTATTTATGGACTGGCACTTGATTGAGTGGGGCTTCCTCTCCTGCACTCATAACCAAAGCCATTGAGGACTGTGTATGAGTCATGTCTAGGGGAGCTGTAAATTTGTGCCTCAAGAAATCCACTTATCCATCAAGCTGGGACAGGGACCTGCAGAGACACTGCAGCCTCAACTGACAAGCAATATTTTAGCCTCTCAGAGAAAAAAACCATACAGGCAACAGGACAACATCTTGATAAAACAAAGAAGGAAGGATTCTAACATCAACAGTAAGGATTTCTACCTACACCACAGTGTATCTTATTCCCAAACACACTGCTCACATCTGTAGAAGTGTGTATTTTTAATATCAGGGTGGTCTGAGGGCAAATTATTAAAATATGTTATGAAATTAAGCAACAAGGAGCAGTAAAAGGTCAAGCCATTATTTCCTCTTTTATGTCCCCTGACTATAAAACAAAGATCACACCACTTTACATCCAGTGCATTTCACCAGAACTTGATGCTATGTGAGATTCAGGAATTTATACTCACTTCAGACTAAATTACAAGCATGTGGGATCTTTCCCCGTCCAATACCCAAAAAGAGAAGCAGAAAAAAAAAAATTAAACAAACACTAAAGTGATGTTGAATGTGGATTTTTGCACTTGTGCGCTCCCGCCATCACCACACCCGCCTCTTCTCCCCCACCTTTTTTTTTCCTTCTTCTTCTTCTTCTTCTTTCCCAGATAAAGAACCACTTGGGGCTCAAAGGAACATATGGAAGTTGGTAGCCCAGAGAGTCACACAGCACTTTATTAAACAAGAAGCAATTCCAAACCACTCCTCTCTCTCCTCCTTTCTCTAACTAATGATCCAGAAAAACCTGGCAGTGGGTCCGATCCCCCTGTTGTCCTGATTCTTTTTTAATTAGCGCTCTGAGGAGACCTTAGGAGTGAGGACTGGATTATTTACATCACCCCTGGCTCTTTGCTACGACCTACCGCAACCTTCCTTTATAATAAGAAACATCACAACAAGGGTGGCAAACCTAGCACACTGTAAATACTTGAAATTGGACTAAAGAAAAAAGGGAAGAAGGGAAGAGAGAGTCTAAGACAAGTTCAGACAAATAATGTTTTATGACGCTGTTAAAGGTTTGTTTACCAGTACATAGAAGCAATGGAGGCGTATATTTTCAATTCTGATCAGTTACGAAACCAAATGTTATTTTTGATCTGTAAGTCAAACTCTTCCATTAATATTATGAATATACTTCACATTCATGTGGTCAAAAATTCCTGAATTGGGGCTTTAAATTTCAGAAGACTTGACCGACACAAATATAATCTTGTCCTACAATGAATCTGTAATTGCATATGATTGTGGGTCAACCTCAGGAGTCATCTATGTGACCTCAGTGGCTTATTTAAGAAATACTAGCTTTTTATATTGAACAATTAGGGTGATATGAGAGCGCTGGAATTCAATATTAATGCAATCACTGAGTCAACTAAATGTTAAAAAAATAAATAAATTGGTTCATCCTTGTATGCAAATGTTGTGGGCACTGCATAATGTAAAATACTCACAAGAAGAAATAAAAAGGTGGAAGAAAATGCATTTACGCACGCAGACAAGAATTTTGCCAGATCATTGCTGTAGGTATTGGAACATAGCAAGCAATGGAAGGGCTAAGAGTTTGAAACATTTTTTGGACACCGCCATGGCAAAAAAACCTTGAGCAATTTTTGTTGATTCAACAATTTTGGTTAATGGGTACCACATCTATTCCACAGCCTGTAATTACAACAGCTCAGTTTCCAATCTCTGCTTCGCATGCTGGGATGCCTCGCAAGTCTTCTTTGTGGTCGCCAATTTTCCGCCATTTCTCAGGCCCATCCCCTGTCTGATTCTTTAAGAGCATGTTGGAGGAGGAGATACCCCTCACTCCGAGACAGGTGACCTAAACGATGTCATCATATCATCTCTCCACCCTCTGCCGCAACACCCAAGTCATTCAGGACAAGGATTGTGGGAAAAGGGTTTAAGGTTAACATCTGGGGCACAAAGGGCCTATTTGTCTATACTGTTCCATTCCCGGCCCCAGGTTTGACTGACAGCCTATGCTCGCTAGGGTGGCAGTATCCAGCCTGCAGAGACCAGGAAACCGACCATTCCCTTTCCGAGGATGTCCCTGGAATCCCCAGAAGATCTATGCCGTGTCGGGGAGTTGCCCTGGGATTCACTGAAATTACAACTCCCATTGTCCAAACAGTGGAGAACTGCGAAGCAATTTCTTGCAGATTATGCCAATTACTTCAACATAAATTTGCAGTGTTATTTCCTTAGAAAAGTAGACCATCACACAAATGTTTTAGTGCTAGTTATTTGTGTTTTTAGTGTCGCCAGAGATGTGTAAGCCATGAGAAATTGTAATGAAATCGGTTGACAATCCTTCAGCTGTTTGTTCTGTGGCATTTGTTTTAAAGGCAGCATCAGCACTTTTGACAGCGTCCATACTTACTGGACGCTATCAAAAGGGAATGAAAGACAAATTCCAATTATACTTCAGCCCTCCTAGACTATATTTTGAGCACAAATGTGCTTCCACAACTCATGCATTAATGTTTTTTTTCAGTAAGGCTTCTATTTCTTTAAAGCAGATAACCGACGATGTGAAAAATAGTTCTGTAGCACTGAGAGAAAATGTTTAATATATCTAAAGCAATCCGTATGTTAGCATGGCAAAGGGAACTTGTTGAACAACTTTGGGGTGAGGGGTAAGGGGCATAGCCAAAATAAATAGGGTCATGGTTTCTTTTGAAAACCCTTTAAAAGATTTATTTTCTTGCATGGCCACATGTCCTTATGGAAACAATTAACAGCAGGTACATTATGTTTTAGGTTGGTGGTGTGGGATTGGCAGCACACTGGCTAGACATGCTCCTGCAAGTCATTTCACAGAGATGAATAGTAAATTGAGAAGAGAAGATAGCAAGGAGAGAGCTACCGAGAACTAAGGGTTTTTTAGGGCTCGTCTGTATTAACAGCAAAGCACACAGCAGACTTTGCACCTGAGCAAGTAGACGGCAATAGAGAAGGTGGGACAGGAGCTCAGCCATGTTCACTTGCGATGGGGGTCTGAAAGGTCCAGTAAATCACCGTCTTCAAAGGCCAGACCTTTATTTACGCTTTACTTCCACCAAACATGTCTGCCACTGACTAAGACCATGAATCACCCCCCACCCACCCAGACCCCCTCCCTTAAACAGTTTTCAGTTGTGTGGGTGATAGGCTGATCAGCACTGTGGTTGAGGTCAGAGAGGCCAAGGGGAGTTTAACTTAGCAAACTCGCACTGCTAACACTAAAGTGCCTTGGCAGATTTAAAGCCCTCCAAAACGCTGAGACCACAAACGCTAAGCAGAGGGATTTTCCCCTCGCTTTCCCTGCTTCTCAGTCTTACCGTGTTGGTGGGGTCGTCTTGGAGAATGGCATCATAGTGCTTGTTGGCCTCGTCATACCTTCAGATAGAGAGAAAAGAATACAAATTTGTTTTTTTTAACCAATCCCAGTCTCCAGTCGGGTAAAATTAGGTGGTGGGGAAGAGAGTGGGGAGTTCAAGGTAATCAAGTTTCTGTATACAGTGTGGCAGGTTCCTATGATTACAGTGAGGCTGTACAGAAATCAGTGGTGATCTAAAGGAAGAAATAAACACTCATTTAAGTTTAGGTTGCTGGTCACACAGCCAGCATTGTGAGAGGCGTATATCTCTTCACAACGAGTCATGAAATCAATACAAACAAAGCGCACTGTTTTGAAGATTGAATTTTCATTTGATTGTATCCAGTTTGATTCACCTTTAAACAAAATGAAATTGCTGCTTTTACATGCGTCCAGATCCGCAGCTAAGTTGTTGGTTCAGTTGTCCGTCTCTTGGCCCATACATAATACCCCAATACACACATATGAACCTGATAAGCAATATCCAACACAGCGTGCCTCAGACTGTTGGACTGAGCCCACATGATTCTGTTTAAAGGGGAAATTTATGAGCTGTAAATATCAAATCATACGGTAAAGAAATCTGGGAATAGGAGGCATGTGCACTTCACTTGTCGTGTCAAATCAGGCACTGAAGGATGATTTTAGAACTTTTTTTTTTCTATTAGGGGCAATCTGCAAACGCTGACGTTTCAGCAGCCAAAGGCAGGGATCAGTGATCAGAAACTGTCCCGCCCACAGCCTGCAACAGACAGAAGCAACTCTGGTTCCCATTAGCACTGAGAAGCCCCACTTCCAGCGCTGCTGCTTCCCTCACATTCACTTTATTACTCAGCCACACTTTGGGAGATTTCAGATGGCACCAGGCAAGCACTCATGAGCCACTTTGATTTGCTTTATTTATTTAGGAACTGTGTGTGTGTGTGTGTGCGCGCGCGTGCGTGTGGAGGGGAAGGGCCTTGCTGTTTGAAGCTGTGTCATTCAAGTGTAGCTCTGTCTGCTGCCAATTAGATCCCAGTGTGCCGTTTATTTAATCTGACAGTGCCGAAGCAATCACTCTTAATTATCACATAAACTCTGACATAACCGATAAACCAGCAATGGTGACCCGGGTGGGAAATGTGAGCGAGGTAGTAAACAGATTGAATTGCCCTTACTTCAGCTCAGTACAGACTTACATACTCCCTGTTTATCTTTCTCGCTCCATTCTGCTTACTTTGTTTTTTATAAACTGCAGATTTAAAAATAAAACATCACTTTTGGTACAGAGACCAAAACAGGACGGGGGAGAAAGCATGAGAACAGTGAGGGCAAAGAGCGAGATGAGGAGTAACAAAATAAGGAAACAATGGTGGAATAGAAACCAGAAAAGATTGAGGGACCCCCAGAATAACAGTGGGATCCGACCACTTCCTTCCCGGGAATCCCTAACTCAGGCTAAAAGGGCCACAGGACTACCCAGCGCTGAACCTTCCCTCTCTCCGTTCCCCTCTTCTCCAAAGGAATGCTGGGTGATCCAACATAAACACAACCTACCCCACACACATACTATACTTACACACACCCAGACCATTGTACCACTTAGGATCTGCTAACAGTTTCTCACCCCCCCCTTCAAGCCACCCAAAGTACCATGCATAACAGTGAGGCTGAGCCTGTTTTGCCTCCTCTAGCTCTGGAGCTTTTGGTACCCGATGCTTACCTTTCCAGAGCTTCCAGCCTCATGCCCGATAATCGCTTCACTCTGTGGCTATCTGGAAACTGCTTCCTCAGTTCCTGTAGACAGGTCTGCAAGGATGTGGGCAGAGGAGAGAGACCAATTATAGTTGGCTGTAACTAAACTTTATGTTACACTCTTGCTCTCACACACATATATCTACAGATACAAACCACCTGTTTTGAAAATGTACAATTTTTGCCTATGTTTCAGCTAAACAAAATGAATACACTGATAGAAAAACAGACTGTCAACAGGCCAACTGTATGTTAACCATTTAGGGCGTTTTCACACCTATAGTTTGTTTGCTCTGGTCCCAGTCAGTTGTTGAGTTTGTAAACTTGGAGCGTTTCCCCTTGGTTTGGTTTCTTTTCACTCAGAGGAAAATCCAAGCGAACTAAAATGCATCACTACAAACCACGTGAGAACGTTCTGTCTGCTTATTGGTAAGATGTGTCTGGGGCGGGAGCAAGAAAGTAAATACAGGAGGAAGGTTCCTGTAGCCAGGTGTGCTTTGCATTCTGGGATGTGGCAGAGCACGCAAACTGTTTCTAGTCGTAGCAGCTAACCGGAGAATGAACCAGCAATGTTTCACTCACAGAAATATTCACTAGTCCAGAACACAGGACCTTCTTCCTGTATTTACTTTCTTGCTCCAACCCCAGACACATCTGACCAATAGAGCAGAGTGAAAGTTCTCACGTGGTTTGTAGTGATGCATTTTGGTTCACTTGGATTTTTCTCTGTATGAAAAGAAACTGAACCAAGGGGAAAACGCTCCAAGTTTACAAGCTCAACTGATTCAGACCAGAGCAAACAAACTATAGGTGTGAAAACACCCTTAGACAACCACCCTTGCTACTATAAAAGGGGAAGTGAGGATGCTCTCTGCCACTTCCTCCTCTACACAGAGCATGGATTTGTTGGATCACACAGAAGTGTAAGAGGTGAGGAATGGTTATAATCACATTCAGCATTATCCTAAAAAGGTCTGCAGCATGACCTGAATCGTTTGCACCATCCATCAGCTGAAGTCTGGTCCTTCTGCTTTTTTAAAGTTTGGCAGCGAGGCTGAAAGGATGGCCAACAGGAAACTAATTCCAATGACTGAGTTCTGCCTTTTCTGTGCTCAATGAGTCATTCTTTTTGCCAAGAGAGTCGTTTCATCCCTGCTGATTGGAGATGAACTATTTCAATTACCATGATCTCTTGTCTTTTTTTTTTTTTTATCCCATGCAGATTTGACCATTTTCAGAGCTATGAATATTTCAACGTGAACTCAGAAACATCACATTAAGCTTTAGGATGGCAAATAAATCCTGAGGGAAAAAGCAGTTAGTTGAACTCCATAAACGATGGCCAAGTTCAGCTAACACTTGAAGCATGCTTCTCCGCTCATTTGCTACACCCTCTAATTCCAACTCTCAGCAAATTGTTTTTCCAAAGTACAGACGGAGTAATACCATTTGGCCAAATAAAAATCAGACTTTCACATTTGGCAGAGGGGCTGCTGCAAAGTAGGAATGGCTATGAGAGAGAGAGAGAGAGAGAGAGAGAGAGAGAGAGAGAGAGAGAGTGTGAGTGAGTGAGTGAGTGAGTGAGTGAGAGTGAGAGAGAGAGAGAGAGAGAGAAGCTGGGTGTGTGAGGAAGAGCAGTAAAAAACGTACCAGAGCCAAGTCATCCCGACTGCAGTCCAGCGCTGCGATCATCACCTGCTCATAAATAATCCATACTGGGCAGAAGAGACACAGACAAAGAAGACTGTGTTAACGCCCTTTCCATTCCACTGTCTGGTGTAACGTGAAAACATGATATATTGAACTGTACACTTGACGTCCCAACTTAAGAGTGCGTCCCCAACAGCTGCACATCATGTTTTTTTTACTCACACAAACAAGCTTTCATGATGTGAATCAACAGCTTAAGACTTCATGCAAAGAACTTTCCCATTTCATTTAACATGTGATGCTACATTAACAATTTTCTGTATGGAAGACATTGAAGATAATGTTGCTTGTTAAAAACCATGCACTAATTTAAAACTTGGACGACACTACAATAATAATAATAACCATGAATGCAGAACGTTTCAAGTACACGCCCTTGTGTGAGTCCTGTTATTCATTTCCCCACAGTGAGTTGGTAATAAATTACTAATTCAATTTCAGTAATAAATGGTACATTTGAGGAAATTAAGTGTAACATTATCAAGGAAAATAAGTTGTTATGTTTGTTATAAACTCTCAATTTCAGACTGAAAATGACCCTAGACCCCCAACCACAGTTCATTTTCCTCATTATTAGGCTACATCCACACTATCATGTTTTTATTTTAAAACGGCGTTTTAAAAACGAAAACAATCTCTGTACACACAAGCGTTTTATCACCGTTTCAGATATCATCTCCGTCCATACTACACGCCTGGAAACGACCATCACGATCTGACCATTCACGTGCACTGGGCATGCATGTGCCGGTGTAAACAGGAAGCAGACTGTCTACAGTTGGTTGCTTAGTTAGTTGCAGGAAATACTACGAGCGAAGAACAGCAATGGAGAAAAGTAAGAGCAGAGATTTCTGTGCTTGGACCGACGACCAGGTGGAACTGTTACTAAAAGTAATTGTTATAATTCGTTATCCATGTTAAATTAACCACTGGTAGTCAAGGCTGATGTCATTTGTTTTCTTCCAGGAAAAGGGTCACTTGATAGGGGCGTGACGAATCAGGGAAGGACACGTCGTAGCTGATAATACCCAATCAGGAAGCGAACATGGGTGTCTATGTCATCGTTTTAATATGTCTCTGTTTCCGCCCATCCTCACTAAAACACAATCCAGAGTTAACTAAAATGGGGTCAGCAGCGTTTTAAAAGGTCTCTGTTTTAGGGGGTTTACAATGCTGTCGTAGTGTGGATGCTAAGCATAAACATAGCAAAAGTTATGCGTTTTAAAACAAAAACTTATTAGTGTGGATGTAGCCTTATGCCTTCCTCACACTTTGTGGTAGTATAACAGAGACATGGAAAAGGTGAAAAAAACAAAAACAAAACATTGCTAACATTGTTAAAAACCGTGTGACTATGTTAACAGTTGCTGTAGCTCACACGCCAGAACAAGTTTCAACAGCTAAATGTGGTTGGGTTCGCAACATAATGTCTCTCTGTTTTCACTAAAAATAAAAAATATGTATATATCAGTTTCAACATAAACACAATATAAAATCCATCTGATCAGTGAGTGATGTTAAAGCAGTAGTGACAGGTTTACATAAAGGTTAAATTTCCTGACACTTTTCACCATGAAGAGAATTATTAATGAATGTTTACATTGCAGTGAATTATTTTTGGAAGGCGATTACATTTTTATTCCCCAGAATCCTCCAGGAGGCTCCAATAGTCGGTTCCAAAAAAGTAGACTTTTGCACATCTCTGCAGCTTTTATTTTTAATATAAATGGGCTAGAGTCTTGCGACTGTGACAAAGTAATGTGATACTGATTTGTACATTACGTTGTAGAGTGATTGTAGTTGGTCACACAGACAATTGTACCAGTATTAGACATCTCTGCTTTGTCCACTTTGTACTCCATGATGCTTACTGAGATTCCTTTTGTGTAGAGACCTTATGGTTGAATATGGTCAAACACATGTTTTCTTTAGATACATAAAACCAATCTCAAGCAAGCCTGAAAATGTCAGCACTGTTATATTTATATACTCGCAGAGCAAGGCATGTTGAGCACCATCATTACCAGGCACAACCATTCCTTTAAAATGTTTCACATGGTGGTTAGCTATAAAAAACATAAATAAATGTTTTTTCATTCAGTCAACTGTAACGTTATAACCTACTGACTAACAGCCTGGCTACAGAAGCCAATTAATGGAATTAATACAACATGTTAGACAGACAGCTTTGACAAGTAAACTGGACATGTTCAGCCAAATCAACACCCCCTGTTAATTGAAAAGAATAATAAAATCCAACTCCACCCAAAAGCTGTCGGGTTACGCCAGAACAAACAAATGCCTGTAGCTTTTCTTGACTTTAATGATTCCAGCTCTTGTTTTGATAATTGCCATCTCATTTCACAGCCAATTTAAGAGCTGGTTTCAATAAAACCGTGGCCTGTTTATCCGCCTCTTTTGAGGACTGTATGAATCATAATGACTAGGGAAAAGGGAGTTTTACGGGATAATGCAGCAGGACAGTACTGTTATAAAGGAAACCATGACCTTTGATATGTTTATGGTAGGTAAAACCCACTGCTGCTTCAAAAATAAAAACAGCATACTGTAGTCAGTGCATTACTAGGCAATGGACTATACTTTACTTACTATCGCACATTTCACACCATTACAATTACTGTCTTATTAACTGTATCCCTGCTTACAGTATGTCTGGAATATAGTCATCTTTCATGTCATGTTTTCTGCTACTACTACTTTTATTTTTTTGTGATCACCAAACCAAGATATAAAAACGATATAAAATAACCTGTTTCCATTCATGATTTTCCAAGTTTTTTCCAAGTTAAGTGTTTTACCTCTCCCCCTCAAATCTCCTGAATATCCGTTTAATGTAAGCGATCTTGTATTTCTGGATTTGGCTTTTCAGCCGTGACTGCGTCTATCTGTGTTTTCCACATCACAGGAAACCTAAGATCCTGTTCAGAAATGTATCCAAAAGAAAAATATATACCACAAAAAAGAGGAGAGAGGAAATAAAAACTAGCCAGCAGAAAATCGCCCACTTAGATCAATCATACCTCGCACAGTTGTACAGATGAACCCACAGTCAATAACATTAGCCTCACTATTCTTACAGAGGGACGTTCAGTGGTTTGTGACTATAAAAAGCAGAAGATTCTCATTCAGAAAAAAATGTTTTTAAACTTTGAACAGACCTGCAGGCTATACTCAACCCTCACTTCTATATTATGATGTGAGAGCAGCCACCAGGAAATGGTCACAAGCTGTGCATTGTGTTATTACCAAAACAATAACGTTTCCCCCACAAAAGTGTGTCATAAAAGCCCCAGTTTTCTCTACTTCAGTGCATATACAGTCACCAATGGTCCTTCTGAAACAATGCACCTCATGGTCTATGTTGTCAAACTCCTCTGTGTGTATGCTAGCTAAAAGATTCTGTGGAATGATGTAAAATGATGTACTGATTGATTTAGTCTCAACACACTTACTGTCATCTCCCAGTTTGGATGCATGCTCACTGATGAGCTCCTCACCAACATCCACAATTTGTTCGCTATTTCTGCAGTTGTCTTCTCTCCATTTACGCAGCTTGTCTCTCATCTCTGTGGACAAATTTGTTAAACCATGAGGACTGTTGTCAACAACAGTTTTCAACATAATGTATCAAGCCTGGTCCTTAAAGTCTGGGGCTGTGCAATGCACGGTATGGACTGAGAGTGTGAAATACGAAGCTTAACTGTAATGTGTAGTAACGTTTTTAATTAATTGTCTTTTTTTTTTGTTTTTTATTATTTTATTTGAACTGATGTCTATGATGGGATTAACGTGACACCCAAAGTGTCAATTATCGGATTATCAGAGCGATAAGTACAACTGCTAACCACTACGGTTATGTCTGTGCTATTAGTACACTGGCAAATGCACAAAATGGCACTAACATTACTACTGCATGATCACTACTGCGTTATATGTGCTTTGCAGAACCACACATCTATTACGGCATAGCTATAGCTAACGTTAACCCTAGCCAAGACTGGCTAACACGCTACAGACGTTGACGTTAGGTGGTTATCTGATAACAGACAGACATTGTTTACTGCTTGACATTAAACGCGACTTTACCACCGTCAACAACTAAGTTACAAATGACGGCTATTGAGCTGGTATGGATGTACTGTATGGGTGAACCCGATGAGTTAGCTAACCAAGCTAACTAGCATTAGCTAACAGCTTTAGTTACATGCTGACTCGTTAGCTCGTATTTTCAGTCTGTGACAGCGACGACTCTCCCCATCCTCTTGCACAAAAGAAACACAAAGAAAGCACCGAATGCCTTCAAAAATATAAAAACATGTCTAAATGACACTTGACGATAATCAATTTTATCTTTTGTCTTACCTTCCCAACCCACATCGTACATTTCTGATACCGACGCCATCTTTTCTCTTTTGACAACATACGCCGACATACGACGTGTTTACGTCATGGACTTGCCAGCTGTGGGCGTGCCTGACGTTGATAATAATTATAATAATAATAATTAAAAATAATAATAATAATAATAACGTTGTAATTGTGGTAATAGTGTAATAATAATTATTGATGAACATGGTGTCTTGTTTTATAATGTTATGAGATGTGATATGATTCATTTATAAAGCTTACATTACATCAACAGAATCACTTTTATTCATGTCCATTCAGAATGAGTTGACTGGTTAGGCACAGCACAGGGCAAATGCAATTCCAGTATACTGTAAACCTACATTTGCATACCCATTGCACTGTTCAGCAGTCAGCAACATGCAGCATGATGGTTAGCAGGCTACAGCAGACATTTACAATCCAGACGATGTCGTTCTCATGCTCCATTTCCATTTTTATACAATCCCCCTACTAAGTATTGGGTAGGACAGTCGGCTGAGCCTAGAATCAGTTTCCTCCGAAAATATGAAATGTGCTTTCCAAGCACATTTACCATTTTATCCTGATTTCCCTCAGGAGCCTCTGTGAATCTCATCCCCTCCCTGTGTATGCTTGCTTACACACTTTTCTCTTACCACATTACACACTTGTTGATGTGGGCTCAGCACAAACCTGCTTACAGAGACATTTCAGAGATCTGATGTCATATCCAGTGCTGCTCACTGCACATAGGCTACTGTTATGCATACTTTGTCGATGTTCTATTGTAAAGGGCAACAAGGAGATGTTTTTTTTTCTCTAAAGGACACTGATATTGTAAAACAGCTTAGCATCATCAGTAATGAACAAGTGCAAGTGCACAAGGGAACGATGAAATGTCATCATCTCTGTCAGGGAAACAAATAATGACACTGTGTACAGTTTAAGTTACGCTCAGCTTTGGCGATGTGTGCACTTGTAATTTTCAAGTCTGCACATGGCAGTCAGTTGATATGTGGTTGGGTTTTTGCTGGAACACGAAATACCAAAGAAACCACATTAAAACAATCATACACTGTCCTTTGGGGTAGAGGGCTTTCCCCTGTCTGCCAAGGTGCCACTGAAGGCCAGGGCCCTAACAGCGACCTGCAATAAACACCATGCAGCGGGTGTGACTCTTGGGATTTCAGGACATGATGGTAAAAGCGCTCTGTGAACAAGTTGTCTATAACTTTGAGATGCAGCTGGACGTGGTGGTGGTGAAAAAAGCCTCTTGACATAAGGCGTCTGTTTAACTTGGAGCAGCTCTCTTGTACAGAAATGTCACAATATGTGAGATCAATTGCAGCCATCTGAAAACCCAAATTGTACTACTTGACTGGTGCTTACGTAGGTTTCCATGCTCTGGAAGCCCCCACATATGGCACACGGGACAAGCATATATATATTTTCCTTTTCAGTCTCCATGTATGAAAAAAAAAAGAAATATTCCAGTAGAAACACTTCACAGGCATTATATTTTGATTTCTGACAGAAGCAATCAGAGTTGGCAATCTCTAAAATGAACAGTTATGGACTAAAAATTGAGGTAAGGCTGAGGTGCTCTCTGTGGTTTCGAAATAGTTCCTGTTCCATCTAGATTTCTTTTTCGTTGGTGTTGTACAGTGAGTTGCGGAAAATGAAGACAGATGCAATTAGCAACAATGTTTGGACTCAGCCTTCTGGAGCCGGCGGCACCGTGTTTACTTTGAAATCTGATTAGGTCCCCTGTCTGACCAAGTTGCTTTCACCTCACCGCGAATAACTCTGTACAGATGACTTCAGCACGCTTTGCCTCTGATGGACTCCCTCTATTGCACCTTTGACCTCACCCATATCCTGAGTGAGAGGCCCTGAGCGGGAAATTATGGCACATCACAATTAGGCTTCCTCACTCTCCTGCTCTTCTCTCTCTTGGCTTCAGTGCCAAGAACAATATTCAGCCCCATGTCAGAGCGGCACCATGCTGGTAATTGATGTTACTCGCACAGTACGAAGCTTAGGATGTAGTGCTCCCCTGACACCTCGTGTAGTAGCGTGATTGCTTATTGTGGATTGGAGTACTACCACATGTAGTATATTATGTGTTGCTAGATTGGTTTTAATAGCCAGTCGTCCTTTCTCATTAAATTCGAACAAGGATTTAGCATCACCATGCATGAGATTACCTCCAACAGACTTCAGCACGGGCTGTAGGTGGTGGCCACATTCATCACAAGAACAACTCATCCTTACAAGCTTTTGAGACCATCAGTTGATTTCCACATGGACACATTCCTGTGCTCCTCCTGGAATTTCTCACAGTAAAAAAAAGTCCCATTGGAGGACTTTACATTTGAGGCTAATCTTACAGAACCCTTGTGCAGTCTTCTTAAAGAGAAAGTTTGATCTCCAAGAGTATTTGGCAGTGACGTGACAATTTTGACACCTCCGAGCCAAATATTGAAATTCTTTTCTCTGTCGTATCCAAGAATCACATCATCTTCATCCTAAGTTGCGGCAGCTGGTGAAGTTCATTCATCCCAGCAGCATTTTTGTATGGTTCCAACTTGAAATATAAAGCACTTCTACAACCTCTCAGGGGGTCGAAGTTGAGGTTTGACATTCATAGAAGTCACGGCTGTTGTTCACTGATCTTACTTTCTTTCCGTTATTTCAAGAGTGGTTTTATTCAGAGGCCTCCACTTATCTACATAAATACACACAATAGCAATGATTACAGAAATTTTAAATCCACAGAAAGAGGAATATTCAAATCCCGTCCCCCGTGCAGTGGAAGCCTGTAACTAAACAGCATAATCTGGAGTTATCAGATTTCACTTTTCTTTTCTGGTAAGAATGTTCATGACCACAAATTTGGAGATAGCGCCATGTTCTCTGTAATGTCATGTTTTCAAAGAAAATTGCAGTGCAAAAGTGAAGTTATGCATAACGAGAGGAGCGAGCATGGCAGCAGAGCTTGTTGAGGAAGGATTAGAGGGGTCAAATATTGATCGACTCCCCTATGCGCCTTCTGTGATATTGCTGATGTGTGTTCCTCCTTGTTTGTGCAGCGGACATGTGTTGCGCAGATGTTCTGCCATGCTTGGTGCCACTGGGTGCTCGCTGGAAGTTTGTATTGTTTTCTGGCCCATAGGCCTGGTCGATAACCTTCATCCCACTGCCATCGAGTGTGACAGTGCTGAAGTCAGCACTGGGCTCCGAATCAGGAGTGTGGGCCGCTGATTTATAACCTGACACGTACTCGGGGCGAGGTGATGCATATCTAAAAAGTTTACAAAAGAATCATTGAAATTCATATGAGATGCTGGAATTCGGATTCAGAGCAGGGATGCTTGGCTTTGCAACATCCAGCACCGAGTCATTTGTCTTCAGGTCGTATTGATTTATATTTTGACAGATATTAGAACGAGGCCAGTGGTGGGTGTCTTTGGCAGTGTCATCTCCTCTCCCTCTCTTGGATTCATTTGTTGACCAAGAAAGCTTTCAGGGAACTGGAGAGCTGAGGTTTTTCATGGAATATTTGGCCCATCACTCCAGCGCCCTTTAAGTTTATCCCATTAAGGCTGAGGAGTATTTTCTGCAAGACAAACACGTAGAATGATGGATAATGTTTTGCATGCTGAAATGTGTTGGTGTTCCTCACAGCATCCCAGTATTGAACCTGGGTATCATGTGTGGTCAAAGCCATCACTGCCTTCATCCTACAAAACACACACATGCTTTGATTTACAGAGACAGAAATGGTGGATGACTGTATATATTTACTCCACTTTTATGGGCTTTGTTTAAAGTTTTGATAAGCCTTTAGCCCAAACCTCTTCATTCACTAGCCTGGCCGGGTACTATGAGAGTTGCTGGGAACAAATCATTAGTTACATTCACCCTGTTGGTTGTGTTGCCCGAGAAGCACCTTGGTAGGAGGAGATCACAAAGCTGCAGAAACATCGCCAAGAAATAGTTATGTTAGAGAGCAGACCACTGTGAACTGTATCCACACAGAGGTTGAATCTGACAAACAACAATCAAAGAGAAGTAGGGCTCACGTTTGCAGTAACTGTGCACAATTGCATAGCCTTGGCTTGGAATAGTTTGACATTTTGGGAAGTACGCTTATTTCCTTTCTTGCGAGAGTTAGATGTGAAGATCGATACCACTCTCATATCTGTATGCTAAATATGAAGCTATAGCCAGCAGCTGGTTAGGTTAGCTTAGCATAAAGATTGGGAACAGGAGCAAACAACTAGCCTGGCTCTGAAGGTAACAAAATCCGCCTACCAGCGCCTCTAAAGCCTCACTAAGGCTACATTTAGATAGAATCAGGCGCTATGGCAAAAACGCAGATTTTCCCATTCATTTGAACGAGGGTACTGCGTTTAGGCTGCAGCAGTGCGGGCCGCAGGGGGTGCCGAAAAAAATGCAGTGGCCTATGGTGAAAAGTTAAAACAGAATCAACTTTTGGAGAAACGCAACCCGACATCATGCTGCGACGGCCAATCACGCCGGCGATCAGACCGGCAGACACCAAGGTGAAGAAGAACTTCATGTAGCATTGTAGCATTAGCTGTTTACCGTAATATTCCACTGTTTACCGAGCAACTGTGAAGATGGAAGAGAGACTGATTGATCGTATCACTCTTCAAGTTGGGATTGCTGGTTAGTATGTGACACTCCCACACCACCGCACAACCCTGCGTTGAATCGCCAATGCCTGATTCTGTCTGAAAGCAGCCTAATACATTATATCCTGTTTGGGATTTGTGACGAAGGGGAGCCCTTGTCCAATGAGGTTGGGGTGGTTTCCACAGACCACACTGTCGACATGTTTCACAGAGACAAGTTCTTCAGTAGAAAGCAGTCACAGTAAAATATTTGTCCAGAGTAATAATGGCACTGTTTCTGAAAAGAGATGTTACTGTTGAATTTTCTGAATATAATTTTTTTAAATACTGTACCACAAACTAAATTCCATGCATCTCCATTGTATTGGTGAGATTACAGAGGCAGATACCTCAAATTGAATCTATCTAAATGGCCAGACACCACTAGGGAGAAGTGATTTTGATTTTGATTTTATTTCATTTCATTTATTTTTTGGTACTTTGGTTGAAGCGACCGTTTGGTACACCTACGTGAAGCACCATATTTATAGGCCCATACCCAAAAACACTGCCAGTGTCTGACATTTTTTGTTTGTTTTGTTTTTCATTGAATTTATGCTTCACAAAACACTGACATTCCTGTCCATGCGTAAAAACAGACATCTTTGCACTGATGCAACCACAGCATGTACAGTAACTTATAGGCTTAGTGTAATAAATTGGGTTTTCATTATCTGGTGCCTTATTTTTTATTTACTTAAACATACTATACGTAACATTTTACATGTATTCTTTGCTTTGTATTGCTTATGTGTGAATGGATTGTAACGTAACTTAAAAATGAGACCTTCCCTGACTTTCTCGGCTGCCTATAACAGCCTGTGGACTGATTTCTATGTAAAAACTTGGGACGGATTTTCTGGAAAAATCCAAAGGATGTGATGTTATGCTCTCTCCTGAGTGCCTGGCATCTCTTCAGCTCCCCTACAGCGCCAACAGTGTGCAACACAATATGCCCGGCCTGGCAGATCTGCTGTGTGAATGTGATAGATCATCTCTAAATGCAGGACCTCAAGCAGCTCTGTCAGGCCGAGCACATCTGGCACCTACACCAGTTTCCCTTGTTTCCAGCATTTATGCTAAGCTAAGCTAACCTTCTGTTAGCTCCAGCTTCATATTAACTGTACAGATATAAGAGAGGTATCAGTATTCTCATCTAACTCCCAGCACAAAAGCGAATGAAAATATTTATACATGCTAGAAAGTGTCCAGCAGGGCATTTCCTGGATCCATCCCCCTTGAATTGCTTTATTGTCTCAATCACTCCTTACCCATTTTCCCAACTCTCTGCAATTCATGGGTTTGGCTTTGCTTTTCTCTAAGGGGACAAATGAGCAAGCTGGCACCGGACTTTTTAAAAAACATGGGTTGAGCATAGTTCAGACCCTAATGGTGTTCAGTGGCTAGGATTGTTTGGTTTGCAAATGTACCCAATCTGAGACTTCTGTTAGCAAATATAAAAACTGATCAAGGGTTAGTTTTGAACAGAAAGATGATAACACAAAATTAACTAAACACACTACATATTCTGTAAAGGAGAAAGTCTTTGCGCAGTGAATATCATATATAATAAGAGTGAAGTCTGGATTCAACATGTTTTTGTGAGTTCCGCATGTTATCAGCAAAATAACAGTGTGGCTATTTTGGCGAAAACTGAACAAAATATGAAGAAAGGAAAAAGAATTCCCCTGCACGTTTTTCCAAAATATTACCTCCAAAGCACCTTTTTTTCAAAATGAAGATTGGCTGGTTGAAACAAGAGAAACCAAAGCAATTTGGCCTTCATATCAGTGTTTAAAACACATGACTTCTTGTCATTTTGGATTTAGCTTGTGGTGTTTAATGTATCTGAGAATGCTTATTGGCTTTGCCTGGACCGGTGAAGATTTTTCCCGCTGCTTCCTAATTCAATATTGTGTAATAACAAGTATTATTGCCTGCACATAAAATGCAAGCACACAACTCACATTACACTAAAATGGAGGATATAGAGCATGTGTTTATGTTACATGGAGGAACAATTACTGGGTTATGATCATTTTGCACTAAAGTAAGGTTGGAAGGACACATAGAGGTTTTCCTGCTTGGTAAGGGACTGTACAAAAATTATTGGGGTGGTGAGGGGGGTTGAAACTTACGCTTCACTTTGCAAAAAACCAAGGCCCTCCCCAGGGTTATTGATGTTTTCTTTGAACCCTCCTCTAGCCTTGTCACAACATGTAAACGGACCTCCCGCGGACGGCCCCGAACTGGCAGCGGGAAGGCGCTGTTTGCTTAATCCTGTTTAAAGTGATGTAAAATAAAAACCGTAATAGCTAGAGCATTCATTCTTTTTGCAACTGAAAGCTAAGACCTATCTTTCATTTCATCATGTTGTACTTTCATGTCGCGGGTTGATGGCGTCATTACACTGCGTTATTTGCGGTGCAAAACGTCGTGACAACGCAAGGTGGCGCCATGGATGTCCATGGGTGGCACGGTTTTAATTTATGACACAGTTTCAATAATTTTATCAGTCATTATGGTTTATTCACTTACATAGATTATTAGCTCAGGTTGTACTGATTTTAGGTATATGAAGCATTTTAAGATAATCCAGGAAATGACATCACAATAAGCAAAAATACCAATGTAGGCACTGGGGAAATATTTCTATTGCAGATGAGAAACGCCTTTGCTCAAGCAAATTAGCATATCTCAAAAACAAAAGAATTTACAAAGTTCAAATAACTTGTAGAGTGTTAAGAAATGTTTTGTTCATGTTTCTACATTCAGAAAAGTTTTGGATCAATATGTTTTATGTTTTTATTCAGTAAAATGTGATGAAAACAACATGTCCGATTTTTGTATGTTTTTAATTTATGACACAATTTCAATACTTTTATCAATTATTATGATTTATTGACTTACATAACCTTTTTGCTGAGGTTGTACAGATTTTAGGGATATGAAGCATTTGAAGATACTCCAAGAAATGACCTCACAATAAGCAAAAATACCAGTGTAGGTACTGGCGGACCATTTCTATTGTAGAGTTCAAAGGGTTAATTAACAGTGTTAAATTGGTACAACTTGTTCAAACGTGTACCCCAATTTAAACCTTAATATTATATTATATCATATTCTTATATATATTATCGTATTGGAACTTCTAAGGTGCAACACCAGTGTATACTTTAAGGAAACCCTCATACAGAGACAGAACTGTTGACCTCTGTATATGGCAAAGGGCACCTTTATGAACCATGGTGCATGTGAAGTTGTTTTTTTGATGTAACTATTTCTGTAACGATCAACTATATTGCAAAAGAATACTGAAATAAAATATTAATTCAGGATGAGAAAAGAAAATACAAGACCCTCCCCTGCTCTGCGAAAAAAAGTCAGAGTACCTTAGGTTCTTCCAAAAACAAAAATACAATACCTCCCCCCTTTGGTGAACCCCTCTCCCACCCTAATCATTTTTGTATAGTCCCTAACTTTAAAAGCTTAGTCAAGAACAGTAAGATTACATGTGGTGTGGTTCCTGGAGGAAAACAGGAGGTTCAAACATCAAATATCGTGATTATGCAACACACAAAAGTGAAATAGAAATAAGATTTTCAACATAATCACTAATTTCATGAGCCATAACTGCACTACAACTTTGCAGTATAGGCCTATTTGCACTTCATTTTGCACTATGTCACCTCAAGAGGTTTTGAAGTGAAAGAATAATACTATGCACATGGCAAGAAAACATGAACATGAAGAAATATAGTATGCATACTAGCTGCTGACATTAGTGAAAACTGTAGTAAAAAAAAGTTAACAGAGAAAGCATTTCATTGACCTTATAAAGCCAACTTAGCGGCTGCCAAACTGTCTGGAGCTTTTAATTATTTAAATTAAATCTTTGAATGATCTAATAGAGACAAATTCCCAAATGATACTTGCCAAGCTGACCAAATGATTGTATGGGTGACTCTTTTTTACTGCAAAACCTTTCCTGAAATAAAGCAGACGATACAAAGGAGGCTTCAGCAGGGTAAAAGCTGTGTTTTCTCTTTTTTGTTTTTTCATTTTAAGCGAGCTGCCACTGAGCCAGAGCTGACTGTGTCAGAAGCACCCAGTAAAACAGCAACTGGCCATGGTGAGTGGTGTCTGTTTATGACTCATTTCTACCTGCCATCAGGCGGCAGGGAGAGGTGGGAGTGGAAGAGAGAGAGAGCCCAGTGGTAACAAGGGAAGAATTGTGTGAGGATACAAGACAGTGCCGTGTGGTTGTCAAGAAAACAAGGTACTAGTGAAACCTATTAGAGATGGGCCATTTAGTAGCTGATATTGGCTGTTGTCGGCTGGGTATGGTCAACACATGGGCACCTTTATGAGGCAGCTGCTGAACTGAAGGAGGAGAAAGGAGGATGGTTCAGATGCACAATGAAGACATTATAACCTTGTGGAAAGGCAAATGATTGGAAATTATCTGGTTGTTTTCATTCAGATTTAGCCGGCTTGTGAGTGGGGGTTCATCATGACTATATTTGCCCTCAAATGGTTTTAGTCCCATGAAGAAGTCGTACACAGTCACCCAGGCTCTTTAGGAGAAATATTGGTGGTGTCTGGAGGAAAGCCTATGTTTTCAAATTCAACAAAACGTTCACTTGGATCCCTCTTTATAAATGAAATGTTTCACTGTATCAACACCACAAGGAAATTATGGGAATTTTGAAAGGTTTACAAGTCACAGTCATGCATCCTTCTGAGAAACCAATGAAGCAAAAGAAAAAAAAAAAGAAAAGCATACACATTTCCATACATGAGCAAGAATGAAAGGGTCAAAATGTTAGTGAAACTCAAGTCCCTTCCTCCACAACATGGAGCTGGATATTAACTCATTGTATCAAATAAAATATAATACATATATATGGACCTCACAAGACCATGTTACCTATACTTTACACTCCTGAACTGATAACTAATTAAAATGTTTGCTTGTCATTAAGGAATGAATAAAGTCACCAACCCATAAGATTATTAAGTCCTGCACAGTGCAAAAGCATGACTGGAACCAGAAAGTGATTTGAAACTATAGAATATGCCATTAGGGAAAACTGAGCAAACAATAAACAAAACTTAACAGTATAAGCATATCTGCATAGGAAACAAATAAATTAAATCTATCTATCTAGCTATCTATCTATTATACATTAACTGCCAAAATAATGATATATTAATTAATAATTATTATAATTACTTCATACTGTATACATAATTATGTTAGTATACAGTATGGACTTGTGATATACTTGATAATAGCTCTGTAAAATCAGCATCACAAGTCTTTTTTATATTTCCTGTTGAGGATGCTGAGAATGTCGCTGATTGGTCAGTCCCTTTGTACATAGCTGAAACATGCTCCCATTTCCCTTTCCCCGGAGCAAAGATGGCGGAGTACGACCTCACCACCAAAATTGCCCACTTTTTAGACCGTCATCTCGTTTTTCCTCTGCTGGAGTTCCTGTCTGTCAAAGAGGTACGAACTATATTAACACATAAACACTTCGGTACATTTTTTCGTTATTTAATGAAACTATATACGGCTTTTGAACAGTTATAAAAGCCGTGTTACGGTAAGGAGTTGGTCACATTTTCTGCAGCTGTGTAAAGTAGCCACACTTAACCGGAGTGGAGCCGGAAATATAGCTTCCTGCCTTCAAAATAAAAGTGGGAAAACACGTCACCTTTGATAAACACTGTCGGGGAAAACGGCACAAAACTTCAGAACAACGCTTAAGCGGTTAGATCGATGTAGGTAGTGAAACTTCAATTGATATTACAAACAATTACTATATGACATATTACACTTACACCTAAATATTTCAATTGAGTTTTACATTTGAAAAAAAAGTATCGGAAGTCCTGCTTGTGTGAGTAGATTTACACTGGTTAAGCCAGCCACGCGCTGTTTCAGAATCAGGCGGTTGTAGGAGTGCGCGTTTTTCTTAACTCGGAGTAGTTAGGTTTTACAAATTTGTTGGGCGGTGCTCTCATAAACGTTAGCAATGTATAGGTCAGCGATGTTGCCGCCCAGTGGAGATACACTGGGCAATAAAACAGTTCTAACTGGGCTCTTTCAGGCTATGCTAACCCTTGGAAGCTGACAAAAAGTGGTTAATTTGCAATAATAACACCAAAGGCTGGAATGCATTTTAGGCAACTGTTGGGAAGTATCGCTTAACAGCTGGAAAATATTTAGTAACAATGTTCACAACACTTACCACAACTATTAGGACCAACAGACACCCGCCACGTTCGCTAAAAGTAACGTTAGCTAACCTCTTGGTTAAAGCTAACATAAACCTCACTTACTTTTTCATTCACTAACTGTTACGTGTAGTTGGCTAACAAAGGCTGTCATTTGTGTTATCGTAATAGGAACAAGAGCCAGCATGCCACTGTCTGCGACGTTAGGCTGAGACAATTCACATAACCATAAGGGGAGAGGGCAGGGGGTATGAATGGAAAGAATGGGCTAAACTCATTATCCAGTAAATACTTTTGCCTTGTAATGGTTAATAAATTGGAAAGGTAATGTATCAGTCTTTGTAACTTTGTCACAACCTCCTGGTTTGATAATAATATTGTACAAAACCATCCCCTTCACCTCTATTTTCTATAATTGGCTCTGTTTCTTAGATCTACAATGAGCAGGAGCTGCTTAATGGAAAACTGGAGCTCCTCAGTGACACAAACATGGTGGACTTCGCCATGGATGTGCACAGAAGCCTTTTTCCTGAAAAGGAAATTCCGCATAGTAAGTGTTGACGCTTGGTGGATACACACTCCTCATCCACATTTCTCCAGCAATAACGCACACCATACCAAGGAAGATATTGATATTGCTTGATAGAAATCATAAAAGGTTACTGCGCTACACCACTAAGTCCATTCAGAATTGATTTAGCAGTAAACTTTGTTTTACAGTGTTTTCAGTGCTGGGGCGCAGACCATGTACATGTTGGTTTATGGTGTAGCTGTAGCTAATGCCTTTCTTTATCCTCCCTGTGTCAGCTCTGAGGGAGAAGAGGACAGAGGTTGTGGCCCAGCTAAAGCAGCTGCAGTCAGAGACGGAACCCATTGTGAAAATGTTTGAGGACCCGGAGACAACAAGGCAGATGCAGTCCACCAGGTAAAGCCTGTTATTTTTTAATCAAGAGTACTATCTTTCCTCCTTATTTAGTTACTATCCTAAAACTGATTTTATGCAAGACATGATTAGCTTTTGTGAGGTTGTGAAATGTATTGCTGGTCTTACTCGCCATGATTCTAGGATTAGTAAAACCTGTTATTTGAAACAGTAGACGGCACAGCAGCATTGGGAAGGGATTTTGTCCATGGAACTTCATTTTGAATAAAAAATGTATTTAGCCCTTTCAGGGCTTTCGCTGAGCGAAGTCAGCAAAGACAAGTAAAAAGAGACAGAGGCAAGATGTTGTGGTTAACTTTATTAAGACTGTTTTGTCGTCTACAGCGATTAAAATAGTTTGGTCATATTCAGTCTTTATCCTTTCCTTTTGTTTCTTGGCGAGAGTGTGTACAGTTAATCAAAAGCATTTTCCATCTCTTTTCAGTTTGTACTCTTTTATTATATTGTTTTAGTTAGGCTGTAGACGTTTGTCTATTTAAGACACAGATTTGTAGGAACTGTTATATGAGATTTGAAGCCTGATAATAGCAACACTGACTTTGCGCATGTCTATGTTATTGTTAGTGTCCTGTCAGTATAGAGTAACGAGGAAATCTTCCTTTTTGGATGAGGAATCATGTTTCTGTTTTAAGTTATACATCATTTTTTTTCTTCATACCATTGGATTTGTAAAACAATAGGAAACTCATCTGGGGTCAATGAAGACTTCTCTCTCAAGCCAAAGGACATGCAACAGTTTTATTCCACCATTGTGGCCTAAATAATGCTTGGTGCAGTTGCTTGTTTTTAACATTATTTCTGGATCAGAGGATCATCCAGTGCTGGAAATGAGAAATGGGTTGATATTTGAACCCCAATGCCCTGTGCGTCCACAAAGCAGATCCACAAAGCATTAACAGGGTAATAGAACCTAGTGGTCTTAGTAATTTTATTGAACAGTTAGCTAACAGGCCTACAAGCCTTACCAGGCTTTATTTGGATCACTACCAAAGCCAGAAACCAAGCCCAGCTATCATAGTAAATTATGTTAGTACCATATTTATAAGTCATTATTAGACACACTCTGTGGATTATGATCAGCATTAGGGTGATCTTTGATTCGTTTTCTCATTTGTTCGGATTTGTTAAACAATGAAAACCACTTTTGGGTTTTAGAGTCAACATGCTGCTGATGGCTCCTTGACTTTTTCAGTGCAGAAGGTGGCAGTAATGCTGTGCAGAGTTTTTCATGAATTGTTGCCCCTTGTTGGACATCTCAGCAGCTGACTCTCATCTAAATCTCATAACACGTGCAAAGCAAAATAGAAGATATTTTTATATGACTGTTTTCTTTTGCCCATTCTGTGTGTGCAGAGGGATACATCTGCAGTGTAGTTTGACATATGGTTTAAAAAAGTTTTTTTTAAAAAAAGGCATTTTATTAGCAGGATCTGTGTTCCCATAAGGCTGACATTCCACACTACAGGGAAGTCACCCAGGAGCTTCTGTAGACCATCCTTCATTAGCCTCAAAGGAGTGACAACCTGTCCTGAAGCAGTGAAGAATCCTGCCTCAGCCCAACACACATCACACATGATGTGCCAGCAAATGCGGCCTCAACATGCCCTAGAAACACGCATAGTTTCAATGTGGTGTCCACATAAATACAAAGATTTTAGGTTACAGGCAAAGTTGTAAAATGCAGTTGGGCTACAACAGTTCAGAAGAGCCAGTGCATTCCTTTATTTTGACAAAGCCATAGAGAAAGGCTGTTCTGAGAAATCAATATTCACTTTCCTCACCAGACATCATTTGTTAGACATGGCTAACATAGATTTGTAGCAGCCAAACCAAATGTAATAAACAGCCCATCACACTGTTTTAAAAGTGAAATGGTCTTTGTTTATGTACGGCTCTTGATTTAGACCAGAAGTGGAAAAATATACCTGAATGGGACTCCTAACACCAGGATGTCAGACCAAGTTAAATGGCCTCTAACTACAGAAACTGTCTTGCTGCTTTTTTATTTTTTTTTTTGCAGAGATGGACGAATGCTCTTTGACTACTTGGCAGAAAAACATAACGTAAGTTGGCCTGATTTGCTGACATCTCACTTCTCCGCTGCATTTCCCATGGCTCTTGTGTGAACCCGTGGTTGTTTTAGCGTAGTGGGAGGGGCAAGCCGAGCAGGGAAATGCAGAATTACTTCCCAAAACCCTTAACTCATTTTCGGGGTTTGTATGGCTTGCACAAATTCTGCGGACATTTACATTCTGTGGTGAATTGTTAAGAATAAACGGAGTAGCTCGGGACTCGTGGATGGAGCCGCAAGAATGCCGGAGGTTCTATATTTACCGTGATGTTTGGCTTCCTACCCTCCCCTCCATCTGTCCCCTCCCACTCCGGTATCCCGCTGACCTGCATGCTGTCCTCAGTGCACCTCCACACAGCCCAGGCTCAGGGCCCCTCAGCATGCTGTGGGAAAGGCTTGGGCGGCCCAGAGCACCCACTGCCTGTCACAGTTATACTGAATCTTGGTGAATGGCCTGACGTCAGTGCACACTGCCTGGAGATACTGGACAGCAGGAAGGACAGTTAAATATAGGAAGACAAGTAGGCTCGAAATGATAGCCCTATATATACATGCGCATTTCTAAATTAGTTCACATGACCACTTTTTGGCAGATTTGTTTAAAAGTTAAATATTCTCTTGCCAAATACCACTGATACGATATAGCAGAGTTTACTCCATATTTATTTAGCAGTGGTGCGCCCCCACAGCAGGAAAAAGTATTTTAGTGCTACAAATAAATTAATTATTATTAATTAATTATTAAAATTATATTTGCACTTAGATTACGATCTAAAATATATTTGGTGTAGCCCAGATGTTTGAGAAGTAATATTTTTATCACCTTAACCCTGAAACGCTGATATATTTAAAAAAAAAAAGAAAAAAAAAGGGGTTTCCTTAGGCATCACAGCTGCATAAAATTACAGAGCCATCACAGTGTTTGATTTGAAAATATGCCCAAGTATTGTTTGACTTGGTCTGACAACGCTTGACATTTTCTCTGCTGGTGATCTTGATACTATCCTATTTCTCTTGAAGTTTCGTCAGGAGTACTTGGACACGCTGTACAGATATGCCAAGTTCCAGTATGAGTGCGGAAACTACTCTGGTGCCGCAGAATACCTCTACTTCTTCCGTGTCTTGGTAAGTTTTCAGCTTTTGTCATTGACATTCATCACCAGTTACCGTTAATAGTGATGTTTGCTGATAACTGTACACCTTACCTGACCTAACAGGGTGTCTATCGTATTTTACTATCCTCATTTATATACTGCTTAAGGCATTTCTCTGACATATTAAAATGGAACCTCACATTATGTTTGCCAGATTGTTTTAATTCCTCAAAAGGCTAATGCTTGTATAGGAGAGGAAAAGAACACTAGAAGTAATTGAATGTGAAAAGCTTACGTCATTGCCTTTTCAATTCCCTGCACGTCTTTTGTATTAGGAGGAGACTGCTGCTCTAAGACTTGAGTAGGATCTTTTACTGGGCCAAGTGATCAGTGGCGGACTGCATAATCTGTCTGTAGTCTTCTCACGGGGCAGGCCTCGGTAGACAGCTTATTGATTTGAGTGCTGTGGCCAGAGAGTCCCTTGTCACGACTCCTTAGCTTAAGTTATGCAAGGCATCTCTTAGTTAGCATCAAGAGGGTTACACACATTTTGCAAGGTGTTTCAGGGAGGCAGTGCACGTAAGGTGGTGGTGGTGGTGGTGGGGGTGTCATTATAAAATGTCCTTAATAAGGGCTGCTCTTTCTTTCCTGAATTCAAAATGATGAGCGGTAGGAAAAAGTCACATTTATACAACAGATAGTTTGATTAAATCATTTGAATAAATAAATCTTTTTAAAAAATCAAACAATGCCAACAAATGTTTTGCAGAGGAAGATAATTACAGTTCACATAGAGTACTGGCAGTTTTCTTGTTGGTGCACATGCACACTCCCTATTTCCTCTATAAACAAAGAGACTTGTTGCCTGGGTTCTAGCATTTGTGGCTTCTCTCCCTTTGCCCTCAGAAATGAGTGAAAGATGAACCAGGCAGTGAAATGGGCTAGGTGCAGCTCGACTGCAAGGACTGCTGCCTCACAAGACTTGAAAATCTTTTCAGTGGCCTTGGTCAAGAACTAAGTTTGAGTCACTGTAGAATTTTGTCACATTAGATAATGGGGTGTTTTAATTGAGTGAAAGATGCCACACCTCATCTTTTTGGAGTTGTCTTTTTTAGATTCTTGAACAAGTGATCCTTGAGTCTTTGACTGTTAAGCTTTACCTTCTATACTAGGCTAGTCTTTAATTGCAAAAGAAGTAGACTAGTACAGGTAACTGCATCCTTGCAGTAATCTGAGTTCATAAAGAGCTGGAGATTTCGGGAGTAGTAGACATGTCAAGAAACAGCCACTGGTTAGGTTTAAGGTGCTTTCACACTAGAAGTTTTTAGCAGGTGCTGATCTGCTGTTGACTAGATCCCGTGGCTCATTTCCAGTCACTCTGAAGCACTGTGTGCCCCTGCAAGTGATGTGACATAATGGGGATTCACAGATATTTAGAATTGCCAGCTCCGCAACAGTTTTCAAGCTTGTGTAATATCCAAGGACAAGTCACTGTGGTACTTGATGGAGGGAGCTGGAGGAAACACAAAAGCAGAAACACCACCAGCAATAAGCCATGAAGCGGAGGTTGTGTGGCACCTATTATTTGGCAATGCACATTTATTATAGAAAAAGTTATAAATAATAATTTATTTTCCTACCAGTGGAACCAGGAATTGGGGAGAGAAATCAAGTACCTGGACTTGATATTCACTATCACAATCAGAGTTCTATACTGTAGAATTGCCAAGTAGTGTGAGTTATACAGCAACTATGACACCTGTGTCTTAGGCGATTCCATCATTAGCTACGCAAGCAGCAGCGCATGGGTGGCATCAGTTGTTGCCTACTCTGACGCTGCCTTCAAAGTCACATGTAGGGCATCTTCAAGCGTGTAGCCACCCCCCTGTTGACTTTTGTTATTGTTCCATTTGAAATAAAAACCAAATTTCCAGCGGAAATTTAGCTCTATTTTGACTTCTTTTTGGTGTTATCTTGCATCAAGTGTTAGTAAGTTCAACTCAACTGAATGTCCTATAATGACCAGTGGAACCAGCCTGCATAGTCAGTGGTTTCCAAGTGTCACTCACTTGTCCTCTTGCTTTTGTTTGTCTTTGGTTCAGCATTTAGCTTTGTGGTAAAGCAAGGACTCATGCCAAAGCCAGCCCTGAAAGAATGGGCAAGCATAAGATCAACATTTTGTCTATTCATTAGAGCGAAAAACATTAAGACCGTCTTTTGTTCTTATTCTAATTGGCATTTGATACTGCACTGCGTTGCCTCTTGTCTTTCGGATGTCAGTGACTCTGGCTAGTCATGCACATTCGCTATGCTGGAGTGTCCCCTCCTGAAAAACTTGGCAGTGACTCGGAGCGATGATGAACCCTCTTCGCTACAAACAAGGCTCTTAACCCAAAGCAGTTGGGTTTTTCATTTGATGGGTTTTTCACTGATCTGCTCAAATCTGTAGAAGGAAGAGTAGCATCCGAGACAAGATGACGGGTAATTCGCCCAAGCTTTCCACTTCCACTCCCTACCCCCTCCAAAAAAACGCATTAAGAAAAGTCTTCAAAAGCAGATATGTCCCACTGTTCCAACAACAGTTGTTTATGGCTTTGCAACTCAGTCTAAATAAACCAAAATTGCTTTAATTGAGGTATGTTGTTCAAAGTCCAGCATCATTTTTTTTCTTTTTCCCCCTCAAATTGTTAGACCCCTCATTTTAAGTTCAAGCCAGATGAGGCTCTGTAACTAGATATCGCTTGCTTACACTTGACAATGCAAGAGGCTTTTTAGACAGGGGAAAGGTAGAAATGGATTTCATTAGTGGGAGCCTGTACACTGTTCTCCCCCTCCCCTCTTTTCTGTGTTTTGCGGACCTCCCATCCTCACAGGCCCCTCTTCTGTCCCTCCCTCCCCCGTATGGGAGAGGTGAGGCTCCATAAAGTCATTTAACGTGGGAAACCCAGTCAATTAAACGAAGGAAGCCAGCCTTGCAAAATCCATGCCTCAGGTCTTGTTACAGTGTGGCCAAGCCCGAAAAGAGCAACTTATTCATATCATCACTTAATGCAGGGATTGAATGTTAAGAATAAAGATTGAGTATCCCGACGGATCCCCAGCACAGTCAATTTATTGTTGCTGGTCAGTCAGCGAAAATGTGCCCATTTCACAAACCAATGGAAACTTAAGGTAACTGCTGGAAAGACCCAGGTATTGAAACTTTTCTAGCGTGGCCACTAGTGAAAGCCAGACTGTGTGTGTGTGTGTGTGTGTGTGTGTGAGTAGAAGGCTGCCATAATGACCTGGAGGTCAGCCAAACGTAGCAGGCAGGGACTTCCAAGAGAGGGAAAAAAATAACAAACAAAACAAAACACTTCAACAGATGAAATGCTGACCTTTATACCGGCAGTGGAGCCAGTTTTTTTTTCTCTCGCTGTTACAATACTGATCTTTCTTGTGACTTCTGCAAAAAATCATTTATAATGGACCTGAGTCGTGCTCTGTGATCAAAGAAAGTCCGATGCTCTGACTGGAGGGATGGACACACCATCTCACTGTGTTCTCCTTTGGGGGAATACTACAAGACATTTTCCACACATTTTCCCGTTACCTGCCATCGTCTCGTATTATAGCACTTCGTTGAAATGTTACCTGCGTGTAACTGCCAAGTAAGAAAAACCCTTTTATATCCGAAAAATCTTACCAATTTGTGGGGTTCCAGCGGAAACCTGCTCTTTTTTTAGTGTTTCCTCTACTTGTGCATCTGTCGTGTCTCACAGTCCACTCCAGCGGCTGTCCGACGGCGTACGGGGGTGTGTGGTTAGGATCTAGGTTTCTCTGGCCGCTCAGCAGACACCCACCCTGACTTCCTGCTTGACTCATGTCACTGCGTCTGGCGTTTGGTGTTATCGTGAACTACTGTGGCGCAGAGTTTCCCATGAGCCCTAGGGTGTAGTCCAATGTCCACTACAGAGTGATTGCCTTTCCTTGGAGGTTCAGAGACATTCTCAACCTGTGTTTCATTAACTGATTCTTTTTTGTTTGTTTTAGTCTGTTCTGCGAATCGGAAACAGTAGCCTGCAACATTTTTGAGCGTGATTATCCTCCAAAAAGATGTCTTGTTAGCGGCGGATCATATTTCAACTTAATTACCTTGTGATAACGACAGAGTTGTCCAGAGTTACTGAAGTGGCGTAAAGTTTGGGGGAAAAAAAAAAGCAATTCTCACTGGTAACATTGTACTACATTTAATGTACATATTAGGCACTATTATTTGGCAGGTTATTTAATGTCATGTTCAAGTGCCCGACAACCAGCATTCTTATTTCTTGGGTTTTCAGTCCCATCACTAAAGCTGCAGTTAGTAATATTCAGGGTTCATACAAAGTCTTGAAAGTTTGGAAAATGCTTAATTTTAATTATGTTTTCAAGGTTAGGAATATGCCTGAATTTGAATATACTCCTTGGAAAATGCTTGATTTTTAACATAATCTGGTGTTTCATCGACACAATCACTCATAGAAACAAACATCTTGTAATATTTGAAATGAAACGATCCCTTCGTCATATTTGTTTGTCTCCTCGCATTTACAGTAACAATTTAGATGTGATGATAAAGGCTTCGAGAGTCTGGAAATGTTTGGTTTAGGTACCTTGAAAGTGCTTGAAAAGTGCTTGAATTTTACTTTTAAAAATCTGTACGAACCCTGTAAATTAATTATCAATGGATATATAGAATATTTTTTACATAAAATCATTTGGCTAATAAGATAAGCAAAATCTATAATGACAAATGCCCATCACAAGGTACCAGACCCGAAAGGGGTTTCTTCAGACTGCTTAATTTATGTGACCAACAGTCCAAAAACCCAAAGGTAGTCAGTTTACAATGATGTGAAATAAAGAAAAGCAACCAAATCTTCTAGTTTGAGAAGCTGTGAGCAAATGTTTTGTATGTTAGCCATCAACTTTTACTACTTTCTGAACTAGATTTACTAAGGAACTTTACACAAACTAAGATTATTTACTTAAACTCTTACTCCAGCTTGTTCTTTTGTAGATTGGGTGACGGTGTTGTATCAACTAAATAAAGCAACAGAACGTGCCCTTGGGCGGGGATGATGTGTTTTTTTTTTTTTTTGTTTTTTTTTTAATCAAAGCTTGTACTGTAGAATTGTTTCACCAGCCAGCATTGTGCAGCATGTTAGACACGAGTAGATCCGAAAACATTCTCATAAGGAATGTGTTGTGGGGTTGGTGCAGAGTCTCCTTCCGCTTCTTTCTGATGCTAGGTGTGTCTGCCCCACCTGTCAGGTTGATTATTCTTTCAGGTTGGTGGTCAGCTCATTTTTCACTTAATTGAAGTTGATGACACAATTCTGGCTTTTTCAAGTATGGAATGTAGGAGGACCCAAATATTTGGTTTAGAATTTTTTGTAGGTGATATAAACATTCTTTTTTTTAAAGAGGTACTGCTCACTTAAAACATGTTTTTTGGGCTATAAACTAAATAATATTGCTGTACTGTGATGAAACACATCAATGCTGGTGTTAATACTGATATTTCTTACCAAATTTATAAAAATCAGCATTTCATGGGTTGGGATTATCTACGTCATGAAATGTATATAAAAAAGACTCTAATTAACAATTAGTCTCCCCCATGTCCCCTGACCCCCCACGCTACGTAGCCACGAGGCCACGCCTCCTACAGTTGTTGTTCCCTCACTCCTCTGCTACATATTTTAAATATGCTGGGAGAGAGGGTTCTAGCAGAATTTGAGGGTGTAGATAAACTTGAATACTAATAAGGCTGGAGTAGACCACTGCTGTGGCATAGTATGGCAATGTCAAAGATGGACCTTGGCATCATGATCCTGTATCCTGTCTCATACTAGTGAATAAAAGCCAGGATATCGGGCTTCTGCTGCATCAATTTTGACCATTCTTTTGTCCCTTGTGTTTCCCCCTACTTTATGGGAACATAATACTACATTTCTGGAATACTCATAACTGCAAACAAGACAAATGTCATTTGAAATTCTTGCTGTAACTACGCCCATATAGTAACCCATGATGCAGGCATTGATTTTAAGTCCATCATTGCTGATATGCCATTAGATTTGAGGCCTGTCATCATTACCCAATCAAGTGTTTTACTTCTAGCAAACTATTCAGGCAGCATAGGTACACTCATGCACCAAATATGCCCATACTTAATGTTGGTAATCTGAAAGTAACAAACTGTATGGTCCGCTGCAATGCAGTTGTTGTAGTATCTAAAATTGCAGCAAATTTGCTTTCATTAAAAGCTAAACAGTCTTTCAGGATCCATTTCTCTTTTTCTGTCAAACTCCATTCCCTTAGGATGACATAATTGAATCTGTTTATCCAGTATAAATAAGAAAAGTGACTGCACCGTGCAGCAGTTCCACCGAAGCCAAGCAAGTAGTGGCAAGCCCGGTCTCACTGTGTACGGATGCAGATGTTACTGAACAGTGCGCCACCCGGTCTAAAGAGACTCTTAATCAGCGTCTGGTCTGTCAAGTAATGTGGAAAACTGTTGTTTCGTATGTTGTAGTGTTGTGTGTGCTTCAGGTTTTAACAGTGCACCATGTCTGTTCTCAAGGTCCCATCTACAGACAGGAATGCCCTGAACTCTCTGTGGGGCAAGCTGGCCTCTGAGATCCTGATGCAGAACTGGGAGGCAGCCATGGAGGACCTCACCCGCCTGAGAGAGACTATCGATAACAACGTAAATGCCCCACTTCTCAGAATTTGATACCACATTTAGATTCCCTTACATAGACTCTCATATTGACATTTCACTCTCAGTACAGCTCTGCTGTGGCATTTTATTCCTTACCCACATGCGCTCGTCTGACTACTTAAGAACTTGGATTTGAGTACGAAGTGGTTGTCTGTATTTGATTGATGGCCATCCAGGAGGCAAGAACACTTGAATTTGTTTCCTTGGGCCTTACTGGAGAATAGGTTAGCTTTTATGTGACTGTGGTAAAATGTATTTATAATTTAAAATTATTTTTTCAATTATAAATACGATTTTTTTTTGTCTTGTTGTTTTACACTTCTCTTCCTTTCTTTCTTCCCCCCTGCCTGTGTTTCTATCTTTGTCCTGTCCAGTCTGTCACCTCCCCTCTCCAGTCTCTCCAGCAGAGGACATGGCTCATTCACTGGTCTCTCTTTGTCTTCTTCAACCACCCCAAGGGCAGAGACAATATTATTGAGCTGTTTCTGTACCAGCCACAGTAAGTAACATTTATAATATATATATTTTTTTGTTTTGTTTGTTTTAACCCCAGCTTTTACCCCCAGGATATCGCAAAACTTTTGCGAGAATACCAGGAAGTGGTTGTAAAGATAAGATCCATTTCCACAAAACAAGGGCAACAGGAAAGGCAATGTTCTGTAGCTTGGTCAGCATACGTAGTAGACCTCAGAGTCTTGCCTATTTCATCACAGTTAAGGAGGGGACACAAAATTTAGCTAAACCAAACTTTCCAAAAATCCAAGCGGACATATACAGGTTTAAATAAGTTTTATACACACATTGGCTGCGTTCAGACTGCAGGCAAAAGTGGCCCATATCAGATTTTTTTTTTTTTTTGCTCAGATGTGACGCAGATCTGTTAGTATGAACAACAGAAATCACATGGAAGCTGATGTTTTCAATTCAGATACAGGTCTGATTTCTTGCAATACAACCTCAGTCTGAACAGTCATATTGGAATTCATGTGACTTTTACATCACTCAAGATTGACATTTGTTACAGTTCTGCGCTGGCAGGAGTCACTCAGTGAAATGAAAAAATTTGGCTTTCTTTCTCCTCATCCTCGTCCTCGTTATCTCACAAATTTGCTGGCTTCGACTTATAAATGAACCAATAAACGCTGACGTCAGTGGCCACCATGTTAAGTTCTGTACGACAGCGTGCTGTGTGTGACGTTGTTATTGTTCTTTTGTGCATGCAGGTCAATTCAGGACCGTGACCAGTTCACACTGGAATCTGATATTGGCCGCATTTAAAAAATAATGTGAACAGCCAAACAAAAAAATCGGATCTGTGTAATAAATCCAAATTGAGCACTAAGGGTCACCATGTGAACCTAGCCAATATGAATTTTGCTGGAAAAATCACTTGTATTAGAATCATATGCCAACAAGAATCGATGTGATTATGTGTACAAAAAAATAATTTAGTGTGTAGTTCCTCTTTAGCTACTTCAGTTTTGTTTGACCCAGCGACAGGGGACTCACTATTAGCAGAGCTGTCACCTTTTTCATCCCACTTGGAGGTTGCAGGCCTGGAAATGGGTATATAGTGGTTTGTCGTAGTTAATGTTTTGGTAAATTCAACCAAAAGCTTCCACGTTATACTTCTGAGAGACTGTAATACAACTCAGATTCTCTTTGTGTATTTTGATAATAGTTGTTGCTGACAAATGTTTTTTTTATGTTATGTTATATTGTGACCATTTGTATGCATGTTTCTGATGTGTTGTGTGATATGTACAGTATGTATTTTTATCGTGGGTACATATTAAAGTATATAGTATTGAAAATTGTATTGTAGCTCCAAGGTACTTCTTGATTTGAAGAGGATTTGGAGAAAAGGTCATTCATTTTACTACATCAACTTGATTTAGGGAACCATTTTCTTTAATAACACATTTTTGGGTGGTGGGCTTCTTCATGAACCCTGCTGGTATTTTTAAAGTGGTTTCAGAAGTGTGTGTTTTCGTGTGGTCTGTTTACTCTCCAAGTCGAGAACGAGGCCATGTGTATCGCAGATCGGAAACTTTATACTCTGTGTTAAAATTTGCACACCACCTATTTTGATGTCTTTGCTCCCTCCCCCCCGTTCTGATTGCAGGCTTGTGTAATTGTACAGATGATTGGGTTCCACAGACAGTATGACAGGCGACCACAACACAGCACACTCAAATGTCTGGTTCCCTGAATTTTACTCAGTTTTTAATTTTATTGTGGATGATTAAGGAGGCCTGCCCAATAATTACTCATGAAAAGCTCACCCAACCATCTGTGTGGACAAACTGAGGTAGTTTTGTGTGCTTTGCAGTTTCACAGTCTAGAAACCTCATGTTTTCCCCGCTGAGGCTTGGCTCTTGTTTCCCATCTCTTGACCAGTACTTCCTTTGGCTGAAATTGGTGACCAGCGGCTGGCCTTCAGCTCCACATATGACCTCCCTTACCCCTGCAGTCAGCAGATGTTGGTCCAAAGCCCTGTTTGTATACTATTGACAGACTGCACTACCTTCAGGGGAAACGATGCTCTGTAACTAAGTATGATACAGGTGCAAACTGGGCAAATACTACTGCAGTAATATATCCCGAGTCACTTGATTGTCGATATCACTCGTTCAGTTGTTTGACATGATTTTTTTTTTCCCAGACGAGCTGTGAAATGGGACCTCGTTACCCTGTCCCCCTTCTGTGTTCTCCCACAGCCCCCCTTGAACAGAGGAAATTTGAACTCATGCTTGATTTCTTGGCTGCATGCCTCAGTAGCATCTTCAGCAAACCAGTGCAGCGACGCTTGTTGCCTCAAAACTCAAAAAAAAAGAGAGAAAAAGATGAAGTCCCCTAAGTGGAGTAGGGTGAATGCCCCCCAGATATGGTACAATGACTCATGCAAGATTGTTTGCTATTGGAGCCCCCCCTGGAGAGTGAGTAGGTGTAAGTTAATCAGGAACACAGCACGGAGCATTGCGGTCTTCCACGGGAGTCAAGCAACTACAAAGGGAAGGATGGAGGGAGAGAGCTCTCCTAAAACCAGGCTGGCTTTGCCAAGCAGCCCACTGCTGTTTTTAGACTCAACATCACTGCTGCCACAGGTCCCCTGTCCCTTTAATTGTTTCAGATAATTAAACTGTTGTCGGCACTCTCTCTGAACACCATCTGTTCCTCTGGCCTTAGCTATAGGAGACCCTGAAGGGGCCCACTCCACTTCCTCTTTTCTGATTTAATTTGGTCAATTGCGGGTTGAGTGGAGGGTAAAGTTGAAAGATGGATATTTAGAAACCAATAAGGAGTTTTGGTGATACAGTGAATGTCGAGTGATGGCCATCTTAACAGACAAGTGGTGTGTGCTTGTGTGTGTACAGACCTTACATGTTTGTTTTTTTCACAGGACACTGTCTCCAGAGTTGGTGTGGGATTAGAATCAGCCTGTAACGGCGTCCTGTCTCTTGTGTTCAGCCCTGAGCCAGTTGACCTGTGGTTGAAACATCAGTCCCTGATGGATTGGGTTTCAGCTACTGGGCAGGTCCCTGCTCACTGATCTATATCTTCTTGCCAGGGTTTCCTTTTCCTCCTCCCTCTCATAGGACACTAATGAAAGAGACGGCTTAAAGCCGGGACCCATGTCCAGAAGTGAGGGTCCTGTTAGGACATTTATCTGTTTTAGCTGCAAAGGCTTGTTCTCTGTCCTAAATGCCAGGAGCCCAATAGGCAGCCAAAATGTTATATTATGTGTCCTTGTAAAGATCATGTCTTTGCTTACATCGGTCTAATAAGTGATTACCTTTATCCTCCCTCATTCCAGGTACCTCAATGCTATCCAGACTATGTGCCCGCACATCTTGCGTTACCTAACCACAGCGGTCATTACAAACAAGGATGTCCGTAAGCGTCGGCAGGTTCTGAAGGATTTGGTGAAGGTCATACAGCAGGTACTAGACTTTTAATTTTTCACCCCTTGGTGTTTACAAAGTGCACACACAGTTACCAGGTCATTTCTTATAGGCCATACAGGCTTTAAAGGACGAGTAACTGACCATGTAACCCAATAGCACTGCTAACACTTCCTTTTAAGCACAGGGAGTGTATAAAGGTTGAACCCAGTACCTCTGATGAATGGTAGTGAATTGTCTTCTCATCCAGTGACAGTAGCTACTTCAGAGATCTAAGCACCGTCTTGGTGGGTTGTTGGTAATCACTAAAACGTGCTCAGTGCTCTCTGCTCTGTGGCCTCTGGTCAGGTTGGGACTCTGTCTGTAAGCATGCTTTGGAGCTGTTGAGAGTCCAGAATGTGTTTTCACTCAAGTCCTTGTAAATTGTTATGTTTATTTAGCTATTGTGCCCAGCAGGTGGTTATTGTGACTACATAGTCATTATTGTCAGTGACCAAACTAGGATTTATGATGTTTTTCTGAATACATATATGCTGATATTAGTGATTTCTGTTTGATTGAAAAAAACCTAACATGAATCACATGTACATTTCATGATATTTGTCTGCTTTATTCTATTCATCTTAACAGTTAAACATTGACTTCACTGAAAATATAATCTTCAAGCACTTATACATAAACATATAGATGTATTTGGGCATAATCATTGATTTTATTGTATTTCCATTTTTTCAGGAGTCTTACACCTACAAAGACCCAATTACAGAGTTTGTGGAGTGCCTCTACGTGAACTTTGACTTTGACAGTGCTCAGAAGAAACTCAGGGAGTGTGAGTCGGTGAGTAACAACTTCAGTAACCTCACCAACACTCATCTCAACCTTTTTGTTGCAAAACTATGAGAAGCAGTTGGTCTTGGTTTATTGTGCCTCTCCGTGACGATACCGAGGTCTTCTGAGGACCTCTGCTTCGCAGGTCAGACTCATGAACTTTCACACGGAGCATCGTAGTAAACATGGTTAGTAATCATGTGATCTCTGTCTGACCTTCTGCCTGATCACACAGCGTTTCTATTTGCTGGACTTCTGCGTGGGTCCAGTGCAGACAGAACACTGATAGTCTGTGCCTCGTATCTTACTGTCTGATATAGAGGTCCTCTTGGACACTGTATGACTCAGGCTTCTGTCAGATTTTACTATGGCCTATAATTGACCCATCAGGCTAGTAGTTAACAGTAAAAGCTTTTATAAGCAGAAGTCTCCGCAGAGGCGTGCAGACACTCGTTTTAAGAGGGAGATCTGTCACATCATCACCATTTGGAGCATTTATTTCAATTTTGCTTTGTAATGGTAAAATGTAACTATAGTCCTTGATGTGAGAATAGAATGAGTAGTATACTGTAAAAGTCCCCTTTGTATGTTCACTAGAAAGCTGAACATACAGTGAACACTGATGTGGTCAGGTCAACTTCATGTAAATTTGTTGGCCGGGGTGCCAGTACAGCAAACAGTTTTAATTCTTGTTTTATCTTTTAGGAATTCCTCAGTGTTACTTTTTTTTCCTGTGTTTATGTATGTATGTATGAGTCTTCTGATCTCAAATGCTGCCACCATGGTTTGCTGTGCAGCATATTTTAGGATATTTTGCAATGCAAGTGTTGCATATTCATTCATTTAGAGACAGCGGGTGGGCACGATAACAGGAATGCCTGTACAACATAATGATAAATTATGTGTTGTACTGTTAAGAGGGGCTGGTCAGATTCTGGGGACACATTCAGTGCACAGTAATCCGATTTAGAGAGAGAGCAGGTGTCCTAACTGGTGTTGTGCTACATGTATATTTTGCGTAACTTGATCTCTTAGTTCATTCTTTGCGTACACACTGTAATTTGGTTTTCCCAGATGACTTGATAATTTGGACCTGCAGAGGAATAAAAGGCGAAACTTGGGGTTATTTGGCCCCTTTTTCATCTTTTGCCTCTCGACGATAAACCTTCAAAATGAAAAACATCTGGCCTGATCAAATGGCTCTTTCCCAGAAGTAAATGTTTATAAATCATGTCAGTGGTTCTGTTTCGTTTTAACCTGTTTTTGAGCTAATACAAAGAGTCTTCAGCTTCCCAAATCACTATTTAACAAATGAGGAAGTCATAACCAAACTCACTTGGGCAGATTTGTTTTTTCTTAGTTATACCCTCAGAAAAATCTGTGCATGGTCAGAAAAATTCCAAAGCATGTTCCAAGAGAAAATGAGATTTTTCCTGTGTAAAGGCCTCCAGGGGCCATCTCCAAATGATGACATGTGCTATCAACAATATTAGAGCTATATCCTATTTCAGCTAAGACATGACACACGCCCTCAATCACGACCTTGTTAAACACTTGCACGCACTTTTTAGGAACTCTCTGGGTTGGTCTTGACCTCGTCTCATGGGGTTCTGTTTACAGAGACCCTACTGTGGTTGAAACAGATGCTCAATCCCAACTACCTCTCAGGTCAGAGCCCAAGTTATTCCAGGTGCTTTTAACACTGGCCTACCCGTCAGTCTTATCAGAGCATGTCCAGTAGGCACAA